>OZ026845.1:31890340-32108217 GCA_964023205.1 Lutraria lutraria | reverse complement strand
ATAACACTTACTCAGAAGGTAACAAATATTAAAATGGCTGTTAAAGGGGAACTTTAAAACCCAAACAAAACAACACACACATGGTTACAAGACTTATCTACGGGTATATCTAACTAGGTAAATGTATTTTGACATATTTTAAGTTCTATTCACACCACGCCTGATTTCACATATTGATCGCTAAGTATATCAAACGAATTCAAAAAGGCAAAGTTGACCATTCAAAAACATATTTTATATTGTTATTGTATGGCATTATAATACACAAATAGTCCAGAAATTAATGGATCGAATTCCATTATTATTACTTTATGTAGACGGGGATTTGATTTTGTGACAATAAGATACTATTGTATGGTAACCAGTAGACTTTATTCTTCGAAACTAGAAATGAGCAAAGTTCTCAGTCGCGAAAACTATTATTTACCGTAATAGATTTTGCCATAATTATCATTAAGAATAGTAAAACATGATTATTATTCAATTATCAAAACTATGATGTTAACGTGTTAATATTCAGGTTTTTTTTGGTTTTTTTTTGTGTTTAATGGTAGGAATTCTTTTTTTTCTGGTGTTTTGTGACTGTATTTATTGTTTATACTTATTTGAATAGCTATACAACCATACAAATTATATTTCCATTATTTAATTAATTAAAGAAACTGTAACGTTACCGAGGAAAATTCGGCCTATTTTTTAAAGAATTATTGAGAACATGATAGCTCAGATGTCCATGCAGACCTTTAGTGGTTTTGATTCACGGAAGCACATTTAGTCCACAAGCCAACTGAATCATCACACCTTGTCACGGGAGACTCGAACCCATTTACAGCACTCGGTCAGTGTAATGTATACATACATGTAGATATATTTACACCAGGCCCCGAGGTTATAAAACTTGAGAACCGTCTGCGTGCTCAAATCTCAATTCCATTTCTCAAAGTATTATGGTTGAAAAGGGCTGATTAATGTTTAAATAGACATTCAGATCAATTATGTCGTAAGACTAAGATAACAATAATATCTTTATTGTTTGATCATAACTAACTTAAAACATTTTAAACATTAAAATACAAGATACGAGTACAAGACTTGAACTCGGAGACCGATCGCAAGTTTTAGTAACATCGGGGGCCAGTGAACTAGACGTACTTTAGCATTCTTAAGAAGGATCTTTATCTGTGCATGCATGTAATTGCTAAAATATTTTTAATCTAAATTATAATTGATATAATGATTAAATAAACAACTACAACAGTGTAGACATATATGTATTTTTTAAAGTATACAATAATTCAGATACCGATTTGATTTAACATGTCGGAAAATATAGTTTTTGTTGAAGTTAATGTTTGTAGATGATCGCAAAAAAGCAAATCTGATTGTACAACATGGTGAGAAACTCGTCGCCAAAATTATACAAACTTTAAGGACATATCGACCTTCGATAAAAAGGATAATTTGATACACATTATCGAATATCCAATTTCCGTATTTTATTCCATTTAATTGTCTTAATGTTTTGTTCAACATTTCCGTGAGTTCAATGTCAATGTATAACAATGAGTCAATGACTGACATATTCGTACAATATATACTTGTACATACCAAGCGGTAAACGACTGTGCATTAGAAGAAAAGTGAGCAAAGAGATTAATAGAAGATAATCCATAGACACACGTGTCAGTTTTGACAGCAATAGGTGGGGGTTCCGTTCAATAAGATCCAAGGGGCCAACAGGAATAAATTTTAAAACGCTTTTATTATCAATGGTATATACAGTAGTGAGAAAATGTATTGTTACGTACACACTGTTTATAAAACCATATATCAATGTCATATCAACATTCAAATTATCCAATTATTAAGAGAAAAAGAACAGCTTAATTTGCTTGCTTCAATGTGATTGAAATCACAGTCCCTTTACACGCCCGGTCGTCACTCGCGTCCTAAGTGCGTCCTAAACTGTTGAATTAAAAAGGACGCCGATGGCCGTATTGAGAACGCCAATGATTTTTTCTATTTCTAAAATAAATCCAGATTTCGGTCACCCGTCAAACCGGGGCCGTGTGCCCTGCCATCTGTGCATGTACATGGCGTCTCAAACTGCGACCTTACCGTTTAGAGTTTCTGTTGAGTGAACCGCTGTATCAGAGCGGACATACGGCGTTCTGAAACAGGACACCGAACCTCGGCGTTACTTTGGACATGTCCAAAGTAAAACCGTTACACAAGTAGGTTTACTGAACATAATTTTTCATTATCTTTTACTTTCGATAAATTTATTGCATATTATACTATCAGTCGAGCCTATCTTTATGATAGTCAAACGATGGTACCTTTTGTGTGATTGTCTTTAATCTTAATTCAGATGTTAAAATCAACGGACGATATCTAATTTCAAAACACATTTTGTAAGTACTCTGGCCAGGAGACTCTCTATAGTGGACGCTTTAGATAAGATTTGGTTGCATTTTGTAGTTTGAAGAGCGTGTGTATCCTATCATTATATAATTGGAATCTTTTGCTAGCATTTATTTTAATCGCGGTATAAAATAATTGATTTTCTGTGAATTGATAAAGAGCGCTATTGAGTTATTCCAACAATCAAGTAATCTATAAATAATTCAGTCCGGAAAGAGATTCCTAATAAGCCATTTATAATCATGTCTAATATCGATGTTTCTCTTTGATATGGAACAATGGTTGTTAAAATGCAGGAGAGTACGTAGTAACAATAATGTGAAAACAGTTACTGCCTATCTTGTTCGACAGTTAATGCATTTTGATTATTATTGCGTTTTAGAATCAAAGGAAGGAGTCGTTCCACGTGATAGGTTCGTGCATGGTTAATTGTGAAATTATAGGCTCGCATATAGATTGTGTATACAGTCAAACCTGTGTTAGCGGTCATCTTCGAATAAAGGCCACCTTGTGAATAGAGGCCATTCTCAAAAAGCCGTCATTGACTAAAGGCAACCTCTCAATAAAGGCCACATTAAGTCTTTTGAAGGTGACAACCCACAAAACATCAGTCATGAAATGAAAGTAAAGTTGATGATGACACTGATGAAGCCAAAGGCAGTCAAAGATGACTACCATCTCCTGTTCAGTGATGATATTCGTTTTAGACTAGTCACTGGACATAACACAGACTGGATGCAGATACTAGTATGCATTACCAGCTCAAGATGTCTTAATCACCACAATGCTTCTGTGGCACTGAAAGTCAAACAACAGAGTACATACTACAAAGGTGCTTACTACTAGAGGACAGTGCAGAACAGTAGTGTGGCCAAAAAAGCACTCCACTGGAATGGAAACTCTATGGCGGTACAGAAGAGCTTCGAAAGACGGCATCTTACATCCGATGACTGTGGCTGGAGTGACCGTGTAGGGAGGCATACGACATTAAGCAGAAGAAGTCTTTCACAAGGGACGGCCTTTGTTCACAGGTTCAACTGTGTCATCAAAGGAAGCGGTCGGTCTGTGTGTGGAGGAACCGAAAACAGAAGTCACGTGATCTGTCATTGTCATAGCTAGCTATAAAGTATAGGGTCTGGTCGTGAAGAAAATCTAAGTAAAGCAGAAAAAGAAATGTATTCAGACTAGTGCAACATTTTTCTGGGACATTGTGCTATAGGCACCAATTTATCAATCGTAAAATATCGGGTATTTCCGTATCCTCCGGAAACTTCAAACAATATCGTTAAATTTATGGCAGCCAGAATAATTACTAATTGTTTTCATTGTTGTATTTATAGATATATTGTTGTTATTTATAATGAAACCCGTGAATGCACTAGTTCTGCCCTTTTCTGTTCTGATAAATCGATGAATTTCTCGACCGAAAACATTTTACTATAAATATAGCATGGCTTGATTTTCATCGAAATTGGTCGATCGTGATACTGAAATTTGATTTAAATTAGAATCTTACCTTAAATTATCGCAATTAGTTACAATCGCCATAATCTTACATTCATTTCTCTATACACAATGATACAAAAGCATTCCATGAAGCCCAAGATATCATTGTATTAAGTTTCTGTTTCATACAAACGGTACATCTTTAAATAAATATTTATTAATTTTATCGCTAATTAAACCATTTATTAATATTCTCTTTAAGACCATGTCCCTTTATGTGAGAAAGAAGGCAGTTGCTTACGGAGGATGGGAGTATAATTATATTTATACTAGTACTGGTTCTACCAAGGAACTCAAACAAACAAACAAATCAGACAATCGTGGCTTGTATTCATGTAACATTACCTTGTATAATCACACGTTTTCATATTTTTCTAGTTGCGCAAAAATCTTTACAAATCGTTGATTCAAGTGCACTTTAGTAGTTCGATCAGGGATTAGACTAATACGACCTTTGCCATTATGGTCTTTTTTATGCGAACTTATCACGCATCTAATCAACATTTAAACCTCCGATGTACTCATTAATAATGTAATTGCATGTATAGTATTTTTCGTGTGTTAATTTGACAGACCGGAAGTATTTGAACGAAATACAATGTACATAATGTTCTTGTTTTCAAAACATATCTGGTTTCCTTTGCCTCCTGTTTAATTGTTTGTTTATTTATTTGAGTTTTACGTCCCTTGTCAACAGTCAGAGTCATATGAGGCTGACAGTTTCACCTAACCATCACTCCTGGGAACAACCCAGTGCTAGACTCCCATCCTCCGTACACAACTGCCTATACTGTTTCACATACAGAGACATGGTCGGTAGTCGGGCTCAAACCCACGACCCTCTATCAGTGGGAGGTTACAGTGAATTGAAGTCAGCGACCTTAACCACTCGACCACGGAGGCGGATTGGGAGAACCTTATGGTTGTCATGAACAGATTACTTATATAATTATCATCATTCCTGGACTAAATAAATAAAACACGCCGGTTCTGTTGTGATGTTTATTTATAAATTTTTTTATATACATCAATACCTTAAGGTATTTAACTTGAAACGATTATAGTAGAAAGTAGTGACTTATAAACGGCTTAAAATGTTAATGTGACCTTTTAGAACTGAACACAATAGAACTGAAGGCCATACTATATACATATACTGTAGTATCTATTTTGACTTAAACATGAACAGTTTGTTTGTTTATTTGAGTTTTACACCCCTTTTCAACAGCCAGAGTCATATATGAGGCTGACAGTTGACCTAACCATCGTTCCTCGGTAATTGTGGTTAATTGGCTGAAAGATGCACATTGTGTCAAGACTATAGTTTTATGTACATGACCTTCAAATTCTAATTCATAATGATGATAACACAGGCCTTTGATTTTTTAAAGATGGTTTTATCTAACACATTTAAACTTCGCTCCTGACAGTACTCTCAGTGCTTTGATTGTATGTATAGACGTACACCATACATTAATTGTAAGTACACATTACGGATTGTCTCTTTCAATATCTAACTGCTATAGTCACATTTTATATATGCCGTACCAATAAAATGAATAAAATATCAAGTATGGTCTATTAATCTCTTTGATATCAAATATAAGATAAACAACACACAGAAAAGCATTATGTAAAGTCAGTTTAAAAGTCCACTTTATTGATGAGTGCTTAAATGAAGAATTGCGACGTCAGGCAGAATTACATTACATATATTTAATTGTAAAATCAACTGAAATGTACACACTGTCCGACAAAGATTCATCGACCTGTTAAGAAATTGTTTAGCAATAAAATACTGAACTGTATATCAATGTGTATTAATCTAATTCAACTGAAATCTATAATATATCGATCATTCTGATCTAAATCAATCATTTACAGATTAAACATTGATTGATAATCAGATTTTTTATCTCTTCTTTTACATGCAGAATTGATTAATATATGTCATGATTGAGCAAATTTTATAAATAGTTCATAATTTGTAATGGTGCTTAAAATATCACGAGACCACGGGTCAAAAAGTCCGTTATTGGAACATCATGCTAGACTTTTAATTGATTTTATGTATAGAACTGCATTAGCTAATGTACTTAATTAGTAACTGAGACACTTAATTAGTAGGTTTTGAATTGACATATAGATCGAGCTATACATTAATTACATAATTGCGTGTTGATTTATAAATGTTGGATTAATAGTAAATCTATAAATAACTCTCTGGTTAGCCCAAATAATATCATCTATGGATATAAAACGACCTATAAATATATCATACTTTATGTTTGTATAGAAAGATACATTTATTTTGCTGTTAATGAGTCAATACGCTAATGAAAATGAATTTATACTATACCCATGGTAGGAGTGAACACTCATGAGTTATATATCCCGTTTAATCCATTTTTGAACGTAACTTATTCAAACGATTTCGAAGAAGCAAATAATGTTTAAACGCTTACAGAAACCCCGACTTAAATGAGATATAATACGTATTTATGTCTTTATGTAAGCAAATAAAGATTACATTTTAATATCTTGATTAAGTTATGTAAAGTTATTTCCTCCAATTACAAGATAACGGAAAACCCATATGCGTTCTTTTGATGTTTTGTTGGACTAATGCGCAAAGAGCATGCTTTCGGAAAAAATAATCCTCTGATTTTTTTAGATATCTTTATAAACCTTTAAACCAATCGCTTCTTAATGTCTTCTGAAATGTTCTTGTATTAATAAAATAAGATTCATTTACTTACATTGTGATTTTACTCCGCTAGTTAAATGCAGATATATCCGTGTTTTTTTGTTCATGTATAAATTCAATGTACAACAAAATTTCTCCAACAATAGACCTGCGCTGTTGACTATCTAATCGTTTAAATGTCTATATAAACAACCGTTTTTATTGATCATTTTAATTTTCCAAATTTCCCTCGTTTGCAGATAAGAGAAATCGATATTTAATCAAACTGGCGTTTAAAATAAAATAAAACTATCGGCAGAATAAGTTAATCACAGATCCTGTATTCGACAGACACTTGAAAAATAGTTATTTAAATTAAGAACCGTTCCGTTCAATTGTACGTTTTTATCTTGATTACAGAATTGATTTTTTCCAGTCTATGTAATGAAACGCTAGACTGCTCATAGCACTATAATTTTCAATGAAAGTTTTGATCGCGGACTAAACTGAACGCGTATTGTATTACTATCACCAGACGAGCAATGAGTAAGTATAATTCATTCTCAAGTGGGTAAATATACTAAATATACAGTTTTAAGTTTGTGGAATTAATTGCTTTCGCTATGCGTTATCATTAGTTTTAAGTATATGTTTGTGTTTTGAATACTTAAGTCCTAATGTCCAGAAATTAAGCCGACTAATCTTTTAGTTAAATGTTAAAGTGACATTGGGAATTAAATTTCATAAATAGTGGTTATTGAATGATAACAAACTGACTAACATTATCAAACTATTTCCTTTTTCACTTGGTTAAAGTCCGCAACAAAAGCCATGGTCATATATGCCATGGCGACTTTCCAGGTTTAACACCCAGGTAGAGCCACCTAGGTCCAGCCTTCCGGTCGTTAGCTAGCTGAACAACTTCCTCATACATGAAATATGTCCGGTCCCGGGCCAGACTCGAACTGACGTACGTCGATAAGGGGCTATATAGTGATTACTTGTCGGGAACTGTCACCAGTCGACCATGGAGGCCCATGTAAATCTTTCAAAATACTCATAAAAATGAATTCAAATTCAACTGTGATACATTTGTATTGAAAAGTAATCTGCAAATTTTTAAACATTCTTTTTTGTTTTCAGTTTCAATTTATATCGTTTTTGGTGTGGAAGTGTTTTGGAATTAATGGCCAGTCTGTAGTAAATATGCTTCCAGCTAGGGACAGACAGTTGTTTATTTATGACAACTTTATGATATAAATGTTTTCACACCATTATCATGGACATGTCGTATTAAAGGTGAATATGAATTCTAACAACTGGATTCATTTTTAGTCCCCTACCGTCTGTCCGTCTGTTCGCCCGTCTGTATGTCCGCCTCAAACTGGATCCCGTGATAACTTAAACACTATTCAAGCAAGGTTAATGAAACTTGGTATGTGAATTGGCAGCAACGTAGAGATAGCGCACGTCATTTTGTTCTTTCCCTCAGGTCAGAAATCGTATTACTATGGTAATGGAAAGTCAAAATATGGCCGCAAAATCTTAACCCAGTTAAATACTGTTCAAGCTATGTTGATTAAACTTGGTATATGATTAATATGTGGCAATTAAGATGAAAATTACGCACGCCCATCTGTCTGTCTGTCTGTCTGTCCGCTTCAAAACTGGACCATGCAATAACTTAAATACTTTTCAAGTTATGATAATGAAACATTGAATGTGAATATGAGGCAATGTGGAAAGTATGCACGTCTGACAGTGTCCCTGTCCACCTGAAAACTAGATCCTGCGACTTTATGGAACTTGCTATGTGAATATGTTGCTTTGTGGAGATTAAACACTTCATTTTGTTTTCAAGTTGCTCTCAGGTCAAAATTATGGTTGCTATAGTAATTGAAATAGTCAAATTATGACTGCAAAATCTTGATCCTGTGAAAACGTAGTTGTTTTTATGCTATATTGATGAAATTTGGTATGTGAATACTAGTATAAAAATTATATAAGTATGTGTCAGTATAGAGATAGTTTACGTTAATACCTAAGCATGAACATTCTTTGACTGGACATTTCCAATTTTTTTTTATATCAGTTAATTAATGATATTGATACAACATATATGACTAGTATTTATATCTCACTAGAATAAGATCATTTAATGGATGAGATTAGAACAATAAGATTATTCTCTGGTTTTCAAACCTCGATCTCTGGGTTAGTGCCAAGTTTGAGAACACTCATTCACTAATAGCTTAATCAATGGTGACATAAAAGAAAAAAAAGTAAAAGAAAACGTGAATCGAATCGTGATATGGACACAAAAGAAGAAGAAATAAAGCAGTATTTTATGGTTAAAGAGACATAAAAGACAAAATGTAACCTAAGACTGTCATTTGTTTTCAATTAATGACCCCAGATACCCCAATCAGAGCAACGAGATGTTTTAAAGGTGAAGGTAAATTCCAAAACATTGTAACATGGCTCATTATATCCTAATCATTAACACTAATTACATACAGGTCAATGGTAATGGTAGTATAGTTCATTATAATCTAAAATGACAATCACTAATTTATTATATACTGTAAAAAACCCGAAAGCCGGGTCCCTTCCGGACTGGGCTAAATACCGATTTTCTGAGAAATCCGGTTTTCAGATCATTTAATTTATGATAAATTTCGAAAATACACATGTAATTGGACTCATAAAAACGTCCGATTTTAAGAGAATTCCGGTTTTCTGGAAGTTCGATTTTCCGGGTTTTAAAACCTCTCCGGAGCGGCCCTCTGTAGAGCAACAACATCTGTATATCTACACCTTCAAAATTTCCCAGAGTTGATATTTACTGTAAATTTAACCTCTGTAGAGCAACAACCTCTAAACAATGGTCAATAGTTGCAGCTCCCACAGGGTGTTGCTCTACAGAGGTTTTAATGTATATAATCAAGTCATGAAACCTAAACTGCTATTTGTTGTCACAAACGTTTTTGTAAGTTTGTCTGTCCGTTTTCTGTTCATCTAACATGTCAGTCTGTTCGTCCGTTGTTCCGTCAGCTTTGGCGTCTTGGAATTGAAATAATGTGATCTGGTAAATCGTGTACAACGCTGATGAGTTTGGAGCCACTACATATGATAGAATATTTGAAATAGTTACCAGCGAAAGAAATATACAATGAAAACTGAATCCATACTAGCCAACATTCTTGTTCTGATTATGCCAGGAAATTATTTCCACACAAACCAGTACAGTACAGGTCGGATGACTGTGAGAATATATTCTTCCCAGACCGTCTTCCTCTTTATTTTATTGCTGTGGATTTTGTGGAATTCGGTTGCAACGAATTTTTTATTTGGGTCCCTCGGAATTCGCTGCCACTAGTGTATTGCATACAACATTGACTGCGGACGACAACTTTTTTACAATTACTCATTGACATCATAATTTGTGCGATGAATTTTCACAAGTTCATTAATTATATTTTATGTGAGAAAGTTGTCAGTTGCTTACAGAGGATAGGAGTCTAGTACTGATTCTTCCCAGGAGCAATGCTTAGGTGAACTGTCTGTCTCATATGACTCTGACTGTTGAAAAGGGGCGTACAACTCGATATACAAATGTATACAAACAAAAGATTAATAATTATTTGAAACGAAAAAATGCCATATACAGATCTTATATAGTACTTATGTAATGTAAAAGGGTATTATACATAACAAGATTACCGTTGTCACAAAATACGCCCATCAAAATAATCTGATGAAGATTGGATAGGAACTACAGTGTATAATTATATTCTCTTCAGTGCGGACAATTGTCGTGGACTGAGGTGTGTATTATAAATTTATGCCAAATTTAAAAAGGCTTATAATTAAGTATTGGGTGCATTTAATAAAACTTTGGACATAGCTAGGTCTGAATGTATTATGCATCATACAAGTAACATATTGGATTAAAGTAGTGTACTCATTACAGGGTCATAGGAACCGGGTGAGGGGCTTAGCTCCCCCCCCCCATAATTGCAACTATAGTAATAACTAAAAGGTGCATTTTAACTCATCTGAGCCTCAGGATCGATGAATGTCCGGTGTCCGTCCACAATTTGTTTGTTTACACTCTAGCATCTATAGTTCCGTACCAATCTTAAACTTGGTCACAATGTATATTGCCACAACGTCTCGGATGAGATTATTTATGGGCAAAATCGGATATGGGCTTTCAGAGTAGAAAATTTGCTGTATTTTAGCACATGCTTCACCAATCCTAATCACATATGCAGTGAATGTGTATGACCTGAAGGTCTCGGACAACTTTGTGAATGGGCGAAATCGGACCAGGTCTTCAAGAGTTGTGGGCCCTTGACAAAGAAAATTTGGTTTACACTCTAGCACCTTCATTTCTTCACAAATCCTAATGATTTTTACAGTGAATCTGTATGACGTAAAGGTCTTGGGTGAGTCACGTTGTGGCCAAAATCGGACGAACTAGTACTTGTAGATTTAGCTAGGTCACACAGGGTCAAAATGACCTTGCCTCTGGTGGTCACTGGATTGTGCAAATCAGTGGTAGTCAGGTCAGTGATATCATAGGGCCAATCGTGGCCCTCATGTTTATCTCCCACCAGAAAAAAATCTAGATCTACCCCTCTTAATACTGAAATTGCTTCCTCTGGTCTGCATTATACTGTACCTCTACAAAGTGTCTACACACTGTTACTAAAAAATAATGTTATAAATTGGCATTGCCCAGTTACATTGATTTACCCTAGATTCTTGAAAGTATTGAAGGACAGTTTTAAAACTTGTTCAGAGTTGTTGCCCCTGTTGAAATTGGAAAAAATCTTTATCAAGATATTGCATGGTGACAAATATTTTTGTCAATTCAGATTGATCCTGTTTTGTATCAATTTACTGTAAGGTTTTATTGAAAAGTATTTTATTTTCTAGTATTTGAAATCGACTCCTCCAATTCATAATTAAAAGGACAGTACTTAACTCTAAGAATTGTCTTTTTTTCCTTTTTTTATTTACAGTAAATCATTTTCTGTCATAAAACAAGAGGGCCACATTGGCCCTTTATCGCTCACCTGAGAACTAAGGCCAATGATCAATGACCAGGTAATATAGTTTCCATCTCGTCTGATTCCACGCATAACTAAACTTGTCCAAAACCATAAGGTCATACACATTCATTGTAAATATGATTAGGATCGGTGAATACATGAAGGTGCTAGAGCGTAAACAAGCTAAAATATAGCAAATTTGCTAAGTCAAGGGCCCATAACTCTTGAAGATGTGGTCCGATTCCGCCCATAATCGAACTTGTCCAAGTTCTTTTGGTTATACACATTTACTGAAAATATTATTAGGATCGGTGAATAAATGTAGGTGCTAGAGTGTAAACAAGCTAAAATATAGCAAATTTTTAAAGTCAAGGGCCCATAACTCTTGAAGTTCTGGTCCGATTCCGCCCATAATCGAACTTGTCCAAAATCTCTTGGTTATACACATTTACTGAAAATATTATTAGGATTGGTGAATAAATGAATGCGCTAGAGTGTAAACAAACTCAAATATAGTAAATTTTCTAAGTCAAGGGCCCATAACTCTTGAAGTTCTGGTCCGATATTGCCCATAATCGAACTTGTCCAAGATCTTTTGGTTATACACATTTACTGAAAATATGATCAGGATTGGTGAATAAATGAAGGCGCTAGAGTGTAAACAAGCTAAATATAGCAAATTTTGTAATTCAAGGCCCCATAACTCTAGAAGTTATTATCAGATTTTGCCCATAATCGAACTTAGCCGAGACATTGTGGCCATATACATTGTGAGCAAGTTTAATCAAGATTCGTAAAGAGTTGCGGTTGCTAGAGTGTAAACAAACTAATTGTGGCCGGACGCCGGACATTCACCGATCCTAAAAGCTCAACTGATGAATCAGGTGAGCTAAAAATCCTAAAATTTGTCTGCTCCATTTTGAGACACTAGTAATAATTTTAGAATTTAGGGGAGTAATACCATAAAATGTGCCAACAAATTATCCCACTCCAGCTCACATAGACAATCTAGAATCTTACTGATGACAAGTTTTGAAACAATGATCTCTTTTACTTATCAACATCTATGAGTGACCAAAGTGGCCAAAATACAACTAAGAATTATTTAATAAAAAGTATGTTTATTGTATATTTAGTACAGGTACATATTTGTACCACACAAAAACATGAACAAGTTTATAAGAAGATGCATATAAGGACAATAAACATGGCAAATAATTCTTCCATTTCTGATTATTTTTTGTTTTACCCCATAGCTCTGCTTGCAAACAAATGTAAAATGTTAAACATTAATACACACATAGTCTGTACTCCACTATTTTCAGACAGCGAAACTTAATGCACATTTAAAACGTATGAAAGCCAGTATTAATTCAATTTATTTAACTCACCTTTGGACAGCCCTTCTTTCACATATGAGTTTCTAACTTAGAACAATGAACAAATTTTGAACAGCCCTAAAAAACTAGCCAAGAATTGAATTGTGTTGAATATTAGCTATTAACGATGCTTCATCATTTAGTTATAATTTTCATTATTTCTATCCTACAATGAAAACATTTAATAATGACATTGAACAATAAAGGTCACATAATGTTTGATCCAAGTGGATTGTCTATAATTTGTCTATTTTATCACAATTGAACTTATTTAACCAAGTCGGTCATCTCTGGCACAGCCTGTAATGTAGAAGAAACAAAATGTCAAAATATCATTCATACCATTGATTAAGATTTCACTTGCAAAGACAATACAATATTTATTCCAGAAATCTAGAATCAAGAGATAAATACTGGAATACTGACAATGAACAAAATATATACTTTGATTTTATATAACTGAATTTCACTACATACGAGGGCTGTCCTGGAAGTTCGCAGATACCCTCGTATCTTTCATCGAATACTTAGTAAATATAGAAATAACCATTGTTAAAAGCCTTGTTAAAAATTATCAAGTACACAGACTGAAGTATTTTCCTTGCCTTATGGTAACAGCAGAAAATACCATTTATTTTGTTGTTTAAAAGCCCATTCAACAGCTATGGTCATTTCAGAGTCACCCTAGACAGGGGAGATAAAATACAGGAGAACCGGGCTTTTATATTCCTACTCTTTTGGAATATTTTTTTCTGGTTCTTTTATCATGCCCGGTGTAAAGCATCGATACACACCTCACCTCTTTCCTGTGATTTTCTAGACACAGTACTTGGCTCGGTAGTTGGGATGGGGAGACAGAAAAAGCATCCCTGAGAAATTCCAAAGGCTGAGCCGTGAATCGAACCTTTCGTTCAGTAGACTAGTCCAGCGTGTTATCACCAGACCAACCCATTAAACAAAAATTTAGTTAATGCTATCACAGTGAAAATATGTAAATACCTTGAACAAATCCTGCACCAAACCATGGTCAGACACTTGGAAAATTGGTGCCTCAGGGTCCTTGTTTATTGCTACAATAACTTTACTATCTTTCATTCCAGCTAAATGTTGAATGGCCCCTGAAATCCCTACTGCAACGTACAGGTCCTGAAATTATAGAAATTTACTAGAGTTTTGTCATAGAAGTGACTAATACCCTTGCTTTGACACTAAAAATGTGATAGTACACTATATGGCTAAGTTCAAGGGCACATAACTCTGTAAAGTGTGAATAACTGAGCATTAAATAGTGTCTTGGACATCTACACTTCATGGTGATGACATATTTCAAGTTTCATTGCAATCGCTTTAGGAATGTTGAAGTAGTTAGCTCCACAAACTTGTAAAATAGTATGCGGACGGACGGACAATTATAGATAAAGCCATGACTGGTCAAGCACAAGTAAAATGGTACTTTAATGAATAGCTTTATTACACTAACTGGTGGAGTACAAGCAGGGATCTCAACTGACCCTTAAAATGGCATTTTGACGTTTGAAATTAGCAAAATGAAATTTCTGTTCCTTGAGGATTTGTACAAAAGGGTAATATTTACTATTAACAGTAACATAAGTAGGAAATTTGAGCTGAGGGTCATTTTCACTCCCAACTTCTGAAGTCTAGTGTGCACTCTGAGTCAAGTAATGATGTATTTTATTAGATAGCTTTGTACACTTACTGGAGCAACAATTTTTCCTGTCTGTCCTATCTGCATATCATTAGGTACAAATCCTGCATCTACTGCAGCACGAGAAGCACCAACAGCGGCATTCATCTTATCAGCAAGCGTATACAAAAGTTCAAAATTTTCTCCGTTCTTCATACCACGTCCTGTACATAGGTTAAAACATGTCTTAAAGCTACGCCAAGTATGATTTGCTTAAATCTATAATTTGAGGGCTAGAGTTCTTCATACCACGTCCTGTACATAAGTTAAAACATGTCTTAAAGGTATGCCAAGTATGATTTGCTTAAATCTATAATTTGAGGACTAGAGTTCTTCATATGTCGTCCTGTACATAAGTTAAAACATGTCTTAAAGTTACGCCAAGTATGATTTGCTTAAATCTATAATTTGAGGACTAGAGTTCTTCATATGTCGTCCTGTACATAAGTTAAAACATGTCTTAAAGGTATGCCTAGTATGATTTGCTTAAATCTATTATTTGAGGACTAGAGTTCTTCATACCACGTCCTGTACATAGGTTAAAACATGTCTTAAAGGTACACCAAGTATGATTTGCTTAAATCTATAATTTGAGGACTAGAGTTCTTCATACCACGTCCTGTACATAGGTTAAAACATGTCTTAAAGGTACACCAAGTATGATTTGCTTAAATCTATTATTTGAGGTCTAGAATTCACTCTACAGGCAAAGCCAACTACAAAGTATATCGCACATAAAAACGATACACAAGAAATTTTTTACTTTTTCATTTAATACAATCACGAAGTAAAAATAGCTTTTTGTACACATTATGACAATGCAACATCATAAAAAAGACTCATACTTGCATGATTTTGTTCTACTGCAAATATGGACATATGAAGATTAAAAACATTCCAATGAAACAAGATCCCCACAAGTGGTGCCAACACTCGTCTGTCTGTTCACTACCTCAGTAAGATCTATCCATTTATGAAGTTTCATGGTGCTATCTCTTATAGTTTCTGAGTTTAGAGCTACATTAAAGTTTTTGCACAGATGTAGATGGCGCAGTGATCACATTAGCTTGAAGTTTTCTTTGAAAACAGTCAAACTAATATAATCACACCAGTCAAACAAAGTACAATGACCATGTCCTAAAATCATTTGTAACATTTCATCGCAATCTATTATAAAATGATTATATACTTTGAAACAATACAAACAAGAATGGTTAATAAGTTATCATTACCTCCAGAGATTACAATTCTAGCACTGGCTAGTTCTGGACGATCACTTTTTGTTAACTCTTGACTTACAAATTCAGATTGACTGTTCTTGGCATCTACTGCTGGTGCTAAAATATAAATACAACCATGCATGAAACAGTACTAATGCTTACATTTTTGTTATATCAAAATATGGAAACAGATTTTACTCACCAAAATGTATTATTATAAACACACTCACTACGTAATTAAAGGCAGTATCCATTTAACCAAGGGAGATAAGCCTTTCCAGCTCTAACTGAAGCATTAAACTGTTTTTTTTGTTTCAGTCTGACAAATGCAAAGTAGTGATGTAATGATAATCGAATTATCGTTGCTGACAGCTTGAGGTCGGCGACTATCGATGTTAGTGGTGTTAAATCGATGTTGTTACAAGTACGTAGACCGCTGCCATTATTTGAGCAACTGTCTTCTTTCCGCTCCTTTCGGGCATTTTGTGTATTTTAACAAGAGTGGTCACTATTATCTGAGTGAAATTTTCCCTTGTCCAGGGAAGTTCAGGTCATCAGATTGGAAGTGTTCTGGGTCCAGATTGTAATGACTATAATATTGTATGAGAAACAAGTAACAAGCAAATAAGTTTGTCAAATAAGGACGTAAATTTGCTTTCAATTATTTTCCGATTGTGAATCGAAACACCCTTTCCGATTCAATTTGATAATCAATTCTCTGTTAAGTCTGATTTTACAACACATATGCAAAGCATTAAACCCCCTTTTTGAAAGGGGGTATAACAAGATGATACCTGAAGGACAAGCAATCATTTTCAATAAATTCACATCTCGGCTAAAGTAGTGCAACAAATCTTTACAAAATGGAAAATGGACTTGAAAAAGCTTAACTTTATTTAACATCTTCTGGATTATTATCACCTCAAGGACTGAATTATTCTCAGGCATATTCGAATTGATAATGAAAATATTGAAGATTTCATTATTTTACTGAACTAACCATCTTCAGATGAAGCAGATCCACCTGTGGGGTTGGCAGCCTCAAATGCTGTCCCTCTTACGGTTATTATTTTAACTGCATCGCTAGATTTCAGTGTCTGTACTGCATTACCTATAAATACAATATGTCATCTGTCATCATGAAATAAGTAGGAACTGTGTATAGAAATATTTGTAACAATGTTTTCCAAATTGAACTAATCAATATTTTTGCCTCTGAATCTGGCCATGATCTCAGACTATTTCGCTTTGGCCTACATCAACTTTTGTTAAGGCAGATATTTCCTCCAAGAGCTCTATGTCTTGAAACTGCACACAAGCCATAGAAAAGTGGTTTTCTTTATTACAGCATAAGTATCATCTTAATAAAGTTAGAAAGTTTGTTTATTCGAGTTTAACATCATTTTTAACAACTTTTCAGTTATATACATCGGCCGATTCACCAAACTTGTCTTCCTGAACAGTATTCTAACCGGTACTAACTTTTTTTTGCCATTCCACAAGGAACTCGTAACTTCTCAACATGTGCTGGAAAACTGACAATGTTGTCAAATTTTCATGGAAGCGAATGACCTGTCGCAACTGGGAAACAAGCAAGGACCAAGACTATATAACCTGTTAAAATGATTTTCAATTATAGTCCTTGATATTAGGCAAATCATTAACGTCTTTTATGGTACTAGTAACTTTGCACAAGACTTGATAATACCTCAAAATAAAAACCTGATCCAAATTCATACCATACCTGCATATATTGTGCGAACAAATGTGTCTTTATCCACAATACCAGTGATATCTGATATCGGTGAAACATCAAGTTTGGCAGCAACTCTAGGTAACAAACTCTGAAATAAATATTATACTGGTAATTCAGATCAATGTAAACAACCAATGAAGTGTGTGATTCTTATCAGGATAGGCAAAAACAAGAATTGTCGGCGAAACATGGATACCTGTTAAAGCCAACTGGATAGTAAGATCTTTACCTTTAACCTACTGAACTTAAAATAAATAAGGGTAATCTACATGTGATGATCAACCTCCCCAACAAATTTGAGGACCTAAGGCCAAATCGTTCTCTAGGTTATTTGTCGGGCAAGGCTTTAGTGCTGAGAGTTACTGTAACTGTGATCTTGACCTTCCAACCCAACCCCAAAATCAATATGGTTCATTTACCACATTTGAGGAGCTTAGGCCAAATCATTCTCTAGTTATTGGTCGGACAAGGTTTGGTTATGCACAGTCCGACTGACCAACATGTGCTAAGCAATATACCCCCCACTTCTTTGAAAGGGGGCATAAAATGTACACATATTTTTATAAGGAATTATGTGATTCAATTATCATTATAGAATATGCAAACAAAATCAGAAATACCAACAATAAGTGGTTGTATATTTGTAGACCACATTTTAAAACTGAACAAGGTTATTAACTGAAAATAGCTTGCATAGTTTAAACATCTAGCCCTATGTAAGTTAAAATTAGACAAAATGAAATCAGACCCTCCTCCTTCTTCAGTGGTTTTCTTTATTATAAAACAGTTGAAGTCTGTGAAGGGTGCCTTCCTTCTGAAAATTTCTTTGAAATCATGCAATTTTCCCCAAATTTCCAATTTACTCCATGAAATTTTCTTTCGCAAATCGGTTTCAGGTGAAAAATCTTTCCCATAAGAGGCTTCAACCCGCTACTTCATCCCCATAAGGGTTACGGCATTCTTAATATGATTTGTTTACATATGATTGTAACAATAATTACCTTTCCAACAGCAGTAGCACCAGCTAATATGTATTCAAAATTAAACTGCTTCTGTAACTCCAATACAAGTGGTGTCATTGATTCTATAAGTATACATACAAGTACATAATATATTCACAAACAGAGCAACAACCTCTCTATAACAACACCTTCAGAATTTCCCTATGCTGATATTTACAATAAATTTAACCTCTGTAGAGCAACAACCTCTAAACAACGGCCAATATTTGCAGCTCTCACAGGATGTTGCTCTACAGAGGTTGTACTGTACTTGTTAATTGTTTTGACATTAAAGAGTTACTGTACAACCTCACCACAGTGTCCCTCTGTTGAGCAACAACCTCCCTTCAACAATGGTATGATTTTTTCCCACTGCACAATTTAACTATTCATTTAACTTAAGTGTAGCAAGTGAAATTTTGTCCCTAGTGGTATTCCAACTGAAAATGGTGAGGGACTAGTGATAAGTGATTACTAGTCAGTGACTATAACTAGTTCACCATGGAGACCCCATATATAGGTCAAAATGGAATTATCATGTTTACAATTTTCAATATCTAAAAAAGCCAATGCACCGAGCCCATGGGCAACCAGAAATTTCCGTTGGGCTACAAAAAAATATTGACATAAGCCGGCCGGGCAACCTGTAAATCCCAATATCTGCAGACTGCATTGTGATTCGCGGTTTAATTCAATCATTGTGTGTATTTTAAATAAGTATACATGAGATCAAACTGGTATACCTGCCATCTAATTATTGTCACTTTACTACTTACCTGGTAAAAATCCTTTGTATGATTCACTGTCGGCAACCAATACTTTCTGTACACCAGAAACTTGACTTAATTCTTCAGCAACCTATAAAATAAAAAAAATACAATTGGGTACATCGTATCACAGAGAAATATAGTTTCCAAGAAGCATCTTAAGTGTTATGTAATAAATATTAATTTGTAAAATAATGTTTGGATAAATAGAGAATTAGAACAAAATGTGAACAATGTACACTTTAACCAAAAATATAAAATAATAAGTTATGAACATTAATCCAGAATGCTGGATCCAGTACAATTATGAATGTACTTCCATACAGAAACTCTCACAAAATGACTGACTTTATAACATGTCTAATTATCAAAATGGGAAATCCTAAAATCAAACAAGTCACTGGTGTTGCTTGCAACACTTAAATCCCCTACCATTTAGGTCTTGAAAATGGAATAATCCTAAAAAAGGCAATGTATATCCATGGTTAGGTATTATTCAAACATACACAATCTCAATACATGTATTGCCACCTATTTATGTATATTATATTCACATGCAAAATTTCATCAACCTAGCTTGAAAGTTTTTTAAGTTTAAGTCACCAAGTTTCAATAACCTTGCTTGGAAGTTGGATAGTGTTTACATTATTGTGGGATCCAGCTTTGAGGTGGGCAAACAGACAGACAGACTCTTTTAAGAATTATACTTCCACATTTTACAAACATACCTTGCTACATTGTGTTCCAGCAACGAGACATGTTACATCACCTATTTTACTGGCAGCAGTGATCGTGTTTAGTGTAACTGGTGATAATTTCTCATTGTTATGTTCAGCAACAACAAGAGTACTCTGGTATCTCTGCAGCAAAACAGCCTGGAAATAAAAAAAACGTTGAGGAAAATATTCAAATATATCAATAAGGCAAAAGAAATAAAGGCATTTCAAAATGGTACTTTTAAACACTTCACATAATAGAAGACATTCTCTATGGGGTTGCATCTTAGCTTTGACTTTGACAAAATATGTGTCCGAACTTTTTTACGCCTACACTGTATACCTAGTAAACTAGAAACACTGAAGTGGATGTATGGGATAGTAATTTCTAAACTAATGGATAAGACATAATTATGTATGATGAGCGTTTATAAAATATTCTGGAATACTGAAAACTTAGTGTAAAGTATCGCGATGTTTCGTTCAATACCACAAAATATGATTAAGCCATAAAGTCTTGTACCAAGTGGGCATGCTCGATTCGGAGTTCCGATAACAAAAATACTGCTGCAAAAGAAAGGTCTTCGCAGTTATCAACGCTGGAACTGTCAAGAAATTTGTCAAAAAGAAATACTTTGGAAGCCATCAATGAACTTAAGATACAGTTCCAACCAATCTTGTTTGTTTAGTAGAATTTTTGATAGAGTCTGAATGTAATTCTGGTTCAGTTCTGACCACTTAATCGAGCATGCCCAGTGTTACACAACATTAAAAGTTCAGAGTCAGACATTTTAACTGACAAGCTGAAGTAATGAAACAGTGAACTTGGCAGATATATCTAACATTCATAGTTAACTAGGAAGATATAATGACACTTAAATAAGTGAAATGTCACCCTTTCAAACAAAGATCAATACTATAGTAATATTATAAAGGTCTTTATTACAAATGATACAAGTGGGGTCATAAAAGTGTACCCCACCACACAATTTGACAGGTTACATAAAACTGATCTTTCTAATATGCATAATTATACACCTATCTTGGAAACACAAAATACTGCATTCAATACACAGCATAATTAAAACTAATCCAGAACATGTCTTACCCTGCTGAGAGACACAGATCGAGTACAAAGTCGCGAAAACATCATTAACTTTGTATGACGGTGGATCACAGTGTTACATTTGAGAACGTTGTTAACACCAAACTTGCAATAAATACCGGAACGAAATCCGATTTAAACAAAATGGATTTTTTTGGAAACGGAAGCTATATTTTCATTGAAATACGATAATCTCATGCTTATTGTTCTAATTTACATTCTCTAATTGACAAATTCCTAAATATATTATTTTGGTTTCGTAAAGATACGGTTTATTAATGAAATAAAAGTGTAATACATTTGCGGTCAAATTTTCATTTCGTTTCTTGTGGAAATTGTATTCAAGATGGCGACCGAAGCACTGAAAGTGGAAACTCAAGATTCAATCGAAGCCTTGCAAAGAGAAGCTGAAGAGTTAAAGAAACGTTTAGAAGAAGAGAAAGCAAAGCTAAAAGATGTCGACAGTAAGAAACCTAATTTTCTTATTTTCATGCATGATTTGTTTAAATAATGGATTATTAAATTCACTTCCTTAATGTCCAGGGACTGGAGGCTGGAGATAGAATCTATACCATTGGGTCCAAAATCAACCATGTTTTTAATTCGCCGATTTCCAGTTAAGCGCCCCCTAGCGGTACACCGCTATATGGTGAAACAAGATGGCAGCGTATGGGGTCATGCGGAAAGCAGTGGAAAGTCGATATATTTTATCATCTACTGAGAGTTATTTTCTACAAAAACATCTACGAATTGAACAGTCATTTCTTATATGTGCCACAAATTTCATGCTTATATACATGTATTATTTAAATCGCACATCTACACATAGACAATATATATTACACCAGATAGTTTAATATAGACTAAACTACATCAAACTATAGACATGATTATATTTGCTTATAGAAATCAGGGTCTATTATAATGAGTGATCCTGTAGAAATGCTCTCAGCTGCGAGTTTATATAAAATAATACAATTAACTTATAGTTAAAAGTGCACACTTCTTATCCACACTTCAAAAACATTTTGTAAAACAAATGACCAAATGTATACGTTTTAATACTGGTGAAATACTCCCCGGGTCATTACTGTCTTGACTTTTTTTCAGTTTGTTATAGAAATACATGTATAAACATTTGTTCATACTTATATAGTTTAGATCGCCGTGGATCGCCTCTTCAAACCGATATGTTTAATGTGTAGAATGGATAACCTAAGGTTGAAAACTGTAAAAATAGGCTATAAATTTATAATATTATATTAAGTTTAGATGTACATGCATATCGGTAAAAACACATATAGTCTTTATATATGTCCCCTTAATGTAGAGACACAGACAAATATAAATAAAAATTCATATATAGCTTGTGCGTAAATCTATTTCAATATTATTATCAGATAAAAAAAACACTTAAATTCATAAAAAAATCTTTTTTTTAAAGTCTGATATATTCAGAAAATACATTAAGGTAGATAATCGTCAGTAACTCATATACAGGTTCGTTATAATGATGTGCTAAAATTAATGTTATAATTATAATTAAAGATCTAGGCATGTCCTACTATGTGCACACATATGTCTCGGATCTTTTATAATGTTATATATGTTGTCTTTCAATTAGTATTTGCTGTCACCATCTTTTGCTTACATGACCCCAGTTTCGATCTTGTTTAGAAATACAAATAGATGAAAAAGGAATTATAAAGGCGTTTATTTAAATATAAACTGTCAGGCTTTTATAACGTTTATTGGCAGGAAGTATATTGGCTTCCCACTGTGTCGGACATAATATAACTGATAGGGGGTCTTATGTCAGCTTGATGTATACCTAGATAGTGCACAAAGAGCGATACTGTTTATTATTTTTATAAATTGGTTAAAATTGTGGCTTGGATCACATTAATTAGTCCCTGATTGTTGTAACATGAAGTCGATAAACTGTATATTTGTCACAGTTTTATAGTCACAAACATGGGTGCGAATATACACTTCAAATTAATTTAAACTTAACACCGGCCTGTAATGTAATGTCTGTTTGAACTTGCGTACTAATAAACTTTTCATTGAAACATACGTAATGAAAGGATTTGTCAAAATTGTTGTATTGTGAAATGATATTGAAGATGAATACTATCTTGTATAAATGTGTCTTTATGTTACCTTACAAAATACACGTACGAGTATAAAATTATAATAGTGTAGTGTATAGTTTTACGCTATATTGATTTGTGGTGTCAAACTGAAAATATAATATGTGTTAGAAATGAATGTTCAGCTGTTTGTACGAGAATGCGTATTTTTTCTACTTATGACGGTTTCTGACTGTGACAATTATTTTGTTACTTACTTCATTAATTACAATGAAAGCATACTTAATTTATAAACTAATTATAAGCTAGCCTATTAAATAATCATGGCCTGTTAGTAAAATTATAAATTCTGTTCTGTTATATTCAATGTCGGAAAAAAAGTTGTTTATAAACGTACGCACACATATTTCTGTCACTATATATGGTGCTTACATGAACCCAGTTTGGATCTTGTTTGAAAATGTAAAAAAGACACCAACCTATTCTAAAATGTCAATGCAGCTTATGCTGTTTATACTGACAGGAAGTATATTGGTATCCAACTGTGTCAGACACCATAAAACTGATAAGGGGTCTGATAGAACAGCTTGATGTATATATCTAGATACCGCACAAAGGGCGATACTGTTTATTACTTTATCACTTGTATAACTGCATGGTTTAAATTGTGACTGGGATCACATTAATTAGTACCAGATATTGTGATAACTTCAAATCGATAAGCTGTATATTTATCACAGTTTTTATTCACATACGAAGTTGTGAATTTAAATTGACCTTAATCATTCGAACAAAACATTTATAGTAATAATTTCGGTATGATCTAAGAAACTTTTCATTAAAACGCAATTAGTAAAGATCGAAGCGATTTGTTAATTATATTTGTTAAATCATAAATGATAATTACGATGAATATTAATTGTTTTGTATAAATGTGTCTTTACGACATATAATATGTATTTCAAGGTACGTATATAATATATATATATTAAGGTTTTGTTACGCTGAAAAAACAAATTATTATTAGAAATTAACGACTGTTTGTACGTGAATGCTTATTTATTCCACTTATGGTTTTTGACAATTATTTTGTGACTTAATAATAATTATCACAATGAAAATATACTTACCTTATGAAGTTAATAATTAACCATATGTACTGTTTTATTGAATCTGCTTCCAGTGGAAACAATAGTTAAATCTCATAAACAAGTCAAAGTTTTGTCAAAATATTTATTTAATCATCACATTCAAGTTTTTATAATATACATGTAAATTTATTATTTACCGAAAAGCGTGTACTTTCGATGTATATATACAAATACATAAACATGCTGACAGACATTCTAACTTCAAATGCCCGTATATATTACTAATACGTACATAAAATATTGTTAAAACGGACAAAGGGGTCAATATTTAATTGAAAGAAAATGGGATGCGTAATCTATTTAAATACAACATCATTTCAGAGACTATAACGGTTATTATATCAATGTTTATCAATCGCCGTAAACGACAAACAAGCAAAATCTGTCAAGCGCATGTAATGAATAGGATATGACCCCATACGCTGCCATTTTGTTTTCCCATATAGCGGTGTACCGCTAGGGGGCGCTTAACTGGAAAGTCGCGAATTGCCAATATATATAAGGAGGTATTTTCATAATTATAAATAAGATAGTTTAAACCTTATAGTTGTAGTATAGATTTAGAACCTGTGAAATATATTGTAAAGAATCCAGCCTTTGCAATATTTTTTTTTATTTATAATATAAATTAAGGCCTATTCATTTATGATTTTATTTAACATTAACAATTTATTTTGGTCCAGAAACAACAGGCATATGTCCAATTAAATTATTAATACTGAACCGATAGCACGCCACAGTATGTGATAAATATATAAGTGTTGTTTACTAATACTACCAGCGATATTGAATATACTATATTTTCCCTCTTCAGTAAATGTCCACAGTGGGGTTGAGAAGTATTAGTATTACATTGAACTATGATTGAAGTTGATATATGTTGCAATTTACATTAAACTTCATCAAGAAAAGCGTGTTAATTAAAATTCAAGGAAAAACACTTTATGCACTGAAACGTTTTTTATAAATATAAAGGTGTTGAAATACAGGTACATGTAATGAATTTTGATTGAATTGAAATTTATCCCAAACATTTTGTTCATAGTGTATTTGTAGAGCATTTGGCAATGTCACATATATACAATAATTATATTTGGAACGTTCCTAACTCCTAAGTTCCTGTGGATACTTCATAATTCATTGAAAGCGTATATTTCAGACCCAGAAAAGAATTTATTTAATAATTTAAAAAGATAACATAACATGCTTCAATTACATAATATGTAGTAAATTTGTGACATAAAGCATGATAAAGCAGAGGAATTACTAGAGAAAACAAATGTATAATGTTTTACAATATATGCAGGAATGTATTTATTTTATATAAATATTACATAACATATATTTTAAATATGACAGTAGGATAAGACTTTTAAAAAATCAATTAAGGATCGAAATGTTTTTTTTATGTAAAATAGAAAAAAAATGCCCAAATTAATTTACTTGCTATACTTTTCGTGGGTAGGTCGTAGCACTCCAAACAAACTTATTTTCAGCCTGATCATTGCATGAACATACATGTACATTAAAAAAAATGTTTTGACTGAAGTTTGTGTTATTTACTTTGAATTTTAGTGTGCAAAGCTGCAAGTAAGGTTGATCCAGTTACAAACTTCACAATGAAACAGAGGCGCCATCTGAAAGGACACTTGGGCAAAGTTCTGTGTATGGATTGGTCTACAGACAAAAGGAGAATTGTCAGTTCTTCTCAGGTAATCTAACATTCTGATGTATAAAATATTGTTAATTTTCAATTTTTATTCGCAGTGACATGTCGCATAAAATTTGATAAATGAACGATAACTGATTTACAGTTGTACTAATTTCTGTACATACAGAAAAAACTAATGACTTATAATGACAACTTTCCTCTCATATCCTACTGCTCTGTTAAGGAAAAATGAACCCCCAAAAAATAAAAAACATACAAGATCTTTGGACTTATATTATTACACCTCACAATTTTTGGTCAACATGCTTTCCAATTCATTGTTTTAATGCTTTATTTATCTCTCATGTTTAATAAATGTACATGCAGCCAAGGACTTACATACATACTTCATGTATACAAGTCCTTGATGCTGCTGAATTGGACTAAATAATAATGAAAAACCTTCAGCATGTTCATAACTAGTTTCTGTCCTTTTCAGTGACAAAACCATATAATCCTAAAAAAAATCTGGTTTGATGATTTAATATTATAGTTATTTGAATAATAATATTTTCTCTTTTTCAGGATGGAAAAATGCTGGTCTGGGATGCATTTACAACGAACAAGGTACTCAGCTGCCCTTGCTTTAGTTCATTTGCTAGTTTTATTAAATGAATGAATTAGAAAAAAACATGGAGTGAATTTATTGTACTAAGGCACTGCTGTCTATAAAAATGTTTTGTTTGCAGTAATGTCACATACTCACCAAAAAATAGGCCCAACCAAACTTTTTATTGGCCTCTTGGTAAGATTTTTTCTTTCAATTAAACAATGATATTCTGACATGTATTTTGGGTTCAACATAAAAAATGAATTAAATAGTTAGAAATACCTACCTACCGACCAAAAATTAAATTTTCATGGAAGGGTTGCTGCAAACAAACTCTTTTTAAGAATGGCCTGACTGTTATTCATTCATTATAATTTTTTCAGGAACATGCTGTTACCATGCCAACTACTTGGGTAATGGCTTGTGCTTTTGGACCATCTGGAAATTGGGTGGCTTGTGGGTATGTGTAATATTTTTTATCATACATGTAATGATATATATATCTTACTCTTCTAAATGATACCAGTATATGAATATGTCATTTTGATATTTAGGTTTGAAGGTTGAATAGGGAAATAATTGACTAACATATGACATGATAATAATGTATTCGAAACTAAGATTGATTATTTTTACATGAGTCAGTGATGTTGTTTCATTAATCAACTCAAGTCAACATTTTACTTGCTTTTAGCTGAACAGTTCATCGCCAAATGAATTATATATATTGTACAATGATAGCGGTACATAATTACAATGTAGTATATAATTAAGATACAATATGAATGTTCAGTATGTAGTATGAATGTATTTTTGTGACAAACAATGCTTTATTATTATGCCCCCTTTTGAAGAAAAGGGGTTATATTGCTTTGCACATGCTAGTCGGTCTGTCCGTCCGTAACTAAATATTGCCCTAGTTATTACTAGAGAACGATTTGGCCTTAAATCCTCAGATTTGGTATGTGTATGTGTGTGTGTGTGTATGTGTGGGGGGGGGTTGTTCGTCACATGTAAATGACCCCTACTGATTTTGAGGTTAATACGTCTAAGGTCATGGTCACACTGATAGTGCCCTTAAGCTCAAAAACCTTGTAAAAACCAAATAACTAGGGAAGGTTTTGGCCTGAGTTGCTCAGATGTGGTTAGAGGATGGTCATTTGTGTAGATGATACCTATTGATTTTGAGGTCAAAGGTCAAGGTCTTACTATCCAGTTGGCCTTAGGGGGACATCCATGTTTCACCAACACTTCTTGTTAATATGATTTTTGTTCACTATCATAGATTTATCATAATCAGACCTAGTATATTTGTGTGTTTTGTTGACATAATGTTGGTAATACCATGTATTTCAGTGGATTAGATAACAAGTGTACTATATATCCATTGACCAATGAGGATACTGATATATCCAGCAAGAAGAAGGCTGTAGCAACACACACCAGTTATCTTTCTTGTTGTTCATTCACGTGTTCTGATAACCAGGTATTTCATTTTTATCAGATTTAATCCTTACATAAGAATGTACATAGTGCACTGGTGCATAATTTAAAACATGCCTGATCCTTCTTTTTAGTGTTATACTCTTTTTAGGCTCATTATATTTTAAACAAAATTGTTGAATCCAATCATATCTGCTAAAAATAATGTTTTGCAAGATGGGTGCGATATTTTGCTCAATTTAAGATTTCGTTTAGTCACACCCAAAGTTAGATAGGGAGGGGGGTGCTAATGTTTAAGATGTGCAGTTAGTGTCTATTTAATGCAGGGGAATTTTTGTAAACTTGTATTTTGGAAATTCTTAAAAACTTGTCCTGAGCTTGAAGGGTTAAAACCAAAGCCTCTAATACTCCTATATGGTGACCCCATTATTACGCAGAATTGAAAAATGGAATTCTTCGGGATATCTGACTCTGAATTCAAAAAAAAAAAATCAGCATTACTTCATTATTGCATTCTGAGGATTGTCACTAGAGGTTTGACTGCTTGATAAATACTAGAGGCAGGGTTTACAATATTCCAGATATATTTGTAATTATTTATCTGTCCTAGAAGAGCTATGCTTTCTGAGCAAAATAAAAGTGATTTGATGAAAATATCTCAAGAGGCTGCAAAGTTATGGTAATTTTATTTTTCCCTGGAGGATTCTCTATGATATAAACTGAGTTGAATATGGAAACAATGTGGTTGAACTCCTGTTTGGCAAAAATAGTCGGAACAAATGATTTTCAGGGTTTTTAATTTGGCCCTTTGATACCCCTGCAGAGGAAAAACATTTCTGACCAGAATAGTTCAATGAAACATAACGGTCTGGTCCATTACTAAACAGTCAGTGTTATTACTTGTACAAGCATATTTCCATAGCTTTTTTTATCCAACCATAATTTATTCATGATAATTTTATGCTAATTGTAACGCGTATTACTGTGTGCTTATTTAACTTAATGTATTTCATGTAAGGTATAATTATACAGTTTTCTAATTATGGGCAATTAATCTAATTCCAACCTTGTTTAGAATATAGTCCAGTGTTATACTGTTGCAAAGAAATCAAAGACTACTCTTCAAACAGCATTTGGCGTAGTTATTGAATAGTTCTACTTACTACATTCTTACAACAATTATATTCAGTTTGCATGTTATTTATGAGTTGAGTATATATTAATGATAATTCTTTGACTTATATAATTGAATTACATGTGCTCAGCATACTATTGATATTTTTTTTTATGGATACATGTAATTAATTTGTTTAATTGAAGTATTTGTAAATGGATATTTATAGGAAAAAACAAAGTTTTCTGATAGGGGGAATGGTGCAAAACTTCGGCCCCAAATCTGTCCCGATAAACAATGTATGCATAATTTGTGTATTTGTTATTAAATGTTTGTTTAGTCATACAACTGAGCAATTATTAGAAGCATGGTTTGTTCAGACCCGCCTCCGTGGTTGAGTGGTTAAGGTCGCTGACTTCAGATCACTGTAACTTCTCACTGATAGAGGGTCATGGGTTCGAGCCCCGCTACTGACCTTGTCACTATATGTTAGAAAGAAGGCAATTACTTACGGAGGATGGGAATCTAGTACTGGTTCTTCCTAGGAACGATGGGTAGATAAACTGTTCACCTCATATGACTCTGACTGTTGGAAAGGGGTGTAAAACAAACAAATAAACAAACAAACAAACATTCTTTGTTATGATTATTGCTATAGAAGCATGAATTATGATTTTTTTCATGGGATAATATTTTTGTTAATATCAAGACTTAGTGTCCCTCAGTGACACAAATTAATTATATACATTTTATGTAACAGCTTCTGACAGGAAGTGGTGATAGTACTTGTGCATTGTGGGATGTTGAAAGTGGTCAGCTGATACAAAGTTTCCATGGACACGCTGGTGATGTCATGAGTATTGACCTTTCACCTTCTGAGACTGGCAACTTGTTTGTATCAGGAGTAAGCATTTACATCCATATCTCTTGTTATAAAATTCAATATTTAATCATATTTCTTGGTAAATTCTGGCTATTGAAAGAATTCATATCTTGTACAATAAGTGATTCTTTGTGTTAATTTAGTTCATTGCATTGTTTGAGTAAGATATTCTGTGCTAACTACCATACATCATATTATGCTAATTTTCTGTTTTGATACTTACAGGGGTCAATTTTTCATGTTTTATTTTTTATTATGCACCCGGCAATTTTACCGTTTCGTCTAGCACCCCTGCCATTTACTAGAACACTTTCATACTTATACAGTTGTTGCTCTCAATCCACCTGTATCAACCAACCTCCCTTTGACCTTAATTTGGTTTTAGAATGATTCTATTTTCTCATACATGTAATAAAAGTTTTCACTCAGGTTAATATTATATTGAAGTCCTTGTATTGACTTGCCAGATTTTTCTTCAAGAATTCTTATTTTATATACTATGCGTCAGTCTGTCTAATACTGTCTGATACTGTTTACAGGGCTGTGACAAAACAGCTATGGTGTGGGACATGAGATTTGGTGAATGTGTACAAGTGTTCGAAGGACATGAGTCAGATATCAACAATGTTCGCTTCTATCCTAGTGGGGATGCCTTCGCTACAGCCTCTGATGATGCAACTGTAAGACATATTCTTTTATTTTTGTTTCAGTTGGTGAAGTACATATTTTACGATAAATCACTTAGATAAGACGACCTACTCTCCTTAACAGTTTTCCTGGACTGTATTCTAACCAGTATTTACTTTCCCGTCCATTCAGAGCCGGCAACTTCTCTACAATTGGAGAAAATTTGACATTTTTTGTCTACTTTTCAAAGAAGGGATTGACCTGCTGTGACTGGGGTTCAAACCAGAATTGCCAGGTTACAAGCCCAACAATCACTGAACCACACCATAGGGCTGTCATGATATGCCAAGAGTGTACCACAATATATCCCGATACAGTGTTACTGTATTGCGATACGTATCATGATATTTTACCGACTAAATACATGAAGAATTATAGGCTATCCCATTGATTCAGATAGTCCAGGAGATAATGGAGCTGAGTGACACAGACACAACAATTTTAATGTCACACAATGTGACCAGGGGTGTGGATATATCATATTTTTCTACTTGTCACAGGACAAGTAGACCAAAATACCTTGTGGATTCATCCACTGTCTGAAATGAAAGAAATACAAACAAAAAACTGGTACGCCATTGCTGTATCGTGATAGAATTTTTTTCTGGCAAATATCGCGATACACCGGTGTACCAGTATATTGTGACAGCCCTACCACACCACATATTATGTGGTGGCTCTTTTTATTCTTTCACTTCAATCTACCAGTATTGCGCAATAACTGTTATCATTCTTAAATTACAGTAAAACCCCGATTATTCGAATTCCTAGGGTCAGAAAAAATCATTTGGATATTTCCTGGTTTCGATTAATCCATTTCAGTAATGAAATATATAGAGTCGTATTGGGACTGTTGATCTTTTTCGGATAATACAGGATACTCGGATAATCTGATGTTGAATATTCGAGGTTTTACTGTAATTTCATGTTCACTGATAGCAAATCTGTTCTACTTTATATCGCTATACTCTTGACTTGTATTTTATGATAAATTAATGCTACAATAGTTATATGTAAAGTTTGGTAGTAAATCATTAGGCTTGTAAAGAAATGGTTGTGTTTTAGGGTAACTTTAACAAAGTACATGGGCAGGTTTGATGTAAAAATAATTCTAATTAAAACTTCTTTGTATTTCTTCTTAACATACATTTGTGTAAGAATAGGAGGTGTGGTTGGTTCCTTTAGTTCTTTGATTTTGTCATTAAAATCTTGAGGGTTGGAACTTTATAATAGGATTGGTGCTGACCCTCATGTTTTTGATGACAAAATTGGATAGGTCTGGTAACCTTAAAGCAAAGATTGGTCCACAAGCATGAAAGACCCGCTTCCGTGGTTGGGTGGTTAAGGTCGCTGACTTCAAATCACTGTAACCTTTCACTGATAGAAGGTTGTTGGTTCGAGCCCAGCTACTGACTATGGCTCTTTGTGAGGAATAGGCAGTTGCTTACAGAGGATGGGTGTCTTAAATAATTGTACTGGTTCTTCCCAGGAACGATGGTTAGGTGAACTTTCTGCCTCATAAGACTGTTGAAAAGGGGCGTAAAACTCAAACAAACAAAAGTGCCTTAGTTTACTGTTAGTACACTATCAAGATGGAATTTATTATCATTATGGTCTTAGACTTTTAAAGTTGATATATAATTATTAAACAATTTGTTAATTATACTTCTGTTCATATTTTATTTTCTTGTAATTCATTACAATTTGTATAGTGCAACATCTCCAAAGCAACCGTTACGGAATTAGGAGTAGCAAAATTAATTTATGTTGTTGTAAAGAGGTTATTGCTTAAGAGTAGTTGAACTTATAGTGTAGTTGTGCTGTGGGAAAAAATCATGCTGTTCTTGAAGGGAATTTGTTGCTCAAGATAGGGCCTCCCTAGAGAGGTTGTACTGTATACCAAATACCTGTTATAGACCTATTCACAGACAAAACATATTTACTGTGAGTTTATTAGTTGAGAATCATGTGTTGTTTTATTTTCAGTGTTGTTTGTTTGATTTGAGAGCCGACAGAGAAGCTAACTGTTACAAAAAAGAAAGTATTATATTCGGATGCAATTCTGTGGACTTCTCTATCAGTGGTAAGTAAAGTGCTTTTATATCATTACAGTCAAACCTGTGTTAACGGCCACCTCCGAGTTAAGGACGTCATGTGAATAAAGGCCATTCTTTTAAAGACTGTCATCGATAATCGTTTATCTTGTATTCAGAGACCACTCAAAGGAAAAACCAAAGGTGGTCTCTTTATATGATGGTCTCTTAATACAAAACCAGATGTTTCAGATAATTAAACTATGATACAGATCTATATTAAAGTAGCAATTGCATTTTTTCATTTTCCTCCATTACAAAATGCTTGACCATCAAGTCACTGACCTTTTCAAATTTCTGGGCCTATGTCCATTTTGTTTAACTCAGTACAAGGCTAAATTCGAAGACTGTAATTCAATGTGTGTATTGCTATTGATAAAAAAACACATAAAACATGATCTGTATTTGTTTATATAATTTTTTAAGGACGTTTGTTATTTGGTGGCTACAATGATCACACTGTTAATGTGTGGGACGTTCTAAAAGGTAACCGAGTGACTATTCTATATGCACATGAAAACAGAGTCAGCTGTCTCGGTGTGTCCCCTGATGGTACTGCTTTATGTACAGGAAGCTGGGATAATACTTTAAAGGTATTGTATCATTCTTTGTGTGTTTTAAAGATACATGCTCAATTTCAGTTTAATTTATAATTTTTAGCTCACATGTCACAAAGTGACAAAGTGAGCTATTAGGATCACTCTCCGTCCGGCGTCGTGCGGTGTGTGTCGTGCGTCGTCAAACTTTTTGTTGTGACCACACTAGGGGCCACATTTTTGGCTCAATTTTAGCAAAACTGGGTCAGAACGTTAATATCAACAAAATCTCGGACGAGTTCGATATTGGGCCATTTGGGGTCAAAAACTAGGTCACCAGGGCCAAATAAGGGAAAACCTTGTGAACACTTTAGAAATCACTGTTTTGACTTTATCTTCATGAAACTTTGTCAGAATGTTTATTTTAATAATATGTAGGTCAAGTTTGAAAATGGGTAATTTCTGTAGTAAAATTAGGTCCCTAGGGCAAATTGCTGGAAAACCTTGTGAACACTCTAGAAGTCACTGTTTTAATTGGATGATCATGAAACCTTGTCAGAATGTTTGTCTTCATAATATCTTGGACGAGTTCGAACATGGGTCATCTTGTGTCAAAAACTAGGTCGCTAGGTCAAATCTTATGAAAAACCATGTTAACACTGTAGATTTTACAGTTATTATTGGATCTTCACCAAACTTTGTCAAATCGTTTGTTTTAATGATATAACGGTCAAGTATAAATATGGGTCATCTGGGGTCAATAACTAGGTCACCAGGTCAAATCTTAGGAAAACTTTGTTAACACTGTAGATGTCACAGTTTTAATTGGATCTTCACCAAACCTTGTCAAAATGTTTGCCTCAATGATATGTGGGTCAAGGATGAACATGGGTCAGCCGGGTTCAAAAACTGGGTCACAAGGTCAAATCTTAGGTAAAAATCTTGTAAAAGCTCTAAATGTCATGGTTTTGATTGGATCTTGGCCAAACCTTGTCCGATTGTTTGTCTTAATGATATTAAGGACAAGTTCAAATATGGGTCACCTAGGGTCAAAAACCAGGTCACAAGGTCAAATCTTAGGAAAACCTTATTAACACTGTAGATGTCAAATTTTGATCGTATCTTTACCAAACCTAGTCAGACTGTTTGTCTTAATGATATGTAAGACAAATTCGAACATAGGTCGTCTGGGGTCAAAAACTAGGTCACCGGTTCAAAACAATGTTTTAATGAGTGAACAGTGATTGTCATGTGAGCGATATAGGGCCATCTTGGCCCTCTTGTTTACAATTATTAAAATGCATGGTTTCGCTGTTAATGAGTCAACATATTTAATGATATTTTCGTTATTTATTACGTATATAATATGTTGATTTTAGATCTAGAATTGACCCGCCTCCGTGGTTGAGTGGTTAATATCACTGACTTCAAATCACTGTTACCTCTCACTGAAAGAGGGTCGATAAAAACAAACAAAAAAGATCTAGAATTGTTGGCCTGTAGAGATAGTGTCTGTTTGAATTTCTTTAAAAATCCAAGAGTAAATGGTGCTTTTTCGTTAATTCTACTTTCTTTAATTTCATGGTATTTCTTTTATCATGCCTTGAAAAGATACTTTTTATCAGTGTTTGTGAAATTAATTTTTACTTGACCTGTGGATTGCTAGATTTGAGAGCATACCAGTTCTGGACAAAATAATACTGGTCCTGTATGTATTGAATTAAATCTTCACTAAATATTAAATGATTCTCTAACTTTTGCTAGACCTCATCTATGTTCTTTCTTTCACATTGATTGTTGTATAACAACAGTGTACAGAACAACCTCTCCAGAGCGGCCCTCTCTTGAGTAACAACCTCACTGCAACGACAGCACGATTTTCCCCCACTGTATGATTTAGCTATTAATTTAACTTCTCTAAAGCAATGGCCTCTCAACAACAACATAATTGCTATCCCAAAGCGTGCTGCTTTGGAGAAGTTGCACTGTATATGCTATTTCTTTTAGGAAAGATATTTCTATATATTTGCTAATTTAAGGTTGTTACTCTTTGTTAAAATACTTTTATTTTTTTACATTACAGATTTGGGCCTAATTTGTTTAAAGTGAAGATGTGACATTCTGTTATGGATTATATTTAGACGTTGGACCATGACACACAATATCTTCTCATTGTAATTTTTTTTGATGTTAAGACGATCTTTAGTTAGTGTATGTATTAAGATTTTATTAGATTTATAGATCGTGGATATGTGAGATTTTTTATATACGACCATCCTTAAAATATTATAATGCCACCAAAAGGCCCTTAACCAACTTACAACTTTTTTGGCTACAGGGGTAAAAAATAAATAAATATGTAGTATTCTGACATGTATTTTGGGTTCAATATAAAAATTTAATTGTAAAAAATATTTCCTACTTACCTACCCACTGAAAATTTTCTGGTAGGGTTACTGCAAACAAGTATGGCGTAAACATATTATGTTGAATGATCTCCATTTACGACAATGTGAATATTTTGCAACGACCCCCATTTTAGATTAAAATTTTGAAGATACCGGTATTCATTCAATAAATGCACTAGAATCTCGGGAACAGGATAAACATGACACATTCACTTAGTTTATGTCAAATGAATTGTTATATAATGAAATGTATAAATTAATCTGTGTAAATAATAGTGTTACTGAATGGTTTATGTATTTGTTCAAACATGATACTTAGTTGAGAATGTGCTACAAAGGGAGGTAAGCGTGGTCAGGTGTTAGAGTCATGTTCTGTTCTATTCAAAAGTTAGTTTGGCAGTGTTACAAGCTTCTTAAATGATTTTGAACTTAGCTGAGATACTAATGTTATTAATTTTTACTTAACATAAAGTGATGTTGGTGAATTAGTATTCTTCTTAACTAAGATTTGTTGGCGAAACGGCTGCCTGGTTGAGATGAATATTTGTAATAGTAAACAAATAAAAGCATTTTTTATACTGCCAGAAAGAATCGGTGAATTAATTATCTTTTAATGATAACATTTTTAAACCCCTATTATTTTGATATTTTTTTAAGATAACAGCTTTTTCTGCTTTGATTTGCTTTTTGTTTATCGACTAATTTGATGATATATTCAGAATGTTTATACATTGTACTACATATTGGAAAAAAAAAATTGTTTTGTATATTTGTTACTAATGTAACAACACTGCCCTTCTGTGAATTCCAAATTATTTGCTACAAAATAAAGAAAATATATCTTTAATGTTAATATATATTTTTGCTTACTCCTAGATATGCCATACTTTTTACATAGAAATCTTAAAAGATTCCAGCTATTTCTAGTCAGCTCTTACCAAAATGTTGGAAATAAAAAAGTTCCCGTTATCACTAATTTCACTGAACTTATTTTTTCAACCTATCATAGACTTTTTTCAGTCTCAAGTCAATTTTTTTCTTGCCACCATTTTCATGTGAACTATAAAAAATGTATTTTAAAAATAATTTTGTTAGTCTATGGTTTCTTTAATTTTTGAGGATGTTAGTAGAAATATTTTCTTTTTTTTTGCCAAAAGTTACCCTTTATATTGCTAAATCATTGTTGCTTATATTAATGCATGTATAACAATAAACTTTCTCTTGGACGCAAACTCACTTATAAGGGTACAATTGTTATTATTATTGTTTTATAGTTATTTATGTATAATCATATTTTCTATATATATGTATATTTATTTTTCTTGGTTGCTATTGTCTAACTGTATGTATGTTATTATTTCTGTATGAATCTTATATATTAGATCTTATTTGTCTCTTTACCGCTGGTTTTATGCTTTAATAAAGCTTTACTGCCCTTAATGAATTAGTTTTCTTAGAATGAGACCAGATATGCATTGTGTAGGTGAGTTTTCTAGTCAACAGCTGTTTTATTACCGTATATGAAAAGTCTTTGATTTAATTAAAACAAGTGAGGATAACATTTTGATTCATATTCAGTTTTAATGCATTATTTGATAAACAGTAATGTATATCAATCATAAAGGAAGATGAATATATTACAAATAATGATGATATTTCCAGTTGATGAATATGGACCTGATTCTATATTTAGAATGGGAAATTCCAGAATTTCCATTAAATGTCATGTTACACCATTTAATATGACATTTCTGTTTTACGATGTATCAGACAGGCTTTAACCCAATCAAAATGTGTTTATTTATAGATCGTAATTAATGTTTGATCTTTCATATTTTGAGATCAGTATTCTTTCAATGGGGAATTGCGAAAAATATTTTTTTAATGCTTTTGTACGATTAAATTATTGGACGAAAGTTTGTCAGCTTAAACATTTCTTGGTCTTGTTGAGTACATTGTATTTCCATTGCTGTATGCTTAGGACAAAATGTTTACGTTTATATGGGTAAATTAAGACAGAAATTCGACCATTTACAACCTTATTCTGAAAACTTTGCATTTAAAAACTTTGCATTACGTAATTATGCATTTCTTGGGTTGAAATTATTTAAATGTTTGAGGACTAGTTGTTATTAATCTTTCCTTGTGTTCAACTTACACTTTTTTATTACGTTTGTTTATAAAATTAAGATTTGAATAAAAAAACACAATAAATTTGTTATAAAATGTGCAATAACCCTACTAATGGTTTAAGTTTGTTAAATTGTATAAAACCACTGGAATATTTCTATGTTTCTTGTTACTGTAATGTATTTTGTTAGATTTGAACTTCTTAATTATTTTACTTTATGTCTTGTGCAATCTCTTTTTCTAATATATATTAGTATCCGTTTGTGTTTATTGAAATTAGTGCAATGTCGTTACTATTATATTCGTGTACTTAAGACTTATCATAGACTGTAAGACTCTATGTTATATTAGATCAGGCAATATAATAGCAAACTTTATGATACAAAGTAGAAATGCCCCATGATCATTGGTCAATGGAATTAGGGTGTCAATGTAAAGCACTAGTTATTTGTTGCACTGTGTTGTTAAGTATTCTGAAAAAAATCTAAAGATCTTAAAAACATTCTCGTGGATATAAAATACCATACAATCGACCATTTTTTTCTTATTTTGAATGTATTGCTTGTTAAAATCAAATATTTATCACTACTACAATTATGCTACATATAACATATTTTGTAACCTTTACTTCATAATTTTATAATCTTGGCTTATCAGGACAACTTTTGTACCAAAATCAACCCAATTTTGAGATCATATAAAAATTCTACGCAAGCATAATAAGACAGCTGTATTATATGAGTGCAGCTGTTAAAATTTACAATTTTTGTCCAAAATCATTTTGGTAAATCAAAATTGTGTTGTTTTTTTCTCAAAGCAATTAATATGCATTTATTTTGTGTTATCCAAGTAGGCCTACTTTATATACATGTATGTATTATTTGTTTCTTTTACAGCTAATCTAGTTCTTGTGTTATATGCATTATGACAAATATTTTATAAGTGGAATACCAGTAGAAATTGAATAATACGTCTTAGGATTTAGATAATATCAAAATTGTGATCTTTTAGTTATGAACAAATATTTTTGTGTAATTATTGATATATAAGTCTTGAAATATCAGAAAAAAATCTTATTTTCCTAATTATTAGGTATTATGTAATACATTAGATATCTTGAACCATGACACAAATTATTATAAAATTTCAAATCTTGAAATCCATGATTTAGGCTGGTCTTGAATCAATTCTATTAATTATATATATTTATTGGCATTTAACCTTGTTTTACATTTTTGTACATCTTTGTAACATTCTTCGCTGTTTAATATTGGAATTTCTTTGTCAATCTGTGATTCTAGTCAAATTTAATAAGGAATTGTTATTATTTCTCTTGTAAATAAATGAAGGAAAAGAGACATTTTCTTTCCTTTTCATGCCCTCTGTATCAATGGATCGAGGGCATATTGTTTTTGGTCTCTCTGTCTGTTTTTTACCAAGCTTTAACCTTGCCTATAAAATCACAACGCTTGCACCTACATTCATCAAACTTCATATGTAGGTTCCCCATGACAACCTCTACATGCCAGTGCATTTTAAGGTCAGTAGGTCAAAGGTCATACGGAGGGGCATTGTGTTTTAAAAAGACACATTGTTTCAATATAATTTACATACATCATGTATTCACATGCTCTGTTAGAGGAAGGATACTTTTCTAGATGGTGCGAGTTATAAGCCAGGTATGTTTAAAACCCAGGAATCTAGGTGTGTATAAAATCCCGGAATTAAGGTACGGTTTGAATGGTTTGATTGAACCCTGGAGATTAGATTTATGAGTTCACAACCCTGGAATCTGAAGGGCATGCATCTAACAAGGCAAGGACATAATTAGGGAAGGGCATGTTGACAACCAAGGTACGGTAATAGAATACATACACAATACATTAGTTCTTTGTTTTATTTCACATTTAATGAAAGCCACTTAAAGCCATGTGATCATATATTTGAAAATTTTATATGATGAAGACACAACACCAGTAACATTAATTGTATACATGATAGACTCACATTAAACAATGTCTGTATACACCATACACACTGGGGTGTCAGACATCATCATTCATACTTTAATACAATGTACAGTGATTTGACACATACCTGATTTACATTGACTGGCATATTAAAAATGATTTTTTTCATAAACATATTGCAACACTAGTAACATTTACTCGCATACTAAAAATGTTACAACTACATTGCAGTATGTGTATGGAAAATGATTCAAACATTATAAATTACGATAGTAAATGAACATACACTGAAAGATTTATGTTTTTCCTATACAAAAGGAACCACATTATATATAAAATACGCTCATGTACATACAATTGACCTTACGCCAGGGAGAGTGTAGCCACGCCCACCAGTTTTCAAGGGGAGCAACTCTGCTAGGCCCGACAAACACAAAATGGCTGCCTCCACCACGGAAATGTCATTATCCGATTTGCCAGACGATATTGGCATCAGTTATTTAAACGAACATGTATCGCTCAGAAGAAAACAAAAGGCCCGTTCTTTTGTTAATGGATCCTACATAGAAACTTTAAATTTCTACAGAGATGGCGAAGAAAAAATCACGATTAAGGGTGAAGTTTACCCTAGTGTAAAGAAAAATGACAACAGACATATCGTAAATATTGAAGTTAATACGAATGATAAAGTGATTGTTGATGCATACTGTCGTTGTCAGATAGGGTGAGTTATCAATCTACGATTTAATAAATATTATTCACTTCGTTCTTTGTATTCTCAGAGGTAAATTTTTGTAATTAAATTCACCCCAATGTAATAACAACATTTCATTTATTTACATTCGAGCTCAGCTTACACTGTTACAGTATCAGGGTTGTGATTCTTCCTCCTTTTGGCTGATTTCCTCTTTTTTGTCCTAAGATCTTAGAAAAAAGGGTCCATATTCAGTCTGACCTACTCAAAAATTATGTTTAAAGTGTGAGGGGGGTGGGGGTAGGGTATTTCAGCCTTTATGCCCTTGGAGCAATCACGCCTCAAGAGTATAATGAATAGTCCACATTTATGAGACGTACAAGCAATCCGTTCATGATTTTGCTATGATGGGCGCTACAGTCCTCCTTCCTTTTTATTGTAAGTAAATTAAGCGTGACAACCGACTAAACCAGCCTTTGCTTCACCCTTGCTCTCGGATTCCATGGCCAGTCTCACACTCATGGCACTAAATGTAATAAGAGGAAAATAATGTTCCCAACGCAGGACTCGAACCCGAGACCTCCTGCTTGCAAGTCAGATGCTTTACCAACTGAGCTAATCGGGCTGGTGAATATCCCAATTTATAATACAATATACCACACCACTACATATACAGTATAAATGAATTATAAAGCTGCATCAGAAATAGTACAGAAGTTCTTGCTGATATACATTTTCAAGAAATTGTAAGATTTCATCACCATGAATCATTCATCTGGGCATGATCTATGTTGTTACCTTTCCATAGATACTAACCATGATGCTTACTTCACTAATTACTTTATACCATTTATAACAGTAAGATTATACATGTATTATTTTTCAGGAGTGGTGGGACATGCTCACATATTCTTGCAGTGCTGTACATGGTAGAGCAATGGAAGATTGCTGGGTATAAAGACAAGCCTGCATTGTTGTCATCGACCAGTCTACCACAGCAATGGGACAAACCTCGTGGTGGGAAAATAAAGGCAGAGCCAGTGTCACACATGGTCATGGCAAGCCCCTTGAACATGAACCGTAAAAGAAAGCCAGTTACCACTGAATTTACTGACAATAGGTAGGTTCATAACTTCCATGTACAACCATCAGCTGTTTGTACTGTGTTGATCTAATTTTTTTAATTTGTAATGAATGTGACAATAAATAACTTATGTATTCTATTGTGTTACATTTAGGGTACCTTACAGTATACATACATTAATTATTACTTATACTGAAATCAATATATATTCATGAAATATAATAGTGCACTAATGTTTTTTATTATGTATACTGACTTTCTTGTAAATACATTCTTCGAATTAGTTTTGTGTGACACCAACCCTCACATGCAAATATATTAAACATGTATAGATATCACAAATTTAGTGACAAACAAACTTGTAATATTGTTTAAAAATTTATTAATTTGGAATAAATTAATAAGGAATAACAAAATTTAGTGTGATAAATTTTATCTAATACAGTACAGTCTAACTCATCAAAGAACTGACATATATCTTTATATTTCAGACTAGTACAAGTTAAAAATGAAGAATTGCAAGCACTGAAACAAAGGAAACAAAGTCCAATTAGTTACTTGATTGAAGAGCCTGACTCAAATACAACATATGCCAACACACACATAGGACCACAAGTTGTGGGAAGTGGATTGTCTTATCATGCAAGTATTTCATATTCAAAATTGTACTATTTATAGTTGTCAAGCTTTGCTACTTTATCAAAAAACCCATGAAGTTTGTAATAAAACATGAGACAAACCAAATCTGGTTAATGCATGTAAACAAAGTCAGATCTACTTTTTGTGACAATATTTTAAAATTTTTCACACGACTTATTGCTCTCTCAACGTGTACTCGATGTCTAGCTATTTTCTCAGTTAGCTTAATGTCTGCTTTGCTCATTTGACTACCCGAACGAGCAAAAGGGGGAATATTCAATTTGAGTCCTAACTTTTCAACTTCATCTGAGATGTGAAAACCTTTGTCGACCATTATGCCATCACCATCCTTCACCTTTCCACATTCTTTCAGCTGTTGAAGTAGTGTAAGAAACCCACTCTGTCTCGTAATTTCTTTATCAGAAATTGAACCCGCAAAGAGCATCGAAGCAAATATTATAGAACCTCTAGGATCAATGCCAACTAAGCCTTTTAGTGTGTTACTTGACTTGTAGTCTGAGTAGCACTGACTCTGTCGAGTCATCGAACTTGGTCGCTGAATTTTTATTTCAGTCCCATCAATAATTACTAGAGTATTTGGGAATTCTTCCCGAAAGGAAGGGGGCATCATCGAAATTATGGTGTCTCTATGAGGCCAAATAGATACTGAACCACAGCGGTGAAAAATGTACTGGATCCAGTTCTTGAAGAGAGTACTTGCATCTTGCTGTGATAACCCAAACAACTGTCCTAAATGAGCAAAATCGAAATTCTGTCTAAGTTTCATTATAACAAATAGTAGCTGGTCCTCCATTGTTAATTTTTTGATGCTTTTTACTTTTTTAGACATTTTGAATGGCTGCTCTTGTGGGACAAGAAAGTCATACAGAGCTTTAAACTGGTCAGCCTTTAACCCAGTGTAGTAAACAAATCCATCTTTCTTTGTATTCTCTCTAATTATATCAGCACTAATGAACTTCAGCTTCTTACTTGCTACACTAATTTCATTTAATTTCTGTTCTGCATCTGCTGCCTTCATTTTGAGGTCAATACTTTGTAAAATGAGTCCAGAATTCTGTTTTTTAAGTCTTTCATTTTCTGCAGCAAGGGCCAGCATATCCAAGGGATTGTTTTCTGAAAATAACAATAATAATTTTATGTTTAACAGGCTGATTTAATGAAATCTGTACATGAACCAAGAACCGAATATGGATGTGGCGACATTGATCTCCCACTAAGCATTCAGCTGGATGATGCAACAGAGAAAATACTGAGTGAAAATGCTGGGTCATGGACGGAAATGATACTAAGCAGTGAAGAAGCAAACACTATAGAAAAGAAAACTCGACTTCAAAGTAACTGTAAAGACTGGCATGAAGAAAGAAAAACAAGGATCACTGCTTCAGTGTTTGGTTCCATAATGAAAAGACAGAAAACAGTCAATGAATGTTTCATGAGAAATACTTTTAGACAGAAGTCATTCATTTCAAAACCAACAACATACGGCCATGTTCATGAAAAAACTGCTAAAGTCATATACATTAAAAAAACAGGAAGTCATCTGCATGATGTTGGGTTAGTTGTGAATCCAAAATTTCCATTCTTAGGAGCTTCCCCAGATGGGCTCGTCTGTTCAGGGGGTAGGACAGGGTTAGTGGAAGTAAAATGCCCGTACTCAGCAAGGAACTATTCCGTACAGGAAGCCATTGAAAACAATGTCAAGGATTTTTGCTTGATCCAAAATGGAGAAGAAATTGAAATTAACACTAAGCATCCATATTATTATCAAGTGCAAGGTCAATTACTTGTGACAGGCCTACCATTTTGTGACTTCATTGTGTATTCAAATGATGACATATTTGTAAAGAGAATAAAGCCTGACCCAGACACCATGCTTTGTATCTTGAAGAAAATGACTGACTTCTATGTCAAAGAATTTAAGCCATACATACAAAGTGTAGCGGCAAGTGAAGTCAACTGAATGAGTACCTTTATTGGCTGTTTCTTTCGAAGTGTCAACACATTGGACTTGTGTGTTCAAATTTGAAGGAACCATTGGGTGTACAGTCACAACACCATCATGCTCATTCTGTATATACCTGTAAATAATGTAAATGTAATTCAGCCTTAGTCAGCAAGTACCATAAATGTATACATAAGTATTTAAGCAGTAATGATTGAATTTTGAGAAAGTGAATTGATTAATAAATATTATTGGCTTAGAGTATGTTGTAATTTTTGAGAAAATATAGTTACTGTGATATTGAAAGAATTGATTTACATTCAGGAACAGTTACTCATATTTAAATTCATGCAGGTAGCATTTTGAAAGGTAGTCGGTAAACAGATATTGTATCCTGTATGTATTTTGTTAACTGTTCACAAATGATTTTAAATAAAGTACCTGAATGTGTCAGTTAGTGCAGTTCTTACTTTCTTCTTTGGTGGCTCTGTAAGTGCACGGGGCTTAGGGGGACGTCTTGCAGGTGTAACCACTTCATAACGACTTGCTGGTTCTGGGTCCGGCTTACCAACTGTTGGTTTACCGTCAATAAAATGCTGAAGAAAGTGATACAACATTATGTTTCAATATAGATCTCATAAAATAATAGTGCATTATCCATGAATACATGGTAGTGTTACATACATAACTGGAAATAAAAATCAAGAATTACAAACCAAGGATGAGGCTAAAACTGTTACACAGTTGGTAGCGGTTCTACTCATACCTATGTATCAATATGTAATAATGAGCTAAACCGTGACAGCATAATTAACAGATTATGTCTGCTACAGACCCGTCATATTTAGACGCAGGAAGGACTGATCATGTTTATTTGCTTTTCAATCAATCATATATTTACTGGTTAACATACAAGTCTTCACTGTAGCAGATCTAACCTGACAATTATGTTCATAGCAAGCTACTTATTGGTTACCGGTAATTTTGACAAATTGTTTATTTTTGGGTCTGCTGCACCCACAACTGGGATATTTATTTTTAATGATTAGAATGCTTACCATTACCTTTATTCAATAGCTGAAAATTGGATACCGGTAATATGCATTCTAGACTAAATATCCAATGAATGAATCTTCTAATTAGAAGTTGAGATTTTAAGAATGGAGTATATAAAAGGCTGCATCAACACTAATCAATAAATAAATCAAATCCCGAAATAATAAACACGCCTTGTTCTTCAGCAGAACACATTCAGCAGCAACAAGTTGCTAATTTTTAAACAAATGACTACATGAACACTTACGATGACACGTTTATGTGAAAAAATCCGGTTTAAATGAGTGGGAAATAAATATTTCAGCTACTTCCGCCTTCGTAAAATGAAGGTCAATGTCATCGGATGACTCATCAAAGAACGACAACCTAGTAAAATTTCAATAAAACTATATCGTACCTTTGAACAAACGTACATGTGCTTCGCTTTGGATCGTTCTTGCAGGATTTTTAGGTTCAACTGTTCGTGAGGACGACCGCATAGCCTAATCCATTTTTGGCATTTTTCAAGGTTTGAAACTGGCTTAGGAAACGGAAAGAACTGGATTACACAGTTTTCCCGGTCTAAGTACCTCGAGTCTGTTTTACAAGTGCCGTAACAGCACCTTTTCACCATTTTAGTTTCTGCAGATTACTTTATTTTAAGGATTTTTACGTAATAGTTGTGACCTACATCGGATGCCCGGCAAGTAAGTTTGTCGGGCAAAATGGCGGATAGTAACGGTGCTTATCAGCGGCCTTATCTGATTGGTCAGTTCCACCTGCCAATCACAGACTGGCGTAAGGTCAATTAAGCAAAGGGAGTTAATTAAGAGATTCTTTCAGATTATATGAACTACAAGTTAATAAGCAATACCTGTATATCACACAAATTTTCACTGTTAATTCAAAAGTTGGAAAAATTATGCATTTAAGGACAGTTGCATAAGTAAAAAATGAAATAAACTGTTTGACCGAGTTTTGAAAAGATTTGTGCTTATATATTAAAAACCCACAATTACACGGGACGATCACTTCAAACTAAATCAACATATACTTCATGTGATACTAACCCACTTCAGAATGAATGATATTCCATAAAAATTCTAACTTTCATAAAATTGATAAAATACAATAAAACCTCCTTTTACTGTATTTTGTATCATTATGAAGTGTGAACAGAAATGGTTTAGACTCAATTATGAAAGAGAATCATTAAACATGATTAGTTCCACTAAAAATATATTAATACGTTCATTCTGAAAACAAATAACTCAAGATGTATAAAATAGGTCAAACTAAGACCGTAAGACACATAAAATATGATCTTCTGTTCTACCATATTGTAATTTCACTAAATCAAGTCCAAATAGCATAGACATTTCTTACATTCAGAAAATCACATACCAAATAAATATTGCTGAATTATACATACAATTACTTAAAGCATCATGTTTTTATAAAATTATGCAGGTATATTTAAAATGCATTTATATATATACAAAAATGAATCGCCTCCACGCATGGTATACAGCAATATGGACACTTATTTGCAGTAAATAAAATCGTGTATATTATGTGTAATGATCAGGACATTAAAGGGAGCTAACTGTATGTGGTTAAAAATAAGATTTTGCTTTTTCTTCGAAGTTATTCACCCTATCAATGAAAAAAAAAAACCACACAGTAAATGAAGTTTGCATAAAGTAGCTACATACAGATATTTGATTCTGTAAAATATTCTACACAATTTATTAATGTTTACTATGAGAATGACAACATGAAATTTTACAGACATTAAAATATCTAAAAAGAACTTATTAGTGATATTTAATTCTTTTCATAATTATGTCACTGTTCTATTGTTTATTTTAAACCATTATACCAACATAATACATCAAAATATCAATACCAACATTTAATGTATGCTTAAATCATTAACATTTAATGTATGTTTAAATTATCAACATTTAATGTATGTTTAAATTATCAACATTTAATGTATGTTTAAATTATCAACATTTAATGTATGTTTAAATCAACAACATTTGATATATGTTCATATCACCAACATTATTTCATAACAAATAGAAACTGGTACATTTGTACAACAAGATAGTGCAGGATTCATTCAGTCAACAAAATAAGACGCCAAACACAGTTATCTCCTTTAAAAAGTCCATCCATTCTGTTTTACCGTCTTTCCAATCTATGTTTCTTTGATATCTGAATCAATTATATAATCCAGCAAAAAACTATTAAAGACAAAATCGATAACAAGAACAGAGCTTCTCGATTAGACCTTAAAGCTCAGTGCAAATTTATCACTGTATAAATATTGCATTTCTAAGATGGCGTAATTAAAAATTGTCACAACGAGAATAAAAATGTTAAACCGAGGCAGCGCCATCATTTACAACAGAATTTTTTTTTCGTAAGATAATTGGATTAACAATTTTATCACTTAACTTTATCCAATAAATATCAAAGAACCGCGCAATTATAAGAGCATGTACAACTTAACAATCAATATTTAATCATACTTAAGTGCTTAACATTCTTAATGAAACAGAACAGAATACAGGATAGACTACCTCAAAAGTACGACCACTTCATATCAGATCTATTTAGAACGTTTCTTCTAATATTTAAACTGAAAAAATGAGACTTTCTCAATATAGAGATATTTTTTTGGTCTGAAAGGTGATCTACATACTGAGGTGTTAGGTAAATATTTAACATGAGAACTAGATGGGAGAGATTACGATAAATCTAATACGAAAAAGGGAAAATATGCCAAATACTATAATTCACTATGACTGTGTAACAGAACAGTCATCTCGTTTCCCAGATTATACAAACATATCCTATCAATACATGTATGTATTACTTATTGCACTTGATAATAGTCACTTCTAATTATAATACATTGTATATATAAATACATACTAAAATGAAAACGTAAATCGTGATTGTATCACATGACAGGAATAATATTAACCTGAAATTAACACACTCGTTTATTTCATATATACAAATACATAAACATCGGATTAAAACAAAGAGGAAAAAAGTGATGAAGGAGATTAGTCACAAAACCGCAGCCTCTGATTGGTTAGTTCAGTCCATAGTCAGAAAATCAAATCATCCGATTGGTTGGTTCAGTCAAAAGTCACGAAATCAAATCGTCTGATTGGTAGGTTCAGCCCATTGTCAGAAAATAGACGAATGGTAAGGCTGCATTGTGAGACCTTTCTACATACTCAATTTTACATTCTAATACCAAGGGCAGGATTTATAACAATAACATTTACAAACATTTGTCAACATTTTTACATTTTCATTTTTTTATTTGAATATTCTTCAGAGTCAATTAAAAGTTAATCAAAAACAGTTCACCTAATAATTGTAAGTTAAATCATGCTTTTAAATAGACAATAATTTCAATGTTGTTAAAGTCGAACGAATAATGATAGAAAAAATCTAATTATTGTACAATTTGTAACAGTAATAGTTAATTAATACTTAACTTGATTAAATGAGTATAATACAACATATAATGTGTTATAATCATGACTTGAATATATGAACACAATAAAAGAATAATCAGTAAAATCTAACAGTCCTGATGAACTTGGTGAGGGACACAAGTGAAGTTATAAATCAATGAGTAAAACCTAACAGATTTCACTTTAATGAAACATTTCCATGTTTGTATTCTCAAAGAAAACATGAACAAATATAAGAATAATGTTTAAGTTTTACTAACTGATACTAACTAAATTTAAGACCAAAAAATCTAACCACATGGTGGGAAAAAATTGAGATTATTATTCATAATCTTCACACACTTTCTTAAAAGGTTTAGAATTTAAGGAGACTCTAACTGTGATCAGAATTCTCCCCAGTGAAGTGATGACATAGAGAAGTGAACAAGAAGTGTTTGTTAAACATGGATGCCACCTTAAGGCCAACTGGATAGTTAGACCTTGACCTTTGACCTACTGACCTAAAAATCAACAGGGGTCATTTATGCCATGTGATGACCAACCTCTCAATCAAATCTGAAGACCTTAGTCCAAAATTTATTAGTTCTCTAGTTATTGCCTCGATGGACCAGACTGACCGACATGTGCAAAGCAATTTTTCTTTGAACAGGGGCGTAACAAAATAGGATGAGGAATAATCTACAACCACAGCAAAATAAAGTTATAACATTTCATAAACCAAGCACAAAAAAGAAGATACAACCTTGTTGCATCGACAGAACAATATAACGAGATTCACAGTCAATGTTACAACTCATTGGTAGCATACTGGGGTAAATTTCTTTGGTGATTGTAAACAGACATTTCTTGACTAGCTTAGATTATGCAATACTTCAATATGCTAAGTTTATTTGATATTTGGTGTAACTGTAAAAGTAAAATCTAGGTATAAACTAAAACATACAAACAAGTGAATTAAGTTATTATTATTATTTGGAACTGCAAAATGAAGGTCAAGACAAAGAAGTGTAATTTCTTATTGATATGATTCAGTCAGTAATTAGAAGAATTGCAGATTTCAGAGGTGTGTACTGAATTAGAAAGAAATACATCCGTTCTAGTTCAATAGTTCATATAATTAATTGTTTCACATAAAACAAAAGCCAAGTCAGCTGAAATTATCAAGATTTACAAAACTGAGAATCTGTTACAAAAATGTGCAAATTTCTTGTGTTTAAATAATCTTACCGCAACCTTATCAAAACCCATAAAACAGTCATTAAGAATATTGCAAAGGTATTTCTTCGTAAAGTTTTCTTTCAATGATAAAATAAAATCAAGAATTTCATAAAAACAAATAATATTTGAATTAAATTTCTCAAATTTAACTTGTATTGATAATAATATCACACTAATTAACATTCATATATTTAAGTTTGCCAATTTTTTTTTTTCCGTCAAATTTAACTTAAAATTGGAAAAATGTGCTGCTTAACCCCTGGTCATTATCATGCATACAACACAACAGACAGATAAAAATAACTCAATGCTTGAATAGGCAATATGGGTTTCACTTCACAGACTTATATAATACAATGTTATACTGACTACAGACAACAGTATACGTTAATGAGACAGTTATGGTCACATCATTGGCCAAAACATTATCAACATGTACAGTTAAATAGTAAATACCAACATATATCTAGTACTAAATACTGAACAAACTAAAATCATCCAAAATTATGTATGCTCAACAAAGGGATCTTATTTATCATTTAAGAACAGAGACATCTTAGTGCTTATCACTCCAAATAAAAAGTTCCTCATTCCACTTTCCCGACAGACAGACCCTTTCTTTCAGCCAAATCAAAACTTCTTTTTAGGTACCGGGTATCAGTCATTTTGTTTGACAATATTCTGAAATTATTTTCATACAAACTAAAGGTATATTACTGAACTTAAAAAAACAACATAATTATATTTGAGGAAAAGTTTTGCTGATCTTATATTTTTGTTGATGTTAGTGAGAACATGGTAATTATTCATTTTTTGCCAACAGCTTTTACACAATAAATACTTCTCTTGCTAGTAAAAGATAGTATTACTGATTATTCAACTTAAACTTTACCCATAGAATGCCCATGAAAAAATACTTAAAGGTTTTCAATAGAATAGCCCTGTATTAATTAATAAATGATTGTAATATTCTGAGCCATTTTGAGCGGAATATCAAATTTGCAAAAAAAAATGAAATATAACATTTATTTATCTGGTCATTGAAGCAATTCTTTTATTAGATGGGACATTAACACAGAGTAAAATGAAATTTTAAATATAACTAACACAATCTTCATCAGAAACTTATAATTAAGTTCCTTAGGAATCTAGGACATCTGATTTCAATCTAATCACAGTCACTGTGCAGATGGCAACCTAATTTTCCATAAATTTTCTTACTTCATGATTACAAAAAAATGTGTTCATTTATAATTAAAAGCCATGGTTACCTATAATAAATGGCTTATTGGAATACAAATCCTGACACAATTAACAAAACATAACAATATATCCATTGTTTCCATAATATTCAGTGGTTTTTAACCTTCTATAAGGCCTCTTCCCAATTAAAAATTTCTTGAAAATCATGCAGTTTTCCCAAAAATCCAAACATACACCAGGTATTTTATTTCCCAAATCAGCAATTTTAGCAATAATTCTTCCCCAAAAACAACAGGCTAAGGCCTCTACCAATGAAGAGAGAGAAATCACTGAACATAGCACTTAATTTTATGAGATTCACATGATTGATACCACCAGTACAAGAGTACAATTCCTCAAAGAACTTAATGATGTAACACAAAAACCATACATAATTAACATGCCAATTATATAACAAACAATATCTATGAAATATTACAGTATATATTTCATTCGCAGTAAATCATAAAGAAAGACATAATGCCAGGCAATCCATTTGTTTATTCAAAGAAATCTGGCAAAGTCATTGCAAAAAGTTGGCGATCTATCTGAAACATATGTCATTGAACCAATATCCTCATTGGGAACAAACAGATCAAAGATTGTTTTATAGCCATCGATCCAATGGACAAAAGTCTATGAATAACTCTGCACAGATGTAAACAAGTCGACACAAACTTCATACAAGAGGTAAACATGTTTAAGAAAATCTTGCAAACGATGTAAACATGCTTAAGAAAACCTAGCTCAAGACGGAAACCAGACTATGTAAACTATGAACAACATAAAAACAGACTACAAGAACCTTTAATATGATAGGAACCAGTCTTGTCAAAACTGAGGACAAATTTGGAACCAGTCTAAGAATACCTTAAATGGAAATCAGTCCAAGGAAACCAGAAACAAAATTCTGGCTATGAAAACTGTGTACAAGATAAACAGGACAAATGATTTACGTTTATATTCTACTATTTTCTGAACAAATTCGCTGATTATTCCGAAGTCAGTAGCTGTCATACCCAAGCTGAATGTAACATTCTCTTCAGAAGTACAAAATCATTATTAATAAAATTTGATCAGAGAAGTTATATCTAGAAATAGCACAGACGAAAATAGACTATCATAAAAGATGATTTGAATGAATTTGGTTGAGTTAGTAATATCTGTTTAGAACTATTACGCTTGTATTGAAGGTTTGCCAACAATCATTTCCAATTTCATAAATAAAACTACATGATCTAAGAAAGCATTAAAGAATCTTTCAGTCTTATAAACAAACATAAACGTGTAGAAAGTAAAAATGAATTTCAAGCATTTTCCCAGACAAACAAATTGTTATCATCAGATAGAAATAGCTGTAGAGCTTCAAGATTTTAATTCTATGTATTTTCCAATGATTGTCATAAGTAACTAAGAACATTTCGTTATTCTTGGGAATCAAAACAACTTACCAGAACAGAACAGAACAAATCATTTATTTTTTTCCCAGATATGTTATACATATTGCATGGGTAACCAACATATCATAATCATGAATAAAATCATCAATTTATTATCTATTTTTCACTTCCATCCCACGCCAAATTATTGATTCAAATACTGACAAATGCCATATTGACAAAGAAGAAAACATAACTACTGAAAACATGACTCAACGGCAGTTTATCAAATTAATAATGCCACTTGTATCAATGTCTTTCATCATATAAACGTGAAGACCAATTTCATCTTATACTGCTACCATACATTAAATGGAAGCTGATATCACATATTTCTTCCAGAATATCTGATAATTATAGTCAATAGTGTATATAGTGTAATTATAAGTATATTATGTCATTGTTACATTAAGGTACGAGGTCTACAAGAATCTTCTATTCAAGAACAGAAGATATCAGAGAATCCTGTAATTTTACAAATTCATACAAGTACACTAACATTGACTAGATGTTTGACATAAAATTCATAAAAAAATGTTCAGAAAAACACATAATACATAATCACAGAATTTCATAATAATAAATATTTCCTCTCCTTTAGAACAACTTCCTGAAATCTTCACATTTCAGAGCCCTTTACAGTATACTATTAATAGCAATCTACATATAAACAGCACAGGTACATGTAGTTTCCTCATTTACATATTACGCTATAAATAGAATGTACTTCACTGTGTTGAAACATGTACTTAGTGATGTGCTATTGCTGTGCCCTATGAGACACATTCTCTTTGCCAGCCGCATACTGTACACACTAGGGTAGGGAATGTTTTAAAACACATACTAGAATGTTAACTACAAGTAATGAGGCGTTTCCTGACCAGTGAGTAGTCTAAATATAGATGTCGGCATGGTTTTCATGTGAATCTGAAAAAGAATGAATGAATGGATTTACTAGCATCATTTTCTGGTTTGAAGCTGTGACCCAATACTGTGGAATCATTAATTTTCGTTGGGTTCAATTTTCGTGGTTTTTACTAAAAAGGTCGTGGTTTTTACTAAAAAGGCTATTTCATGGGGACATAAATTCGTGGATTTTGATTTTTGAAAAGAAATGCCTTATCTCCGCATTTGAATTCGTGGGGATTTGATTTCGTGGATGAGTCGAACCACGAAAGCCACGAAATTAAATCCCCAACGAAAATTAATGATTCTACAGTATTTAAAGATCCAATTGGACCTCTTGGCCAACAAAGTATAGTCTATGATGAGACAATATATATTCAGAGAAAGGGGATTTAAAAGAACAAAGAATACACTTCACTTTAACTCATTGGCATGCTCTCAATGATATAATAAGTCAAAATGAACCTCTGACTGAAGGCTAACAGTGCATAAAGGTCATATTATTTCTCTCCCAGAGTGACCAGGGCCCTAGCTGCATTTTAGGGGAAGGGGCCCGAGGCCCTCAGGTAGGGGAATTTTGCGTCATTTTGAGCAAAATTTCAGGGGATCTTTTTCAACTGCCTTATATTATAACCCTGCAATAAGCATTTTAAGCTTAAAATGGCTGTATTTAAATATATTACATACATTAATATATTAATATATTATTAATCAAACTTAATATGAATCATTTAAGCAAAAAAATATATATATATATCGTCGACTACCATCTGTTCGCGGATATCATTGATTCGCGGCCATTTTTGTTTACATGCTTGCTGTGACGTCATTTACCGCAACGCACGCGCGAACGTGGGAAATTTTCGTCACATGCTCACTCTGTCGAGAAATAGTTCTTGCATTCACCAAAAATAGATTTAAACGGCTAAATGCTTATATTTTAATATTTGTATGAAATTTTGTCATTTTTCACTATTCCCAAAATTTGCAACTAAAAAATGACTTGTTTTGACCCAAAATAACGTTTATGTTGAAATTTTATTTTACGCCTACTTTGTTTACATTCCAATAGATGGCTACGAAAACTGCATGTCCCAAATCATTAGGCAAAGTTTATTTTTTCGTAGGGTTTACATCCCACTGTTGTTAGCTGCTGATTTTAATTTACTATCTAACATGACGAATGCATACATAAACGTGTACATTTCCGAAAGATAATGAATTGTCAGTGCTCAAGACCTATAAACTGTATTGGTTCTTGAAAATACTCTTCTAGGGATAGAGTTCTGAGTAAAGCTGACCCTGAAACTTTTGTAATGGGTTCGGCACCTTAGTTCATCAACTTGAAGATTCTATCATTATTAAGCATGTTCAAATAATGCAAGACATTTTCATATTTAGACATTTTTTATCAGAAACCTAACAATTAACAATAGTGTGACCTAATTCGACTGCTAGCGCTTTGCATCATGGGATAAAATGGCATCCGCGAATCTATGTCAGTAGAAACAAAATGGCGGCCTCTATACAGTATAATAATAAAGGGGCCTAATGTAGTATTTCGAGGAAGTGATTTAAACTGTGCGTGGTCAATATTTGAAGGAAATAGATTTGTTTTGCCAGGTAATTAAAAAATTTGGTTAAAAAATTAGATTTTATGATGTAACAGTTCGATCATTTCTTATATCTGCAAATCATCAGTAGACGAGGATACATATTTTTTTTTGGGGGCAATTTTTATCAAAAAGAGGGGTAGAAAGTATATAATTCTAGGAGGGGAATGGGGCCAAATTTCGGCCCAAAAAAAACGTCAAATGAGGGCCCTGGTGACCTTTGTTCACAGATTTGACCTTACTTCCCATAGGGGTCTCCTTGGTCGAATGGTTATGATACATGACCAGTAATCACTAGCCCCTCACCACTCTTGAGTCTGGACCCCATCTTCAATCAAACAAATTTTACATATGATATAGCAGTCCAACTAGCTTACAGAAAGTTTGTGGTTCTACTTAGCTAAGTGTACTCCCAGGTTCTTCCTACACTTAGTTTAGAAATTCACTGAATGATCCTGGTAAATAGTGCAACTAAGATCTCAGTGCAAGCCTTTAAAAAAAACGACAACTAACCACGATACTCAATCAAGGAAGTATTCTAAATCATTTAGTATTCATAGATTTGCACAGACACCAATTAGCTACTTGTTAACTTCACCATTGTCTGATATTTAATTAGACACTCAACAGGCCCTTACGTACATAATACAAGATCTTTACAGAGTGTCTCCAAATAGACTGTCTTACGCCACCCATACTGGCTTTAGCTTAAATTATTGATTCGCTTTAATTGAATACAGGAAGACAGATACGTAATCGGAACAGTGCAACTAATTGCGTTATAATCTAAACTCAGGTCTATTCAATATGGAAGAAGAAACTATTACATCACAGCTGCATGGATTCAATCTGCACCAATTATATTCCAGCAGTCAATTTATACAGAAACAAAATCTGCAAGTAATATTTTTTATACACTGGATCTGCTAAAGCACTAAAACTAGGAAAAGCCATTTAACTCTTTTTATTCTAAAACCTGTCTGTAAAGACCTTTGTTTAAAGAGCCTTCAATAGGTCTGTGTCTGAAGTGAGCATTTTGTGGCTTAAAAACAGACATGATTTTGTAAGACTGAAAAAAAATTAGGACAGGAATGCCTCCCGCTCAGAGATATAAGTAAAAAAGGGGCCGTAACTCCTGTGAAAATGTTTGGATTTTAATGGAAATCAAACTTGACCTGTATTTTATTAATTTACACCTTCATGTAAAACATGACAACACAATTCATGAGATATTTGAGATATTGCTCGGAACGGACAAACTGGGGATACACTTCATGCTCGTCCATCATTCTTCGAATGGTGGGGGCATTAAAAAATCATGCCTGTATATAAACTGACAATGTTTATATAAGCAATAATTCAACTGGTCTTTTTATGAAAGATGGTACTTAGTAGACAGGTAATCATAAGTAGAGTATTGTGATGAATGGAAATTATGGGCTTCTCCTATACAAAATTATTAAGTACTTAATGGTGACGTAGGCAATAGTGTTTTTTAGAGCTGAAATGGAAGCTGAACTAACAAATACGGAAAATGTGTGGACTTACTTCTCCAACGGAATTTGCTAACAAGGACACAATCTTCTCATGAGGAACAGCTACAACACTTTGATTATTTATTTCTATGATTCTATGTCCAACACGTACCCCACCACGCTCTGCAATACCACCTCGTAACAAACTACAAATCTGAAACGTAAATACAAAATGAAAACAATAGTGAAACTAGAATGTGTCCGGATATAACATTGACCATTTTCTGAGTCAGAAACTGTGCGCAATGTCACGAGTATGTCATCTCTATAAAACATGTTAAAATTGTGCTAAAAATTTGTACTACCAAGAATTCCGACCGACCAATATATCCCATTTCTTCGAAACGGGGGCATAATTAAATCACAGTAGCAAATTAAATACTATAAAGTAACTATAAACAAAACTCAACAATATGACTAAAATTATGTACATACTATAAAACATGAATTACTTACAACACCATTTTGTACACTGAAACCTAATTGATATTTTACGTCAGGACGTTTGATCAATACTTCAACAACTGGTGGACATGGCACTACAGTAAGTTTCACAACCGTTTGATGTCGAGTTCCCTGAAATATTCAATTCATTAAAGCCCCATTAGCTTTTTGCTGTAGAAAAATATATGCAAAAACATTTAATTGCTGATATTATCCCAAGATAATTATTACCATTGAAACAAGCCCTTTTTCGTCTGAAAACACTCATTTCACTGTGATTTCTGCTTTTGTAAACTTGAAATATGTAGAGCGCGTGACGTCACTTTACTACGTTTGCATAACATGACTGCGGGAAAACTGAGGTGTTCTATAAATAGTATTTATTTCAATGATATTAAAAAAAATACGATAGTAGTTTCAGAAACATTTTTTCTTGCTATGAAGAATGCACGCGTGAGAAAAACACACCGGATTCCTTGGTTATAGAACAAGCAGAACCTATTAAGACCAATACATTTATAAGCTTATGGGACTTTAAATAGTTAACATAATAAAGGTAGAGATCGAAAATTCCTGAAACAATTCAACAATTTATTATGTAATTGGTAATGTTAACATGAAATGACCAATTAATTATAAACAAGAAGTGTTCGTGAAACACCCCTAAACGCCCCTAAAGGTCAACTGGATAGTATAACCTTCACCACTGACCTACTGACCTGAAAATCATTAGGGGTCATCTACATGTGATGACCAACCTCCAAATCAAATCTGAGGAGCTTAGGCCAAATAGTTCTCATAGTCTAGTTATTGTCCAGACAAGGTTTGGTTATGGACGGACGAACAGACCAACCGAAAGGGTGCATAAATACTCATGCACTCTTATAGATATATTATAACATTTAAACTGTTAAATTGATTGTGATTGTTATTTCATATGTATTTAACAAAAATCATGAAATATCAGGTTGGCATACAAAAACAAAGAGTGCCAGGTCACAAAATACGCCTGTCAAAATTCATTTTTCAAAGCGTCAAGGGGCATAACTGAGAAGTGCCTGGGCTGATTGGGTGGGTTATCATCCTTGACTGAGATCTCATGGCCATTAAAATTTCCATCAAGTTTGGTGAGGAATAAAACGTTGTTGACGCTGCCCGCCTGAAGCCCACCGCCCGCCCGCCATGGGTGTTCCCATAATATGACCAGTTTTTCAAACGGGCGTATAAAAAATGGGATTACCGGTAAACTCCCTTGTTCTTGACATAGTACAGATTTTCATTTCCTAACCAATAAATCATATAGAAATTAATTATTCCATACTATTTATTATCTAAATATTTTTTCGGATTTTTTTCACATTTATTAAACTAAATTATTTAACAGATACAACAGGTTTAATGAATCATTAATATGAATATAAAGTGGAAGATGTATAATATACCAACAAATGGGAAAGAACTGATAGTGAGAAGGAGTGTTTACTGCATTAAGTCAACAAACATGTTTTTGTGTCATGTTTTGATGTAATGAAAGCACCGAACCATATTTCCTTCATTAAAATACTTTCATTGCTATTATATTGCTGCAGTGATACGGATTCTAATGCGAGTTACCATAAAATAATTTAATCAATACTACTCTGTCTTCAGTACGAAACAGTAACAAGAAGCCCGTAATGGACATTTACTCGCTCATCTGAGTAAACACTGCAACTTCATTCATATTAATGTTTAACTAGGAGAGCTAACACTGACCTGGAAATCACCACAACAGACATTATGAGCAACTTTGGTGCCTAATGTTTGACTTCAGATGAACCATCTTCAAACTTGTCCAAGATATCATTGAGACAAACATTCTGTGAAGTTTGATCAAGATCAAATCAAAACTGTGACCTCTACAGTGTTAACAAGCTTTTACTGTGATTTGACCTGGTGACCCAATCGTTGAAGCCAGATAAACCATGTTCTAATTTAGATTAACCCAGACATCATTATCTCAACTATCAAGATCCGATTAAAACTGTGACCTCTATGTTTTCATTTGATTTGACCTAAATTTTTACCCAAATGACCCATGAGAATTTGTCCAAGATAACATTGAAATAAACATTCTAAAGAAAATTGATGAAGATTCAATCAAAATTGTGTTAAGAGTGTTAATAATGTTTTCAATTGATTTGACCTAATTCTTTTACCCCAAATGACCCATTGGAACTTGTTTAAGACATCATTGAGACAAACATTCTGACAAATTGATGAACTGCAAGCTCCAGAGTGTTAACAACCCAAAAGTGTTGACACCAAACATTGACTGAAATATAGCAAATTTTGTAATTCAAGGGCCCATAACACTAGAAGTTATTGTCCGATTTTGCCCATAATCGAACATAGCCGAGACATTGCGGCAATCAACATTGTGAGCAAGTTTGATCACGATTTGTTATGAGCTGTTGATGCTAGAGTGTAAACAAACTATTTGTGGACGGACGACGGACATTCATCGATCCTAAAAGCTCGCCTTATTTCATCAGGTGAGCTAAAAAGTTATAAATCAGTAATTGCTTTTATGTTTAAATTATGTCCAATCCCTTCAAACGTTTTAAACAATAACTCAGACAATTAAAAAACCTGAAACACCCAAGGGATATATATTAGGGAACATTATGTAGTCTAATTAAGCATCATTTATTCATAATCATGGTCTACAGACAACATTATACTTTAAAAATACATGTAATATGCAGAAGAAAGGAAATCTTTAGAAAGTGGGTGTTTTGTGACACTAATGAGAAGCAGATAGCATAATAATGCAGAACGTACATATCTAAATAATTTATTGTAACTATTTATTTTTTTGTCCAATTATAACGTCCCACTCAGGAACAATTCTGTCTTCTAAAATATGGATCTTTAAGAACACACATGCGAGTAGTGAAGAGGAAAACATTTGTCATGGAATTTTATGGTGTTAATACAAGACATTAAAATCATCTCTGATAATAATTATTAACTTTTTTTTGGCCAATATTTTTAAAAACATTTTTTAGCAGATCTAAACTGGATCTGATCACATTCATTTAAAACATAATGTCTGAACAGGAAATCCTCTAGAAGCAAAGTAATATCCCTTACAGACATTTGCTACAGTTTTCACATAGACATAATAGACCGCAACTGTGGCCGAGTGGTTAGGGTGTCCGCCTTCAGAGCGGGAGATCAAAGGTTCGAACCCCAGTGGAGACTGGGTTTAGAACTGATGTGGTCGGTTGGTGAGCCCCCAGCTTGTTAAATAATGGTTAGCGTAGGCCCATCTCAGCCAGGCATCCGGCAAACAGGAGAAAGGATTCGGGAGGTACTGTGCGAACATAAGATAGGTGTCTCATAAGCCAACTTGGCTGGCCCTTTCAATAGGGGTGACACTATACTATAATAAACAAAACCTATAGACAGAATGAAAACTGTTCAATAGAATTTTTTTAACTTTGAATGATCATAGCATCTGAGTATCAGAAATATCTCAAGCGAAAAGAGGGTCTCTGATCTCGTTTTAGAGTTATCTGCCCTTGGAATTTGATTTCTTTTGCTTATTTTAGATCATTTCAAAGGCAGATAATTCCCGATGAGTTTTATATCAAACCATAAAACCATACCTTGATATTTGTTTGACAGCTAGACAAGGGAAGTCCAACTAGGCTTATACCATTCACTGAGATAATTTGATCTCCAATGTTGAGCTGACCACATCTTGCAGCAGGACCGAGAGGGTTCATGTTTGCTAACACCACAGTAGGAACCATAGAACCCCAACCTGACTCCACGATCACCACACCTAGTTGCTCTCCTTTCACTTTTGGTACTATCACCTGAAATACATTATTATAATATAGTACACAGTCAAACCACGAGTTAATAAACACCTCCTGTAAATGATAAAACATATAAAACAGACATTAGGCATTCCATAAAGATTTTTAGTGCCGGTGTAGCAGTCTATTTTTTCCCTCGGCCACTTTTTCCCCAGGTAAAAAAAGGCCTAAGCCAATTTTTCACCAGGGAAAAAATTGCCAGGGGGAAAGAATGGCCTGTTACGCCGGTATTCACTTTTAAAAAAAATCAAAAGGTCAAACAGAGTCTTAAGGCAATATTTCTTCTTTGTCTTTGATGGCCTTTGTACACAGATAAAACATTTAATTATTTCACTGCCTAATGTTGTTTGCTAAAAATCAGCAAATCTGTCAGTCATTGGACTATTGGTCAGCCAACTGACTATAGATCAGTCTATCTGCTTATCAGTCAGCCAATGGACCAATGGTCAGTTATAGACATTGGAATTTAGGACCATTGGTCAGTTATAAGACTACAAGTTGTCATTTGACCTCTGACCATTGGTCAATAATTGGACTATAGTTCAGTCAATGGATCAAAGTAATTAGAGTATAGAACAGTCAATGGACCATTGATCAATAATTTGACTATAAGTCAGTCAATTGACCATTGGTCAGTAATTTGACTATAGGTCAGTCAATGGACCATTGGTCAGTAATTTGACTATAGGTCAGTAAATGGACCATTGGTCAATAATTTGACTATACAATTATTTCAGGCTTTGTAAATGAAATTCAAACAACAAAGACTTCAAGGACCATTCATCAACCACATAACAATGAACTTAAAAAGTTTTCCATCTTTACTGGTGACAACTTAGCAATAAATTGTACACATTTCCTTGAAGAAGGATTGAAAGATTTAGATCCAAAAATCTTCAGATAAAATGAGGAAATTATATTTTGCAGTGATGCAGCACATAAAATTGATGGAATAATTCACAAGTACTAATTCAGAAAGAAAACCAAAACACCAGATGTTCCCTCTTAAATGCTTCTATCCAATATGATTATGTCTGAACACATTTTTAGAAAAGCAAAAAAATGTCACTTATTATGTATGTTTTATAGTCCTTAGAATTATATTTATAAGGTCCATCAGTAATTCATACAACTTAGCAAATTAAATATACACAGAATTTAATGTCAGTAGGGAGTTTATTGTGGACTTTTGGTAGATAACTCAAATAGATGTTTCAGACTATGTACAGTATGTGTCTAAAAAATATAGAAATGATGGCATTCAAAGTAGCATCTGTATGAATAAAAAATGAGTGAGTGAGTGAGTGAGTGAGTGAGTGAGTGAGTGAGTGAGTGAGTGAGCAAATGAGTGAATGAGCAAATGAGTGAGTGATTAAAGAGATATATGAAAGAATGTATAAGAGAAAGATAGAACAAATAAACGAGTGAGTGAAAAATGAGTGAGTGAATATTTTAATGAGTGGAATATATATGAGAAGAGATAAAATAATTGATTAATGAGTGAATAAATATATGAGCAAACGAACAAACTGAATATTGAACAAATGAATGAACAAATTGAGGGTTCAACGCAACAGTGTCGTAACTCATATTGAAATAAGAACAAGTTACGACAATGTTGCGCTGAGCCCTCGAAATGTGTTAATGCAGAAATCTTGCACTTCTAAAGAGATTTATGGTTGTTTTCCAAACAACAGATCCATCATTTCTAGACAAAATATTTGCACAAATATTCATTATTCTATCTTTCAAGTGGTCATATTTTCCTCTGTTGGACATAAACAGGCCAACATTGTTAGCAAAAATTACAAACGTAAATTTTTTGGCTCATCATTTAGATACAGCCGACACAAAGTGCACTTTTGGGAAACATTTAGACCTGATTTTATGACAAATATACTTCAACCCTAATATGTTTCCATGGAAATTATCTAAAGAACTCCTAAATTTGGTATCTGTGGTAGGTATGAAAAGATGAGCAAATCATAAAGACTGATTGTAACTGCCATTTAATTATATTCACAGACCTTAAGATGAAAATCATAATTCTACTTATTGACATTTATAAGCCGTATCCTAACAATCAAGTTGTCAGTAAATAAAAAGATAAAATGACATCATACTCAACATCTGTCAATAACAAAGTGTTTTCAGTTTAAAAGTTTGTAACCTAACCTGGCAGACTATATAATAATTCAGTGAACTGGTAAGCCATTATAATTCAGTGACCTGGTAGACTATTATAATTCAGTGAACCTAATCTGGTAGGCCATTATAATTCAGTGAACTGGTACACCATTATAATTCAGTGAACCTAACCCGGCAAACCATTATAATTCAGTGAAATGACAAACCATAATTCAGTGAACCTAACCGGGCAAACCATTTTATTTCAATGAACCTATTTGGATACAGTGAACCTATACTGGCAAACCATTAATTCGGTAAACCTAACCTGGCCAACCATTATAATTAAGTGAACTGGTAAACCATAAGAATTCAGTGAACCTAACCGGGCAAACCATTATAATTCAGTGAACTTAACCCAGCAAACCATTATAATTCAGTGAACTGGCAAACCATAATTCAGTGAACCTAACCAGGCAAACCATTTTATTTCAATGCAAATATCGGGTAGACCATTATAATTCAGTGAACCTATACTGGCAAACCATTAATTCAGTAAACCTAACCTGGCAAACCATTATAATTAAGTGAACTGGTAAACCATAAGAATTCAGTGAACCTAACCGGGCAAACCATTATAATTAAGTGAACTTAACCCAGCAAACCATTATAATTCAGTGAACTGGCAAACCATAACTCAGTGAACCTAACCAGGCAAACCATTTTATTTCAATGCAAATATCAGGTAGACCATTATAATTCAGTGAACCTATACTGGCAAACCATTATAATTAAGTGAACTGGCAAACCATAAGAATTCAGTGAACCTAAAAGGGCAAACCATTACAATTCAGTGAACCTAATCGGGTAGACCATTATCATTCTGTGAACTGGCAAATCATTATAATTCAGTGAATCTAATTGGTAAACCATTATAATTCAGTGAACTGGCAAACCATTATAATTTAGTGAATCTAATTGGTAAACCATTATAATTCAGTTTTGCTTCATCAGTTTAAACACTATTAAATAAAAGTTTCCATTAGCTAGGTGCTAAAATAGTATCAGTATTAAAGTTAATTTATTGAGTTACTCCATATTAATTTTGTGTGCCTAATTCAATAATGTCTAAGAACATTAGATTATAGAATTTTATTATCAGCTATTTTTGTACTTTCATTTAGGCCAGTGTTCTTTGATTTTTTGTTACTCAAACCCTTTGACCCTATTGTATGTTAAAACGAAAAAAAAAGAAAATCTCTTAAATGGACTTGTTTCCGCACAGTAATGCCGTTTGACAAATTTAGCGTGCTTTACCGTGTTAATTTCAGCGACTTTTATGCATCAATTGATATGTAACAGTCACCTAGCCAAAAAGAACTGATAAAGTGGTCACAGGTTACAGTATATTTTTCAGTGATAATTTTACCATGTTTCGGAACAAAAAATAAAGTACTTCAATCACTCTTAAAAAATATGTTTTTAGTCAAATTTTTATGTACTCTTTTTGGTTCACTTAAAGTTCGTTTAGTCCAATAAAGTTTGCATTTTCATTAGACCGAATGTTCAGTGCTTAAAAAAGTTTTTTGTGAAGACGGGATAAATTTGGATATCATGCATCGGTTTCAATTATAATTATTATTACAGTCAAACCTGCAGTAACAGCCACCTAAAATGATCTCTGAATTGAACTATTTTACAATTGAATGACCAAACAAAAATCTGTGATAACCAACAATGATCACTAATTCAGGTTATGACTGACCTAGATTCAATGAAGTTCATAGATAAGTTCAAGTAAAAACAGAGGTCAGAGATGGTTAACACCTAAACAAAATCAGAGAAACTCTGCGGTCATCGACCTACCAAGAGGGCTACGGCAGGACAAAGGTGTCAACTGACCACATTAACAAGCTATACAATAATATCTATTGATACAAAATCACTGACCATTAGTTACCCATAGTAACTGTGGTTGATAAAATCGAAACATTCATGCCAATTGTCTGATGTCATAAATATGAAACAAACAGATAATGAAGATATCTCATGACTTATTGTAATGCATCCTAACTGAATATTTGTTAAAAAGCACTCCTTCCCTAATAAACACACCCAAGCATTTCTGAGAGAAATAAATAATCGACTCATCATAAATAGTAAGTAACTGTTTAAATTACATCTCAGGCATAACAACTTAAAAACAGAGTTGAAAAGAAATTTCTGAAAAATGTAACAAATTTGGGGCATTTTTTAGGGAATATACCAGACTTCTCTGTCGAAAGAAATTCATGAAATTTTCTTAAAATTTTCTGGCAAACTTCATGAATAGTTCATGAAGTAGGGATAACTGTTTGACTGAGGATTCGAAATGATCAAATTATGAAAAGAACAATTTGGGAAAACGCTTTGCTCAAACTTGCCTTCGACACAATAAAGGTCTCTTTTCATTGCTTGTATTGAAGTTGTATTATAGTGAAACACAGTTTCATAGACAGATCATAATAAGTTTACACTTGAGGTAACTAATGAAATTTTATACATCATTGAGTAGTATATACTTGGAGAAGTTCTCTCATTCACCTGACTAATGACTTCCTACAAGTAATTACATTAGAGGTTATAAAACTCGGGGCATTTAGATGGAGGAAATGAGATAGCTGTAATCTACATTGGCATTTAGTTGTGATGATGTAGCTATAAATGGTTAAAGGTGTTCTTTTGGTGTTGTTTTACCATTGGGCAAGAGTTTCCGAACAGACTCTTTTTTTTTCACCAAAATTCGAAGAACAAATATAGTTGGGGGATGAGTCATATTATCACAGTGCAAAACATACAATTAGAAAAAACTAGAGCTTTGTCATAGATGTGGCTAATACCCCTTCCGCCGCTTTAACACTAAGAATGAGATGGTACACTATACAGCTAAGTTCAAGGGCCATAACTCTTGAATGTGTGGATCACTGGGCATGGAAATTATGTCTTGCACATCTACACTTCATGGTTGTGACATATTTCTAGTTTCATTGCAATCGCTAAAGGAATGTGGAAGAAGTTTTCTCTGACCGACAGAGTGATTTCAATATACCCCAACACAAACTTTGTTTGCATGTTATAAAAACAACCCAAACTGCATTTATGTATAATGACATTTATAAGTTCTGTACTGATGAAGAAAATTCTATTCAATCATATTTGGGTCACAATCAAAGCAGCCATGTTTTTTGTGCATCGACGAAATTTCTCCACACCAGACAAGTATATTATTAAAGCATCTAAATTTTCTCTATGTAGGCTTAATTACTGATAAGCAAGTCTGACAACCTAATGGAAAATAATGACCCTTGCCTTGATTTGTAGGACTAATTATAACATTCTATCAAACGTTAAATTAAATTACATCATCTAAACGTCACAATTAATTTACCGCAATGTCTCTTAGACGTAGATAAAAAACATAAAGAAGTAATTAATGACTACATGAGTCAAGACTGATCGTAATAACGTATGTTTTATATGGTTTGATCACTGTTAGTTGAAACTATCCCTTTAAGACAGATTTTCTATGATTTTTCAGGAATATTTCTGACTAGACACAATGGTAGTGGGCAGGAACTAAAAGTTAACAAAATGCCCCAACTGAAACTAGAGCTTTGTCATAGAGACTGAGAGGCGACTAATACCCCCTGTAGGCACTTTTAAACTAAGAATGCAATTGTACACTATATGGTTAAGTTCAAGGGCACATAACTCTGAAATGTGTGGATCACAGGGCATGAAAATTGTGTCTTGCACATCTATACTTGGTGGTGATAACATATGTCAAGTCTCGATGCAATCACTTAAGGAATGTGGAAGTAGTTCGCTCCACAAGCTTGTGATGTTGTATGTTGACTGACCGACTGACAGAGTGACTCCAATAGACCCCTCTCAAACTTAATTTGCGTGGATATAATGAAAGTCAGAAATAAGCGTGCATTAACAACAGACAACGATGACGCTCAGGAGACAGAACATATTTTTTAGCTGATGCAAACAAATACCTTATTGTTATCTGACAGGAAAACAACAATTTTCTAACTAATAGCCAAAAAATCCCATAACAGAGACATGAATTGGATACTGACTTTTGTGCATGGAAAACCATCAGTAACTTTCTGTCTACATGCCATCCCTTCAGAGAGACCTTTCATAAATCTATATTATTTTTCTGAAAGATTTAATTGTTGATAATTGCCCCAAAGGAACAGAATGAGATATAAGTTTCATCTAAAAGTCGACTAATGTTAGAAGCAATTAAGCAAGGCACATACAGGAAACATATTGCTATTATAACACTTCTAGGAAATTATTCACCAGGATGACAGTTTCAGTAAAAAATTACTCAAGTTTGACCAATTATTCTCTAAATTGAAACTGCCTGAAAGACCAATCTAACAGTATTAAAATAAATCCACAATGAAGTGGAACTTCAGACATGCTCAGATTTTACACCAGGAACTCAAGGTCTGTGGAAAAACTTCATTATTTTATACAATCCACTAACAGTTGGCAAGCTAAACCATCTATGAGCATTCTTAATGTCACATAAATAAAGCTTTTAAAATTGTATGTGGCCATAGTAAGGATCTTTGCCATCATTTCAGAAGGCATTTTGAAATCATGCCAAACTTCTAAAAACTTGGCCTTTTTGATTTTAGAAATTTGATTTAATGCCCTAAAAAATTAAGTACAGTGAGAACAACCTCTCCCGAACAGCCCTTTCTTGAGCAACAACCTCCCAACAACAACAGTATGATTTTATCCCACTGCATGATTTAACTATCAATTTAACCTCTCTAGAGCAACAACCTCCCTACAACAACAACAGTATGATTTTATCCCACTGCATAATTTAACTATTAATTTAACCTCTCTAGAGCAACAACCTCCCTACAACAAAAACAGTATGATTTTATCCCACTGCATGATTTAACTATCAATTTAACCTCTCTAGAGCAACAACCTCCCTACAACAAAAACAGTATGATTTTATCCCACTGCATGATTTAACTATTAATTTAACCTCTCTAGAGCAACAACCTCCCTACAACAACAGTATGATTTTATCCCACTGCATAATTTAACTATTAATTTAACCTCTCTAGAGCAACAACCTCCCTACAACAACAGTATGATTTTATCCCACTGCATAATTTAACTATTAATTTAACCTCTCTAGAGCAACAACCTCTCTACATCAACAGTATGATTTTATCCCACTGCATAATTTAACTATTAATTTAACCTCTCTAGAGCAACAACCTCTCTACAACAACAGTATGAATTTATCCCACTGCATAATTTAACTATTAATTTAACCTCTCTAGAGCAACAACCTCCCTACAACAACAGTATGATTTTATCCCACTGCATAATTTAACTATTAATTTAACCTCTCTAGAGCAACAACCTCTCTACAACAACAGTATGATTTTATCCCACTGCATAATTTAACTATTAATTTAACTTCTCTAGAGCAACAACCTCTCTACAACAACAGTATGATTTTATCCCACTGCATAATTTGACTATTAATTTAACTTCTCTAGAGCAACAACCTCTCTACAACAACAGTATGATTTTATCCCACTGCATAATTTGACTATTAATTTAACCTCTCTAGAGCAACAACCTCTCTACAACAACAGTATGATTTTATCCCACTGCATAATTTAACTATTAATTTAACCTCTCTAGAGCAACAACCTCCCTACAACAACAGTATGATTTTATCCCACTGCATAATTTAACTATTAATTTAACTTCTCTAGAGCAACAACCTCCCTACAACAACAGTATGATTTTATCCCACTGCATAATTTAACTATTAATTTAACCTCTCTAGAGCAACAACCTCCCTACAACAACAGTATGATTTTATCCCACTGCATGATTTAACTATTAATTTAACCTCTCTGGAGCAACAACCTAGATCTTACCAACGACATGATTTTGCTACTCCCAAAAAGTGTTGCTTTAGAGAGATTGCATTATACAATACTGATGATTCAAGATAATTAAAAACAACGCTACAGAATGGTGAATAAATTATCTTGAACAGATGCCTGCCATGATATAGGAGCAATAATCAGAACTTCTAAGCTTTAAAGTAAAATTTACAGTTAATATTATCCATATACTATTTATACTGTCTGAGCAGCAAGTGACATTTGATTTGCAATTTTTTATGGATGGCTGGCACTTCGGAGCATTTCCAACATCTGCCAAAATAAGCGTAATGTTCAGTGTTGCATAACTAAAAAGATGTTGGCATTTTTGTTCTCAGGAGCTGATGGGTCACACATGTATATAATCATATTGAAACAACTAGAGCTTTGTCACAGAGGTGACTAATACCCTAGCCGCCACTTTGACCCTAAGTACACGGAATGGCTATGTTCAAGGGCACATAACTCTGGTATGTGTGGAAGTAGTTCACTCCACAAACTTGTGATATTGTATGCGGACAGACAGACAGACAGATGGACCAACCGACCGACTGAGAGACACCAATATACCTGCTCTCAAACTTTGTTTCTTGGTGTATAAAAAAGAGTCAGACAATCTGACTTTAGATATAACTTCTTACTTTATTCCCATTCTTTTTAATGCACAAAATGTTTACATTGTACTGGGTCCAATGCTATAGTACTATATGACTGTGTCATACTGTACTTACATAATATAATAAGCAGTAACCAGTTTAAACATTACTCAGCAATATATTATTGTCTTATATATACTCATTCAAAAGTGTAAAGGTGGTACAATTGTGCATAAAATCGAGTTATAACATTTCATGAAACTTGCTTGGTTACTTTTATTGGTTTGTACCAAAGAACCAATGGGTGAAAAAACATAAAATGTATAGAATTATTGTGAACCATCATTCTGTTGATTGAACTGAACAAGAAAATTATTTCATATTTTTTTATGGTTAAAGATGAAAGCCATAGTTTCACTAATTTTTTGAAAACATTCAGAATTTTCAGAATGCATCATGTCTTGGGGGCGACAGAAGACATTACACATGGCACTTACAGAATTCTGTAGTTCTGACCTCAAAGCATCCACTTCTCGATCTAGGGAATTCCATCATCCACAAACTGTTTCAGTGACAATGTAAAATTGACGCTTGCGTAATAAAAGTAACTGTTGCGATTGTCCTTCAGAAATCATACCACTAGGTGCACCTATCTGATAATTTTACCTCTATCTCTTCATTGATTTACTGTATTCCAATGAACTTTCAATTTCTTCTTTTAGAACATCATCAAGTTCTTTAACAATTTTTAAGTGAGGAAGTTCAAGTTTAACAGGAAGTGTTTGTGAAACACGGATGCACCCCTGTGACCTTGACCTTTGATGTATTGACCTCAAACTCATTAGAGGTAATCTACATGTGATGACCAACCACCTCACCAAATCTGAACAGCTTAGGCCAAATCAGTCTCAAGTTATTGGTCCGACAAGATTTGGTTACGGACGTACCGACATGTGCAAAGCAGTACACCCCCTTTTCTTCAAAAGGGGGCATACTGATATTATTGGATGGTTACCTAGTTAGATAAACATATGGAAAAACAGGAATCAACAGTGTGTATACTGACATTTTCATTTATTTACCTCTTTTTGATTCTCCTTGTTCGAAAACATTGTAAGTTCTTCACCGTATATCTGTTGCTGATTCAAGACTTCTTGATAATCTATTTCTTTCATTAAACCTGGATCTTCTATTCCATTAGCTTTCAGAAATTCCATGTAAGCCACTTGGAATGCTTGTCCGATGGACTGAGCAATCAGAGTTGCCTGAAAATACAAAAATGAAATTATCATCCTATGATCGAAATAAGTTAAACACTAATTTCTATTCGTCCCTCGAGTCTGAAATGTAACCCCTTGGGCAATAATTCGGTCAAGTAAAAGAATCAAATTTTATCCCGATGTCTCTGGAGTTAGAGTTAAGGCCCTTCTGAACTCAATGGTTTATAAACAAGAGTTAAAGGCCCTTCTGAACTCAATGGTTTATAAACAAGAGTTAAAGGCCCTTCTGAACTCAATGGTTTATAAACAAGAGTTAAAGCCCTTCTGAACTCAATGGTTTATAAACAAGAGTTAAAGCCCTTCTGAACTCAATGCTTTATAAACTAGAGTTAAAGCCCTTCTGAACTCAATGCTTTATAAACTAGAGTTAAAGCCCTTCTGAACTCAATGCTTTATAAACTAGAGTTAAAGCCCTTCTGAACTCAATGCTTTATTAACTAGAGTTAAAGCCCTTCTGAACTCAATGCTTTATAAACTAGAGTTAAAGCCCTTCTGAACTCAATGCTTTATAAACTAGAGTTAAAGCCCTTCTGAACTCAATGCTTTATAAACTAGAGTTAAAGCCCTTCTGAACTCAATGCTTTATAAACTAGAGTTAAAGCCCTTCTGAACTCAATGCTTTATAAACTAGAGTTAAAGCCCTTCTGAACTCAATGCTTTATAAACTAGAGTTAAGGCCCTTCTGAACTCAATGCTTTATAAACTAGAGTTAAAGCCCTTCTGAACTCAATGCTTTATAAACTAGAGTTAAAGCCCTTCTGAACTCAATGCTTTATAAACTAGAGTTAAAGCCCTTCTGAACTCAATGCTTTATAAACTAGAGTTAAAGCCCTTCTGAACTCAATGCTTTATAAACTAGAGTTAAAGCCCTTCTGAACTCAATGCTCTATAAACTAGAGTTAAGGCCCTTCTGAACTCAATGCTTTATAAACTAGAGTTAAGGCCCTTCTGAACTCAATGCTTTATAAACTAGAGTTAAGGCCCTTCTGAACTCAATGCTTTATAAACTAGAGTTAAGGCCCTTCTGAACTCAATGCTTTATAAACTAGAGTTAAGGCCCTTCTGAACTCAATGCTTTATAAACTAGAGTTAAGGCCCTTCTGAACTCAATGCTTTATAAACAAGAGTTAAGGCCCTTCTGAACTCAATGCTTTATAAACTAGAGTTAAGGCCCTTCTGAACTCAATGCTTTATAAACTAGAGTTAAGGCCCTTCTGAACTCAATGCTTTATAAACAAGAGTTAAGGCCCTTCTGAACTCAATGCTTTATAAACTAGAGTTAAGGCCCTTCTGAACTCAATGCTTTATAAACTAGAGTTAAGGCCTTTCTGAACTCAATGCTTTATAAACTAGAGTTAAGGCCTTTCTGAACTCAATGCTTTATAAACTAGAGTTAAGGCCTTTCTGAACTCAATGCTTTATAAACTAGAGTTAAGGCCTTTCTGAACTCAATGGTTTATAAACAAAACTATCAGAACACTGTCCTTGGGATAGGAAATTTTAATTCATATTCCGATCAATGGCTTAAAAACTGGACTACCTGTATTTTATCTTATCAAATTGCTAAACCTTACAGAAAGATGGCATACAAATGTTGAAAGAATGGAAAATATGAATAGTTTATGCCAAACAGGGGATGAAAAATGCCACAATGTACTGATCATTTATCATAGACGTGCCTGTAAACCAAATGGAAAATATGTGCATCAAATGACAGGACTAGTTATTAATACACCATTAGTGTAGAGTCTTATGTTAACAAACATCAAAATCCCCACTTATCCATACTGACATGAAATGTCATTTTGGTGAATTGTTAAAGCCTAATTAATGATAAAATGCAGGCAATGAACCAGCATACAATCTACAGCAATTCAAAGACTGTCTATCCACACTTCATTAAAGATAACAACATTTTAGAGGAGTGAGCTTTAAAGATATATAATAATAAATACAGAATGTCTGCATCTTACAGTAACAGAATGAGATTATTCTTTTATCAGGATGTTCGAATACTAAAAACAAGAAGAAGTGTTTGTGAAACATGGAAGCACCCTAAAGGCCAACTGGATACTAAGTCTTTGACCTTTGAACGAATGAACTTAAAATCAATAGGCGTCAGCTACATTACATGACTGTGATGACCAACCTCTCAACCGAATCTGAAGAGCTTAGGCCAAATCGTTCTCTAGTTATTGTTCGGACAAGGTTTGGTTACCGATGGACCGACTGACATGTGCAAAGCAATAACCCTCTTTTCTTCGAAAGGGGACATAATAAGCTAAAAGTAGGCACATCTAGCACTTTCGTTTTATTACCATTTTGATAAAGGTTTTGAAAGGAAAACCTTGTATTGCATTGTGCTGCATTAAGTCCTTTTAGCAATGAGTGGGTTTATGGTAGGTGTATAAATATGATTTGAATGTTTAGTTTTTACACCCCTTTTCAACAGTCAGAGTCATGTGAGGCAGACAGCTCACCTACATATGTAACCATCATTCCCTGAAAGAACCACAGTACTAGATTTCCATCCTCTGTAAGCAATAGCCTACTTTCTCACATAAAGAGACATGGCCGATAGCAGGGCTCAAACCCATGACCCTCTATCAGCGGGTGGTTACAGTGATTTAAAGTACAGCGACCTTGTTACCATTCAATTACAGAGGTGAGGTCGATAAAATATGTTTATCGATAATGTATTAATAAAGTTCATAATTATGCAAACAGCAACACTTAACAACAAATTAAATCTACATTATAAAGTTTGCAAATCTGTAATACTTCCACAGCAACTGACAATCTTCCAATCCAAGAATTTAATCAACTAAACATTATAACAAGGAACAAACAGCAACATCAAACAACTCTGTATGCCGGACATGGAATACAGTAAGAATTGAGAAATGCAATTCAATTTATTCACCACAGAATCTCGAGGAAATTTAATCCTAAAACGAAAAACATTCCCATAAAAGAATCAATTTTTTTTTCATTTTTATAATGCATGTTATTCTGTGATAAGTACATTAGTAATATTGCATCTTAATTAACATGTGGCACTATTTTATAAGTGTTATTTTTCTGTGATACTATTTATCATTGTTTACAAATGGTCTATCTATGTCTGTTAGTACTACGGGGTATATATCTAAGGACCACAATGGAAATATAAAAGGTATTCATTTATCCTTTTGTGATATCCTCACTAGATAATGTTCATTGGCATGGCTTTATTAATTCATACCGAGGGCTCAGCGCAACATTGTCGTAACTTGTTCTTATTTCAATATGAGTTACAACACTATTGCGCTGAACCCTCGAATTACATGTCTTAATTTCATTGTTTTGTATGTTTTAATGTACATTGCATTTTATAGTGAGATAAATCTATCTATCTAGCTATAGAAAAGGAAAAGTACCAGCCACATTTTTCCATCATTACATGACAGATTTTGATCAAAATTAAGAGTTTGGATTTGACTAAATAGATGCTAGCATTCAGAGAAAATTTTACATATATGGTTATGGTAAAACTCTGAGACACATACCCAAGACACTGTCAGTCTCTGTAAGTCTTGACAATCATTAGATATTGAATCTAGGGAGATGATTAAAATTTTGTAGAAAAAAATCTGAAAGTGTTTATAAAGTGACCTTGATATATTACTCAGACTGTCAAACATGTCTGCAATGGGAGAATAAACCATCTTGAATTATTAACAAAACATACGGATTGTCCACAGAGCAGGCTGCTTAATTGGTCTGTTTATGATTAAGTATGATCATTTGCACATAAACTGGCAATTTCGAAGGCAAAGAGAATATTGATGTGGTCAAAGTGGAGGCGTAAAATGATAGCTTCATGCTGAACTAAATTGCTTGGAGTCTGTCCAATAAATCAAGGTAGTGAACAATAACAGGTTGATATAAAGATTAAATGAGAGTCTACTGGTAGAGATGGTCATAAACAAAGGAACTGATTATCATTGCTGTCAGCAAGAAATAGAACTACATGTATTACAATATGTCCCATAATTAATGGGCCATCCATTTGGAAATCAAGTCTCAAATTAATTACTTTAGTTATTATTCAAATGGCATAACTTGCATGATGCATATATAAATTACTCAGCTAACAGACAAAAACTGGATAAAACATAATAGATCTTTAAGTATTTACAACAAAACAAGAGTGCAAGGTCACAAAATATGCCCGTCAAGGAGCATCAGAAGTGATTGGGCCAATTGGGTGGTTATCGAACTTGACCAAAATCTCATGGCCATAACATTTTCATCAAGTTTTGTGAGGATCCGCATAAAACTGTTTGAATTAGAGACCCGTCGGGACACCATTGAGGACGCTGCCTGCCCTCCCTGTGGGTGTTCCCATAATATGACTCGTTTTTCAAACGGGCGATCAAAAAGCAGAAAATTACACATGCAATGGTTTTAGTGTCTTCTGAAATAATGGAGTAGTATAGTAGAAATAGCCAGTAGAACCTTTACTGAATTTATGTAATTATTTATTTTGATCATTATTTTCGACCAGTTGGCTCTAGTTCCATTATCATGGCGATAGATTGTATCATCAATGGCTGAAAAACACAGAAACAAGTTACTTGTTTTTTTCTGTATATTTATTTCCTTGGACATTACTTAAGTCATATCATGGCGAGCAGTTATCCTAACCAGCTTCCTTGGATTTCATTTAGGCTTTAACCAGTACTAACCACGTTCTATCGGCATGCTACTATCAAGCTAGACCACATAATTAAGAGGTGAAGGACAATTAAATATAAGATGAAATATCTTCAGTCAAATTTGTCACAGGCAGTGTGAGCCTCGTCCTGTATTAATTTTGACCGCACAACTTCTTAATCAGTAGACAAACGCATTAACCACTGAGCTAACCATGCGGGTGTTTTTTTCTAAAAGATAAAAGTGGAACCATAATTACTGCAAAGGAAAGGATGGTGGAATTGGGTATCATATCAAACTTAAGATGGGGAACGCAGACTGAAGGACTGCTGATACACATTGACTTTTTTTTGTTAAAGACAAAATGGCGGGCTACTCCAAACCAATTTTCCTAATCATCTTTACGCATAAGAGAAGTCTGAAATCTCATCTTAAGCTTTGTAATATTGACAGCACAATTAAATGTATCCTTTACAATACAGTAGCAGCAGCAATGCTTGAAAAATACCGCAAAATACGATACAGAACTAAGTAAAAATAATTGTTCAATTCATCTGCTCACTTATTGGTGACTAAACACAAACAATATAATTTTCATTAGCGCAAAGTAATTTCACAGAGAAATGGACAATCGAAGCAGAGATAAATCAAATCTATAGAATCCAATACAGATATTCAATTAGCTGTATCACATAACAAGTGGGAAATCTTCATTGACAATAACAATGTATAAATATTGAACTCACTGGTGTCATTCAACGAACAAAGAGAGCGTTGAATAAAATAAATTCAATCGAATGACCAAATGTGAATAACGGTCAAAGAAAAAGGGCTAATATGAAACCTGATCAAATGACCATCTGTAAATAACAGCCAAATCAGAAACATTGTCAAACCAAACCAAATGACCATCTGTTATAACAGCCAAAACAGAACCATTGTCATCCTGACCAAATGACCATCTGTTATAACAGCCAAAACAGAACCATTGTCAAACCAGACCAAATGACCATCTGTTATAACAGCCAAAACAGAACCATTGTCAAACCAGACCAAATGACCATCCATTATAACAGCCAAAACAGAACCATTGTCAAACCTGATCAAATGACCATCCATTATAACAGCCAAAACAGAACCATTGTCAAACCTGATCAAATGACCATCCGTTATAACAGCCAAAACAGAACCATTGTCAAACCTGACCAAATGACCATCCATTATAACAGCCAAAACAGAACCATTGTCAAACCTGATCAAATGACCATCCGTTATAACAGCCAAAACAGAACCATTGTCAAACCTGATCAAATGACCATCCGTTATAACAGCCAAAACAGAACCATTGTCAAACCTGATCAAATGACCATCCATTATAACAGCCAAAACAGAACCATTGTCAAACCTGATCAAATGACCATCCGTTATAACAGCCAAAACAGAACCATTGTCAAACCTGATCAAATGACCATCCATTATAACAGCCAAAACAGAACCATTGTCAAACCTGATCAAATGACCATCTGTTATAACAGCCAAAACAGAACCATTGTCAAACCTGATCAAATGACCATCCATTATAACAGCCAAAACAGAACCATTGTCAAACCAGACCAAATGACCATCCATTATAACAGCCAAAACAGAACCATTGTCAAACCTGATCAAATGACCATCCATTATAACAGCCAAAACAGAACCATTGTCAAACCAGACCAAATGACCATCCATTATAACAGCCAAAACAGAACCATTGTCAAACCAGACCAAATGACCATCCATTATAACAGCCAAAACAGAACCATTGTCAAACCTGATCAAATGACCATCCGTTATAACAGCCAAAACAGAACCATTGTCAAACCTGATCAAATGACCATCCATTATAACAGCCAAAACAGAACCATTGTCAAACCTGATCAAATGACCATCCGTTATAACAGCCAAAACAGAACCATTGTCAAACCTGATCAAATGACCATCCGTTATAACAGCCAAAACAGAACCATTGTCAAACCTGATCAAATGACCATCCATTATAACAGCCAAAACAGAACCATTGTCAAACCTGATCAAATGACCATCTGTTATAACAGCCAAAACAGAACCATTGTCAAACCTGATCAAATGACCATCTGTTATAACAGCCAAAACAGAACCATTGTCAAACCAGACCAAATGACCATCTGTTATAACAGCCAAAACAGAACCATTGTCAAACCAGACCAAATGACTATCTGTTATAACAGCCAAAACAGAACCATTGTCAAACCTGACCAAATGACCATCTGTTATAACAGCCAAAACATAACCATTGTCAAACCAGACCAAATGACCATCTGTTATAACAGCCAAAACATAACCATTGTCAAACCAGACCAAATGACCATCTGTTATAACAGCCAAAACAGAACCATTGTCAAACCAGACCAAATGACCATCTGTTATAACAGCCAAAACATAACCATTGTCAAACCAGACCAAATGACTATCTGTTATAACAGCCAAAACATAACCATTGTCAAACCAGACCAAATGACCATCTGTTATAACAGCCAAAACATAACCATTGTCAAACCAGACCAAATGACTATCTGTTATAACAGCCAAAACAGAACCATTGTCAAACCAGACCAAATGACCATCTGTTATAACAGCCAAAACATAACCATTGTCAAACCTGATCAAATGACCAACCGTTATAACAGCCAAATCAGAACCATTGTCAAACCAGATCAAATGACCATCTGTTATAACAGCCAAAACAGAACCATTGTCAAACCTGATCAAATGACCATCTGTTAATAACAGCCAAAACAGAACCATTGTCAAACCTGATCAAATGACCATCTGTTATAACAGCCAAAACAGAACCATTGTCAAACCTGATCAAATGACCATCTGTTATAACCGCCAAAACAGAACCATTGTCAAACCTGATCAAATGACCATCTGTTATAACAGACAAAACAGAACCATTGTCAAACCTGACCAAATGACCATCTGTTATAACAGCCAAAACAGAACCATTGTCAAACCTGACCAAATGACCATCTGTTATAACAGCCAAAACAGAACCATTGTCAAACCTGATCAAATGACCATCTGTTTATAACATGCAACACATATAAATAACACAACCATGTTATCAGACACTCTTAGGAACACATAATTCCTGGTTGGTTATGAAAAAATATCACCAATGTCAAGGACTCAAGTAAAACTCAGCCTATATCAATACATTTTTATTGATATTTTACTTTTTACCATACAAGAGTTTATATTAACACAATAAACTTCAAATGACATTTATTAAAAGTTTATAATTTTATGCAATAATATGCAGTAAGCCAGAATCAGATTTAGACTCTATGCACATTTAGATGCAACATTCTGTCTGACAAGTGCAATAATTATATATTACATACTTATATAAACACACATATATCTATATATATTGTTGTATTATTAATAGATTCTTAGGTTCGTAACATAGATATATGTAGTATATTCATTGGTTTTAGTGATTGCAGTCCCCTGAGTCAGAGAACTGTTACTTTTACAACCATATTTCATTGATTCCTTTTCAGACAGCAGACCCATGTGGGGAATTCATCTTAGAATATCAGCAAAACAATAGATAATACAACAAGGTGGTGTTATCCCACCCACACAAGTACTGCAGCAATTTCAAAAGGGATTATATCGCCATAGCAACTAACACCGCTTGATGACAATGGAGTAACCAGTTAAGCCAATATTTAGCATATTATCGCAGCAATCGTTTTATTATCAAACTTTGTCCTTACTAATTCAAAGTTAGTGTTGACATTGTTTTGGCCTTGCTGAATATTGCTCACCACATTAGAAATATAGTATGGTACCTAAATGGATGCAGGATGATTTTAATTATGATGTTCTCTCCCTTTGTTTGTGAAGAACATTCAACAGACAACCATAACATCTCTTAGGTCCACCAGGAATAGAAACACTTTAATGTCACCAAAGCCTACTCAGTAGAAAGAATTATATGTCTACAGATCCTGGATTCCAGGGTTTGAACATTTAGCATGGCAAATGACTACTTCTTTATGGACACTACAGGTAGCAATGATCATATACATATATCCCTGTCCATCAGGAAAAGGAACGTATTTCAATCACAACTTGAGTGCAAAATGCATCATATCACATAAGATCTACCAATACTAATCATTAATTGATCAGGGTTTACCCACAGAAAGATATCCCATTACTTGACACCCATTCTCCTCCCAGATGGTGTTGTAATGGTGTATCTCAGAGATGGTGATGTATTACAATGAAGAATTATCTGTCTTTCATGACAGGCAGGTATTTAGGTAATGACATATAGCCACATTGGCATACAATGCATTGTTCCACCTCCAGCACAGTGTTCATTATCTCTGTATTCTAGTCCTATAGCTAGTTTAGCTTTAAATTATCTAGGTTCAAGATCGGACAGTGGTATAAAAATGGAACCAAGAAAATCCACCCACAACACTGTCTGTAAGCAGAAAACATTTGGGGAGGGGACATTTAGAAGGCATCAGGTATAAAGAAAAGTTAACAATTAGTTACGGTCTAAATGCATTCAATGAACTTTCAGAAAACATGGATTCTGGTTTGAGTAATGAACAGCACTATCAAATGTGAGGTTGGGCCCTTAAAAACTAGTTAAACCCCAATGTAGCTTTGCAAGAGACTGAGTCACAGTGGGAGATTGTGTTTCGTCCTCTAATTTTTGTACGGTTGTGAGAGTTAGGTTTGTTTTAGATTGGGGGATTTGGAGGAGGGTAAAACAAGGAATGTTTTGCATGTGCTTTTTCTAAGAATACTTTTCCGGTTGATATTTTTGTAAGAAAACAAACAAGAGTGCCACAAGCAGTGCCAACACTCGGCTGTTCACCGCCTCAGTTAGATCTATCCAATGTTACTACCTGTTTTAGTTAATGAGTTATGAGCTACATTAAAGTTTTTGCACAGATGCAGACACTGCAAATCGAGGGTTCAACGCAACAGTGTCGTAACTCATATTGAAATGAGAACAAGTTACTACAGTGTTGCGCTGAGCCCTCGAAATGCAGACAATGCAGTGATCACAATAGCTTGACTTTTTCTTCAAAAACAGCAGAGCTCAAAAATGATGAAAACATACATCATGTTTAGCAGTATTATATGATCTTTGTGTTCATGCAAGTTTTTGGATGACACCTGATTAAATAGTATCCTGGTTGACAATTTGTTTGGGCATCAATTTCAAACTTTAAACATTTTTTGCTGAAAGACTGTAAAATCAGTGTATCTGAACAAAAACACTGCATCTTACAATAAATTACCTAATCTTGCATTTGACAACATTTTCTTCCAGAAAAATTCAAACATGGTCTGTTAGTTTTGAAAACACTTATTCTTGGAATAATACACAAATGCTTGATCTTTCACAACAATGCCAACAAAACACAAAGAAGTGTAATTTTTTTATAACAATAACCACAACATAACATCATGATGTTCTTTGAACCAAAAGTTTGACTTTAATTCCGCCACAATGTCAGGCATACAAAACTGATCATGCGAATACTGATTTTTTTTTACTTAATTTGCATTTAAATTTGTTGAAGAAATCTTCCAGGGATATAAATGAATTCCATGTCAAATGTAAACACTTGGTATTCTGGATAAGGTAGTAGAGAAGTTCCCCCACCAAACCATTTAATCAGCACAATCAATCTCCTATTGCAAGGAATGATACTAGACTAACACTTGGTTGATATTTTGCAGTGAACTTGGTTTATCCGATTTTGTATTATCCCAAATTCAACAGCTTCTCAATGTGTCCACTGTCAAACATGTACTCATAGGTCACAAAAATGGAAAAAAGATAAACAATCATGCCGCTATTCAACAAGTTTATTACCCTAAGTGAATTTATGCTAAAGCGATGATCCGCCTTAAAGTATGTGGTCGAATGGTTAAGGTCGCTGACTTCAAATCACTGTAACTTATCACTGATAAAGGATTTGAGCCCAGCTACTGACCATGTCTCTTTATGTGAGACAGTCGGTTGCTTCCGGAGGATGGGAATCTAGTACTACCTCTTCCCAGGAATGATGGACAGGGGGCGTAAAACTCAAACAAACAAACATTAAAATCTGCAAGCCAATGCCCACTCTACTGAAAAGCTTAGAATCATGCTTTGGTCAATAGAGAGAGTGTTAGATCTACAGTCTACATGCCTCAGGTTTATTAAATTAGTTTGGTGCATGTTCTTTTTGACTTTTTGGTTGCCTTAAGCCATTCATCCTCCACAGCTGATAAGTATAATTTAAATGGAGAAAAAAACAGGACAGAATATCCATTTTTCTGAATCAAACAGGCATTGGAGCATGCTTAATAAGATGCTGGCACAATGTTATGACAACAACCTACAATTAATTTCAGCAATGTCATATTGGCAAGGCAGCAATATCTGCTTGAACACTATCAGACAAAATGTCATCAAAATGCAGGACAATTTGAGACACACAGACATAACAACTAAAAGTCTGGGAAAATGTTGTAGCTAAATCTGGACAGGACTCTAAACTTTTGAATGGTTTTAACGTTTTGTATGACCTTGCAAGCCATAGAAATGATGAAAAAAGGATGAATCAATAACAGAATTGTCCAACATGATCTTAGAATGTTCTCAGAATATCCAAAATATTTCATTCAAGGATAAAATACTTCTGTTTGGCCAAAAGCAAACATAACCAGTATTCGCAAAGCAAGCTTTGAACGAAAAATGTTTAAATAATGCTGATTAATAATACACCACACACAATCTACCCAAAGAGACTCCAGACAGCAAATATTGTCAAAACTGACCTCCATTGTCAATGAAGCTTTGGCTTTCTGCCTTTTTACCAGACTTTCAACACACATTCTGGCAGGATTTAATTTTGTGATCCTGATAACAAAACAAGCAGTCTGAATGGTATAAAAGATCAATTTGTCCCAGCAGAGGTACGCAATTCACTCTTCACGAAATGGAGACATTCTGTATAACGTTCTCTCGGGAAATTTCCCAATAAGCAAATAATTCGTCTAATGAATAATGTATATCCTTAAATAGTTTCTTACCAACAAATCGCTAACACAATCCTACATCAAACAGAAAGATTGCAACACTTTACATCTATATGAGCCATTAATGTTCACAAGTTAAGTGTGAGAAAAACACAGACCCCAATACCAGTGTTTTCTGGTAGTTTACCATAAACAAATGGCTAGTCAAACCATTGTTACTTACATTTCAATTTCTACCAAATGCACAAGACTATCCTATTTATCATTTATAAAAGAAAACAAGCTAGAAATGTGTTCAGAGGACACAAATGCCATCTCTGAGAGCTAAGTAAAAAGGGGCCATAACTCCTGTGAAAATGTTTGGATTTTAACCGAATCAAACTTGACCTGTATGTTATTATTATACACATTCATGTAAAATATGAAACCAATCCATGAAATATTTCTTGAGTAATCGTTTGGAAATAAAAATTGGAATGGACAGACAGGCATAACCCTTTATGCCCTTCTGTCATTTCGAATGGCGGTGTCATAATAAAAACAAGATAATTACTGATTCACATTAGTTACACTTCATAGTGATGACATAATTATTTCAAATTTCATGGCAATTGCTTAAAGAATGTGGAAGTCCTTCGCTACAAAAACTTAGTATGTGGACAACTGACCGACCTACATAGTGACTCCAATATACCCCTTCTCAAACAGGCCCCAACAGGGTAACCCCGTTTATTTCACCCCGTAATAGGTATGAGGGGGGCCGGGGTCATCCCACCTTCATACCTTACATTTAATTTCATGATAAATATTTACTATTTTCAACACCAATATGTTTCATAACTTTGGACCCAGTTCATATAATTTATTTGAAATGGGTCTTAATGTCATGTTAAATAATAGAAGAAATAAGGCCAGGAAAAAACTGGCCAGGTAATTAATGGTCAAATTGAGTTTCAATATTCAAGTGAGGTTTTTACTGCATGGGCAAAAGGAACACCCCTTAGGTAGTAATGATCTTGTGATTAATGACCAAAAATGGAGACTTAAATAGACAAGATCCTGGATTCATGTCCACAGGCTGTAATGTTCAATTTAATGAGGCAATAAAGATGTCTCTTAGTTTGTCTGGTTAACATTTTCACTATCGCAGTAATTATGTGTATATAAAAAAGTTTTCCCTCCCAGAAATATACTGAACACAAAATTACTGTGTTGCTAATGCGAGAATAATATATTAGACATAAAAGGTAATATGTCGAGGGCTCAGCGCAACACTATAGTAACTTGTTCTCATTTCAATATGAGTTACGACACTGTTGCGTTGAACCCTCGATGTGTCTTACTTGAGTAAAATAACTCGACTAATAACAAAACAGTTCCTTGCTGGTAGCAAAATAGAGTGTAATTAAATAACACTTATCATTTTCAGACAAACTTATACCACAAATGCATCTTTCATTATGCTTATTTTAGATTCACTGATGTTTGAGAACAAAACAACAGCCAGAATCATTCATTATTTTACCCTGAAGAAGAGAACAGAGGAAACATCTCTTGAACAATTACGTGTAAAGCTCACAAATCATCAATAATTAGTAACAAAGGTAAATATTGCCAGCCATTATTAACCACAGGCTACCGGCGTGAGAAGGCCCCCCACAGACCCTCTACTACCCAGGAATTCTTTTTACATTCAGAAACACTGTCACATATTATGAAAAGAAAAAAAGGTACAAAGGTATAAAAATGGCACTTCAGTAAAACATGGTTATAGTGAAGTCTTTTATAGTGAATGAACGGGCACAAAGTCTCCCCCCCCCCGATCAAGTCAGCTTATTTTATAGTTATTGTTATAGTGAAAGATGGATGTTATGAGTTTTTCATGAATTCTCTGTAACCATGTTCTGCATGTATTCTTTGTTTACACACAGGAGTTAAAAATACTGGCAAATTCAATCAATAACATAGCTATTTCAATGCAAACAATTCCACATCGCAAGGATACCACAAGAGTACAAAATGTCACAAAATAAGATTCAAACAACACAGCTTATTTATCACATCATATAAAACTTATATCATCGATAGCTGTGTTGTTTGAATCTTTTAGATTTTACCTTGTTTCAATTAAGATTTACCCTATAATCGTAATGCATGAACTTTATCTGATAAAAGTAAACAAGTGATACATTGTAATACATGTACAAACATACAAAACAAACAAATAGTTACGTGAAAAAGTGTTAGTTACACCTTTTGATAACAAAAATTACAATAATTTTCTTTGACAAAATTTTACGTGATTTTATATTGGTGCGGTCTGGAATTGGCGGTTCCAATGCTAACCGCCAATATCGCCAAAATATTATGCCCAGTTGAACTTGACATGTATTTTATTATAATACACCTTCTTGTAAAATATGAAAGCAATCCAAGAAATATTTCTTGAGCTATCGCTCAGAGACCAATTTTGAACGAATGAATGTACAGAAGGACGGAGAGGGGTAAAGCTTTATGCCCTTCTGGCGAGGGCATCAGAACCATAGTAAAGAGTTGTACATCAAAGGCTATCAGTTTGTACAATATTCATATATAAGTACGCCTCCGTGGTTGAATGGTTAAGATCGCTGACTTTAAAGCGCTGTAACCTCTCAGTGATAGAGGGTCCTGGGTTCGAGCCCCACTACCGACCATGTCTCTTTATGTGAGAAAGTAGGCAGTTAGTCGTTTACAGAGGATGGAAGTCTAAAACTGGTTCTTCCCAAGAACGATGTTTAGGTGAACTGTCACATGACTCTGACTGATGAGAAGGGGCATAAAACCCGATATAAAAACAAAAAAATCATATTTAAGTGATACAATACAAGAGCCAGATAATTTCTTTAGGGAGGAGTACAATGTAATAAACAAAATGGGATGAGGACAGAACACAGCTGAACAATACCATGTTTTTTGAACATCCGTACAAATCAGATCTTGATAGGAATCATTTAAATTTGTTAATTCTCATGTTTCCAGAAAGAAAAGCATTTAATGAGTTCTTGATGAATCATAATGGATAACATATGGAACATAAATTGACATTAATAGAAAGAAAATACTGGGTTATTTCAGTGAAAATTCAATTAAAGATACTGAACTTAAAATGTTTCACCTTCAACCCCAAATTTACTTATCAAGGAGGCTGTTCATTACAGACTGTCGAAGTTTGCATGGTTTGGTAATCTAGGAGCACTGCCTAAGTTAACTGCCAACCATACACAACTGAAAAACTGTTTACAACAAGTTCCAAATACAAATACACAAATCAGATATAATATAACACCTAACAAGTCTGTATCACTCACTAGGGAAGAAGTTCATAAAAAAAACACATCAATACTGGATTAATCCATGATAAAACCTTATGTTGTATGACCTCCATCCAGGGACATGTAAAAGCAATTTCATAAACAGAATCATGTTGGATAACATACCAATAGGGATTCTGAAAACTTCTCAAAAAGGACAAAAAGGGCAGAACAATCATATACAATGCATTAATTGTAATGGCTTTGAGTTGGAATCAATTCATTATTTTAATAAATCAAGCTCAGCTCATGGTGTTCCATAAAGATAACAAAACTCAGTTAGCTTTAATTTCATCTGTTTTGGTTTGTATCTTCATTTGATGTCTGATAACATACAGCAGTAAATTTGATACATTATAAGGCAATTCTTAAAGTTGGAAATTCAAACCAAGGATAAAGAAGCAACATATTTACCAGTTTAATAATTATGTCATAAACAAGAGTGCCAGGTCACAAAATACGCCCCCATAAACATTTCCATAAAGTTTGGTGAGGATCCGAATAAAAATATTAGGACAACGAAGAAATAGAGCAACATAGAAATAGGGCAAGATACGGTTCCAAACATGGTCAAGCTCCTGAGTTTCTATTTTCTGCATTAAAATCAGCCAAAAGAGACCCCAAAACACATTCTGAATATAAGCTCTTGGCTTTTGAGCCACTATCAATAACGGTGCTTTGAGCAAGTCTAAAATTAACGTCTTCTCATTCTTATGTTTAAGGGCTGTGAAAGATCCTAAAACTGAAAATTTACAAATAAAGATAGATATAAGAAAATTCACCTCTTCCTGAGCTTCCAGTATAAGCCCAAGTGGCTCATACTTAGTATCCTTATAGGATGATAAATGTAGATTTCCACCGATAGAAAACATCTTCTCCGATAGGGAAAACATTCTTACACGGGAATAAATTGTTTCATAAGTCTATGAATGTCTCCAAAGTCAACACTGTACACCACATAACTGATCTATTAACAAGTTTCTCTCTTATTTAACTCCTTTTTTTTGCACGTTTGCTAAACAATAACATCAGTATTTTTGTCTTCATGTGTTCAAGTATGATCGTTTTCTCTATCATCTATTGAGATTATTCTATAAAACAATACATAGACTCATAGAGTAAGGCGTACTTCCACTAATTCCTGTCTTGAATTAGTGTTTTAAATGCACTTTCAAATCACTTTTTATTACACTTTCTAGCCAAAGGTGGGTTTTTTTCTGCATCTTTTGTTCACTAAATGTTTTTATGCTGCACTATTTGCCTAAAAAGAGCACTGAAGTGGGTTTTTGTAACAGAAAAAAAAGCACTTTTAGTACACTAAGTGCATTTTAAGCGCATTTTGGGAGTAAAAAAAAAACGCTATACATTTTTTTAAAGCCAAAAAAGCACTTTAAAAACACTAAAGTGTACTGGAAGTGCATTCATGCAGTGGCAAACACTTCCTGGCCAGAAAGTGTATAAAAAGTGTTTTTAAAGCACATTAAATGAGCATTTAGTGAACTTAGTAAGTGGAAAAAAAACACTGCCAATAGCGCTGTTTTTTACTCAAGTAAGGAAATATTTCCATATATTGTGATAAGACAAGACATGTTCAAGTTAGCTTACACAATGGCTATTCTTTAAAATAATGTTGAGGGCTCAATGCAACAGTGTCGTAACTCATATTGAAATAAGAACAAGTTACGCCAGTGTTGCGATTGTGTCTGTTTTTTTTTCTTATGTTTACTTGATTATTATTAATACTAACATTTTAAAAGGCAAAGCACAGCAGGCTTATCACCATAAACAAAATAAAATGGAAAGAAAAGCGAACCAAAGCTTTATCTCATATTGTTAAATAAAAATCATTTTAGTAAAAAAAAATCATTCCCACAAAAAACATTATTTAATCCTAGATATTTCAGTAGATTATAATTATTATACTTGCTCAGATAATAATGAGAATCCTACATTAATTTGTTTTCATTTTTCCATCTTAATGGAGCAACGATTTAATAATCTTGGGGATGTGACACACATCCATGATTTGATATAAATGCTGGGAACATGAATAGCTAAAAAAAAGAGTTTATAAATAATGGAAGTAATTTTCTGTTTTCAATTAAAATTAATCAATTAATCGATTAATGTACTTGAATGACTGACTTCATGGACCTAGAATTGCTTTGAAAATGAGATTAACAGGAACGGACCTAAAATGATTGACTATAAAAAATTGTGATAACATGCATTAAGAATCACAGGTTCTAGAAGCTAATCAATTAAGGCAGAACAAAAGGCGAAAAAATAAAAGTTAATTTATTCGAATTCTACAGGGATCTTTATAAAGTAAAGTAGAAATTAGAATTCCATTATAAATTGATTACCCAGTCTCATGACGCAGTCTCATTTAATTAATACTTAATTTAGTGTCACTAATTACAAACGAGCGTGAATAAATCATGTACCAGCTTTTTCACATTTTTTTTTCAAATCAGCAACAACAACATCCATAGATAATTTATAATATTAGGCCAGAGCAAATTTATATTTTGAAGCAGAATAGACAAAGTTTACTATTTTATTTTTCTTTGCAATACAACTGACAGTTCATCCTTGTTGATACAAATAATGCAATCAGTTTTGATAACAAAGTTAAAACCAAATAATAATTTTTGGACACCCAACTATATAATCTACATTTCATACTAAATTTTTTTTTCTGATTTTCATTACTAAAACTAATATAATTACCTCTTTATACTTGCTTAAGTTTCAAAAAATAAAATACCCCAAATAATCAAAATGGAACTTAATTTCCATATACTAATTTTACCTGTCTTTATAAAAACAAAAACAAAATAAAGTAAATGGTCACAACAGCTTAAAGAAACAGTTGAACACTTGAAAAAATAATATGGCACATTTTCGCAGTAGACATAATAATTTTTAAATAATTTCCCTACACTTCATTTCCATGTTAAAAAAGCACACTCCAAATTCCACCCTTTAATTTCTCAACTTCAAAACACAATTTCTCATCTATATATTTCAAATGTTTTTTATTTGTTAAGTAATTCCCATTTCAAGAAACTTGACACAACTGTATTCCTTCGAAAAACAATATTTATCATCATTCAATACATTTTGAACTAATCCACAATTTGAAGACAAACTATAACAAGCTATTGTAGATAAGACAGAACTGTTCGTTCAGAGCTGGGACACAGTACAATAAACTCAAAAATCAAATCTTTCGTTCAGAGCCGGGACACAGTACAATAAAAATCTCAAGAATCAAATCATTCAGAGCCGGGACACAGTATCACTTCCACATAAACTCTTACACTGAACACATCAATAAAACAATTTCACATTCTTGGCAAAGACAGCCTATGAAGGCATTCAAATAAATAGCTAATAAATAGCATATTTCTCTCATGAAAGCTAGATGGTTGGTTTTATAGCATTATGTTAAGTATCCGGTATAGTTTAGCCTTTGGAGTATCAGGAGGTAAATTAAAGCTGCCAGTAGATGACATGTCTTTATTAGCGAAACAAATAAACCTATTTGCACCATCACTTAGTACATCCAGATCACAATTTTTTCTCAACAAACTGAGATGTAACACGAATGTTGGCAGAGGCAACAAGCAATGCTTACTAGATATCAGAGCAGGCTACAATTAACTTTGATGCTTTGATTTTGTTATAGATTAATACCTCAAAACTGTAATACAAAAATCACAAAATATACCATATTAAAGACGTTTTCGGTAGTTCGCTACATTTTTCACATAGACATATTGGAAAAATTAAAACTGATCAATGAAATTTTTTTAAACTTAGCATAATCGTAGCATATGATAACAGAAACATTTTAAGCGAAAAAAAATTGGGGGTCACTGATCTCGTTTTTGAGTTATCTGCCCTTGAATTTGTTTTTTGCTTATTTTATGTCATTTCAAGGGCAGGTAACTCATACATAAATCTCAAATACCATGGTTTTATTTTTGGTTAATGTTTTTCATTTTATTCTTGGTCTGAAAACAAAATTTCATGCAATTCCATTCAATATTTATATTGTTTTTTCTCTGTTGAAGTTAAGAGACTGAGAATTCTTCAAAATTAGGCCATTTTTAATGAAAATTGGCATTGGTTTACGCAAAGAGAGAAAAAATAAAAAAAAACACTCTTTAATAATTCATGAAATATTTCACAATGACATGAAAAGAAGTCGGCTACATAAAAATGAAAATAGATAAGGCCTTGCTTTCCATTATGTTGAATTATCTGCCCTTGAAATGACCTAAAATAAGCAAAAAATCCAAATTCAAGGGCAGATAACTCAAAAATGATATCAGAATCTTATCATTCAAGGGCAATAACTCCCAAGTACGGTAAATCTGACCGAGTACTGAGCTTGGCCAAAATATTTTTCCTATCAAAACCAGACCAAGACTACCGGTAAGTGTTGTTAAAATAAGATTTAAAAAATAACAGGCTGAGAAAAAAAATTGGCAACTTTCACAACAAATCTTGGTCAAAACTTCGGACCTGTCATTAGAAAGTGTATATCGAGGGTTCGACGCAACATATTGAAATAAGAACAAGTTACGACAGTGTTGCGCTGAGCCCTCGACATGTACATACAGTTAAACCTGTGAATAAAGGCCATCTATGGGGAAGACAAAGTGATCTTTATTCAAAGGTGGTCTTTATTCAAAGGTCATTTTGTTCAAAATAATGACATTTACTCAAATAATGTCCTTTTAAATCACAGGACGGCTAACTGCTAACTGAATGCTATCAGCTAAGGATTCTTTCATGGTCCAAAGTTTTAACTAGGTGTTTAATACCAGAGGTCTCCTATTAAAACACTCATGTAAAGCCTCACTGTTCAAGCCCTTATATCCAAGCCATTTTAAATGATCATATATTCTGCAAGAATATGAATACCTATAGAATTGAATATATTATTTTCAGGCGTTGCATTATGGGACATATACAGACAAATACAATAACTTCTTATGACAACCATTGTTAAATGCATGTATCAGAGTGCTATCACAGTCTGGACCCAAGGGACAGACCTATATTCTAAGAAAATTAATTAAACTGGTAAATAAAAAAGATTCATTAGTTCCGTACTGAATGTAAAGAACGAGGTTTCAGAACACCAATATCCTGGTTTTGTCAAGAAATCAGATATGTAATAATCCAGTGTACAGGAAGTACATAGAGACAACCAGGCACTTACAGTAAACTCTACCATACCATGGGTCATTAGTGAAAGAAAACTCTGCAGTCAGTGAGTTCAACAACAATGAAGAGTTGAAATCAATGCTTGTATATCGAGGGCTCAGCGCAACACTGTCGTAACTTGTTCTTATTTCAATATGAGTTACAACACTGTAGCATTGAACCCTCGATTATTATATTAATATGTTGTTAGTTTGAAGCAAAGAAAATTAGCAAGTGGGTCCTTTGATACCGTTCTAAGAATGTTCTTACAATACTCCCAACATAAATGAGTATGCTTTAGAATAAAGATAACAACAAGATGTGTTTCAAAAACACAATGCCCCCCTCTGGATGCCTTTTAACTTGAAAATGCACAAAATAAACAAAGGGCCATAATTCGTAAAAAATGACGGGGGTTCTTGGTAACAACAAGTCTGAAAGTTTCGTCAAAATCCCATAAAAAATGTAGGAGTCTCGGTACCTGGTGTCTGAGCCCATGCTTACCCTTTGTTGAAATAGATATACCCACAGCCACCTTTAATTCATTTCCAAATAATGAGCAATCTGCAGAACATAAGACTTAGTGACAATGCCCATCAAAAGGGATTCATGAAAATATGAATAGTTCTTGATCTATTTTTGCATTCTTTATGAACAGTTCCATGAAATATGAATAACTATTTAACAGGGGTTAATCTACAATATGCTCACATGATTTCTTTGATAGATAATATCAGGAAAGACAACAAATGGATCTTTCTTTCAATGAGAAAGCCTTTAGAGTTTAATCTTCAATAATCCAGGTAAATGAATCTTGCCACATACTTGAATGGCATATTCAGTATTTTTGACAGACTGAGAGAAAAATCTATTGAATTTGGCAAGACAGTGAATAAACATTTAATAGAATAACATAGTTACAGTGTCGATAAAAATTTGATCCAAATAGAATAAATATATTCTTGAATTGTGTATATACTTGGTGCTTAAGTGTGCCTATGTGATATTACCGGTATGTTTTTTAATAAGTCACAAATATGGTAAATAAGAGTGCAGCAAGCAGTGCCAACGCTCAACTGTTCACTGCCTCAGTGAGATCTATCCAACTATAAAATTTCATGTTGCTACATCTTATTGTTTCTGAGTTATGAGCTACATTAAAGGTTTTGCATGACGCAGACACTGATGACAACTCCCACTGATGACAACTCCCACTGATGACAACTCCCACTGATGACAACTCCCACTGATTTCAATTCAGACTTAAAGGAAAAATTACTCATGATGAATCATTTTCTATCATGTAAAACTATAAGAATTATAAAGGTTTTCAAAATTTGTATGCGCCCCATTTTGAGATAATAATTTTGGACATCAGGCATCTAAAACTATCTCGTCCAATAATAAATACACAATACAAGTCAATATAACAATTATAAATTCTGTACTTATAAATCAATATAGAGATTGTACTTTTCCAGTACAGCCTAACGGAAAGAAAATTTCTCACATCTTGCAAAAGAAATTTACCATAATCCTATCATTCAATACTTAAACCGTTCAAACTTTATATTAACAAGGATCATATTAATACAAATCTTTAATCAATCAATCAGTGACCCAATTACAAATAAGGCCCCCCCCCCCCCAGTTAGCCACAGACATAATCCTTCACGACATTTGAGAATCGCTTGATTGATTGTTTTCTATCCGATTCAAAGAAAAAAAGCTGTTGGTTCCCGACCTGTCACAATCACCGAGTGCAGAGATATTGGATCCATGAAAGTATAACAGAAAACGCAGCAAGCGGAAATGAGAACCAGCATCTGTTCTGCTACAATAACTGTATGAGAGAACTTGCCTTATCTCAGTAAAAAACATACAATTGTTTATTCGTTGGAAGATAAAACTTGTCCGTATGCAAATACCAGACTTTGTTTACCATAGATAATTTTCTTAACAACAAGAAGAGTACTTTGTGGGGGTGGGGAGGACACCAACAATACTAATATACAGAAAAAATCATTATATTCACATTTTGTTTATTGTTGTTTTTTTCCTACATTTTCGCACAAATAATTTTTCAGGACTGAAAATCTGGTCTCAGAAATATTTTTTTTGTTTTAAAAAAAAAACAGGAGTTTTCAACTTAGTTTTTTAGGCCTTTTTATTTGTCAAGTTATTTACTATTACTTTTCAAATTATACCGTGTATTCCATTTCTTCATGACTAAATATTTATACTAAATTGCAAAGTAGAAGAATGTGGTGGATTAAAATCTGCATTGCGTTGGTTCAACGCAACAGTGTCGTAACTCAAATTGAAACAAGAACAAGTTACGACAGTGTTGCGCTGAGCCCTCGATTGGCAAGTCACGTCTTACTACTTCACAAAATTAATGGTTAAACGAATGATATTCAATTTCTCTCCTGATGAGACGCATTCTATCACATTGCAACAGTCTGCAAAGAATGATCTATCAGGGAAAATTCAAATGTTTTTTCTCTGGAAATTCTTTAATAAATAGACCCAATTAGCTGTCATTCAAAGTTTTCTCTATCAGTGACAGCAATAGACTGTACACTGATCAGAGAGCACAACCCAGGCAATGAGATGGGTAGTCAAAAATTGGGAATTCTATTTTTATAATTTTTTTTTTTTTTCAGGGGTTTAATGTTACACCAACATCCTCAGTAAAAAGGTGCCTTTTCCAACTTTAATACTGGAAGAAGTTAACACCTGGGTAGAACCATTAACCCTTAAATCAGTTAACTATATGGCTAGCTGGACAGCTTCTTCACACGTGAATTTTCATCCTGGGTAGTTTAAGTGGTGAGACCATAACCATTTGACTAGATGACCCCTAACTGTAACATTTGAGTTAGAGATACAGTTGATTATTTTCAATTGTTTATTCATATTTTTTATTCATTGTTGTGAATATTTCGTACACACAGGAGCTTTTATAAGGTGTGATCTGATCTGTAGTCTTTCAGGCAGCGATGAAAAAGGAAGCAAGTATAAGCTCTTCATGAGTACACGAGACATCAGGCGAATGGTTAAATGACAACACTGGACATCAGAGAAATAGTTTATTTCTAAAAATTAATGAGAAAATAAGACATGGACTTGAGAACACTGAGATTTAAAGCAGTTATACTGTAACAACAGTTTTTGAAAAAGGAAACATTTGAGAATTCTAGAGAATCATTCATTTCATATGAATCCATAAATTGTCAGTCAGAATGGAGTTTTTTTTTTTTAGAATTACAGTACAACTTCTCCAGAGCGGCCCTCTGTAGAGCAACAACCTCTTTATTACAACACCTTCAAAATTACCCTAATCTGAAATTTACTATAAATTTAACCTCTGTAGAGCAACAACCTCTAAGCAATGTCCAATACTTGCAGCTCCCACAGGGTGTTGCTCTACAGAGGTTGTACTGTACCGTCAAATTTTCTATTTGGAATTCTGACATTTCATGCCGTTGAGTTTATTGTTTTCCTGTCTAAATCATGATTTCAATGACAGTGAGCTCATAATCAATGTAGTTTTACAGCACATGATATCATTTATTTTATCAATAATACTGTCCAAGTTGCATTTTTATTGATGCAATTTGAATAGGCAATGTAAACTAGAGCTAGTCACAGATGTTGACCGGCTTCCGTGGTCCAGTGGTTACGGTCACTGACTTCAAACCACTATAACCTCTCACTGATAGAGGGTTGTGGGTTCGAGCTCTGCTACCGACCATGTCTCTTTAAGTGAGAAAAGTAAGCAGTTGCTTATGGAGGATGGGAGTCTTCCCAGGAACGATGGTCAGAGGAACTGTCTGCCTCATATTACTGACTGTTGAAAAGGGGTGTAAGGCCAAACAAACAAACAAACAAGCAAGCAAGCAAACAAACAAACAGAAACAGGGTACCCTTTAGCACAAATAAATAAATACCAAATATCAAGTTAACTCCTAAATTAAAGCCAACTGTGTATAAAGGTCATATTCATGCCTTCTATCTTTTGATGGCCTTTGATCACAGGTTTAAAGATAGTGTAAAGACAAAGCAATTTTCAATGTTTTGTCACCATCACAGATATTAGCAACAATGTTTTCAACAAAGACTAGAAACTCAACACAAAAATCATGATCGCTTTTCTCATATTCATAAATTGATTCACAATTGCAAAAAAAGTATGCATGACATGATAAATTTTCTTTATTTCGATTGTAAAGAGGAATGCTAACAAATAACAATTGTCTAATATTCCAGCCGATTATATTTTGAATGTCTTCCAAATATGGTTATAAAATGTCTTTAAATGATATGCAAGAAGCTGACAGATTTGTCAACTGGCAAGAACATCTTAAGATCCATTTCAATAAAGCCATTCATCAGAGAGCAATTATTTAACATGGGAAGTAGTTGGTAATATTTGGCTGATACTGGAAATGTTTCCAGAGGACACGAATGCCCCGCTGAGAGCCAGGTCAAAATGGGGCCATAACTCCTGTGAAAATGTTAAGAATTTAACGGAAATCGAACTTGGCCTGTATCTTATTTATACACCTTCATGAAATTTAAAATATGAAACCAATCCATGAAATGTTTCTTGAGTTATTGCCAAGAAACCAATATTTGAAAGTACGGACAGACAAATACTATGCCATTCTTTGAATGGTGGGAGGGAATAAAAATGGGGAAGAATTGTTAACATTACCAACACTGCAAAAAAACTTTGCACTAAAGGAGATAGTAATTAAATTTCATTCAAGCAACATCATTTGCAAAATGTCAGTTCATTAAGAGGAAAAGTTTTGTTCATCTGTATTGAATAATTTGATTAAAAAAAAGACTTCATCAAATTGGTGATGCATTTTCAATGACAAATAGACATAACTAAAGACAGTGTTACTGTCTTTATGGTCCTGCCAAACAGTTCATCGGCCTAAATATTACAGCATTAGATATTGCAATATAGTTTCGATCTTAACGATTGGATAAAAACTTTCAGTAAGTTTGGTGAAGATTTGACAAATCTTTAAGCAAACTCTTGTGAAGACATGCTTAATATTTTCCAACCTTAATTAAAGTTCTAATGTACATAATTAACAGAAAGGGCCACAAAATGTTCCTAATCAATCTCAGCAGGAACCCTTGTGTATATAAATTATCCCACAGTTTCATGGAGATCAAACTACCGTAATAATTCTAAGTAACACAGTGAACCACGCCCATGAGAATAATATTTCTGTTAGATTATATTATAAGTGCATAATGGGATCCAGATGAACCAAGATATCATGTCTTACAGTCTATTAAACAAACTGTATGTCGACATACATGTACAATGTCTAACTTGAATGTAACATAGAGGTAACAGGTGGTCATGTGGTAACACGCTGGACTACCAAACGAGAGGTCATGGGTTCCATTCTCGACTCCATCTTTCGAATTTCTTAGGGACAGTTTTTCAGAGTTTCCAACTCAACTGGGAGACGGACAAAAACCCCCCCGGACAAAAACCCTCCCAGTGTTTTTAACATAGGTGGACAAAAACCCCCCTGTGCTTCTTTCAGTGCGGACGAAACCCCCCCTGTGCTTTTTTCAGTGTGGACGAAAACCCCCCCATATCTTTTTCAAGTATTTCTTTACTTTACTTTATAAGAACTAGAATAATTATGTATATTTTTACTCTGTAATGTATACTTACAAATAGAGAAAATTAAACATGCATTGACTAGAAGGTTATGAACCATTTCAGGCAAACATTTAATCAGTAAAGTAATTCTCAGCATAAAGTTAATTTATTATTAAATTGTGAAAAAAGTCAATTATATGATCATATTGGCATTACATTGACATGATATACAATGGCCTTGAAAAAAAATAGGGGGGCTTTTGTCCACTTACAAAAAAAACATAGGGGGGTTTTTGTCCTCCTTAAAAAAATCATGAGTGGGTTTTTGTCCGCCTTGTTAAAAATCAATAGGGGGGGTTTTGTCCGGGGGGGTTTTTGTCCTACATTCAACTCAACTACCAGAATGTAGGACAAAAGCTCCCCCGCACAAAAGCTCCCCCGTTGATTTTGATAGGGGCGAACAAAAGCTCTCCCATTGTTTTACAACCCCGGACAATCACTCTCTCTTTTGGAGGAGCTTTGTCCGGATACCCAACTACCAAGCTAAGAACTTTGTCGAGAAAAAAACAAGAAAAAGTTGAGGTGTGTATCAGAGCTTTACACAGGCCACGATTAAGAACCAAGAAAAACTAAAAACAAAGAGTAAGGATATGAATGCCTGGTTCACCGGTATCTTCTCTCCCCATTCTCCAGGGCCTCTCTAAAATGAACACAGCAGGCGAATGGGCCGTTCAACAATAGTTAAATATATAAATAAATAAAATAATGTAACATAAATGCAGCTTCAATCATAGTAAAGAACAAACAGCTTAAATTAGTTCAAACATAATATACCAATCTAAGATGGAAGACTCAAAATCCAATCTAATGTATACATTAAAACACTAAAAAATTCAGGACATTATGTGATTGTTATCTCAAAATGTGTACATAAATAGCAGAAATCAATGGCTCAATTTTCAGACTCTTTTCATCTTCTCTACGATACACGACACCACAATTATCAGAACAATTTATTTCGATATTTTCAATAATTGGATAAGAAGCTTAGAATCGAGGGCTCAGCGCAACAATGTCGTAACTTGAACCCTCGACTGATATAAAACATGATTTCAATCAATTAAGTAATATCATTGTTCCAATATAAAACAATATCACACTTTGATATAGCAAGATGGCCAAGATGGCCCTAAACTCGTTCACCTGAATAAAGACTGCCACTTCTTTCATATCACTGCAACTTCTATCATATCAATGTTTAACTAGGTCAGAGCCTAACACTGACTGACAGACAGACATTCTCATTTCTGGGCAACTTTCATCAAGATTTGATAAAAAAATGTTGTCCATACAGTGTTATCAAGGTCAATCTGTGATTTAACCAGGTGAACTAATTTTTTATTTTGTCCAAGATTATTATATAGAGACAAAGAGGATCCAATCAAAACTGTGACCTATAGAGTATTAATTAACAAGGTTTTCCTTGGATTTGACCCAGTGACCTTCTTTTTTACCACAGGTTACACATGTTCAAACTCGTCCAAGATGTCATAGAGACAAACATTCTGACAAGGTTTGGTGAAGATCCAATCAAAACTATGACTTTTAGAGTGTTAACAAGGTTTTCATTTGATTTGACCTATTGACCTAATTGTTTACCTTAAATGACCCGAGTTTGATCTTGTCAAAGATATCAGTGAGACAAACATTCTCATGAAGTAACTGTCTAGAGTGTTAACAAGATTTCCATTAATTTTGATTTGACCTGTTGACCTATTTTTTTACCCTAAACGACCCATGTTTGTACTTCGAAAAAGATATCATTGTGACAAACATTCTGAAAAAATTTGATAAAGATCCAATCAAAACTGTGACCTCAAGAGAGTCAACAACCCCAACTGTGGATGCCAGACGCCAGACATTGATTAATCATAATAGCTTTCCGAGAACTACATGCACAGATGAGCTAACAAACCTGATACAATAACTAATATTATAATACCACTGGTTGATATAAAACAATATCACACCTTGATATCTATTCATATAACTTCAGACAATTGATAGGAAAACTTGTGCCTGTATTCCAAGCCATTCTACTCAGACAAAAGACACAAACAATAGATCTATCATTTCAATAGAAACCTTAAACCATTTCATTACATTTTAAGACCATGAAATAATTGGATTTTATTTAGATATACACAGAAGAACAATATATAAAAGATGAAAGGCTGACTCAACAAAATCAGTTTAAATCATATAACATCACTTTAGTGCAATGTATATGAAAACATCCCAATACATTGTATTGTACATATCAAATATTCATTTCTATGTAAAAAAGGATTATAATCAATTTATAATTTCAATTGATTTTTCTGTGCTTTTATATTAAGTAATTTTTAGCCTTTTTAAAAAAATTGTATCAATGAAAATTTCCTTTTCCACGAAAAACGTGTGCTTTAATTACTTCAGTAATTTTTAACCCATTAAAAAAATGTATCAATGAAAATTTCGTTTTTACACGAAAAACATGGAAAAGTAATTGAGAAAATAAAGCTTGTAATTTTAATCAAACTAGAAAAGTAGGGTAGATCGATGCCTGATTACAGCATTTCCATACATAAAATCTCCCACTATTATTATTTTAATATTACCATTACTATCAAAGCGATAACAGTCAAGACTGAGAATAAAAGCCACCTTTAGGAAAGACATAATGTAGCCTTTATTGAAAGGTGGCCTTTATTTGGAGGTCAATTCATTATAAACAAACTATGACAGTTTTAAATGAATGGCATTATTCACCTGAGAACAAAGACACTACAATTGATAACCAGGTAATATAGATTTCATCTCATATAACCTGTTTTTACATAGATTTTGATCAAAACCAACAATGAAGGTGCTATAATACCGTTAAACAAGCTAAAACGTAGCAAATTTTCTATTCCAAGGGCCATAACTCTTGAATTTTTGGTCCGAATCAGGTGAGCTAAAAAGCAAGAGGCAAAAGATCGCTCACTAACATAAAAGGAATTCTGTCTTCTTGGCACAGAGAAGCCAGACAGAGGCAATTTTAATGTCATGTTATTCATCCCAAATAAAACATTAATATGAAACTGATATGGCCTCAACAGTTGAAAAATATCACTCCATTAACAAGAGTCAAGTTCACATCTGCTACTATGTACAATGTTGTTTAAATTGTTTGAAAATTTAAGCAAAACAACCAGAATCGAGTATCTTTATTGAACGCAACTGCACGAGTATCAATACAAATATCCAAGTTTTAAGTGCAACAGACTAAAGATCATTTCATACAATGCACAATATCGGCATTGATATCGAACTAGGAGAAGCAATCACTTATAGACAAGAGGTGGACAAAGTGGCACTTCCAAACGCATCAATCATACTTCTTAAGCTACCATGATATATTACTGTTTACTTAGACAAACAGATAGTCTATCAATAACCATTATCTAAATAACTAAGTTTTTTCTCGAGAAATACTTATTCAGCTATAAGTTCGGACATATCAAACTATCGTCATAGGTTACTGGGAATCAGCCTATAAATCATTCTAACTGTCAATAATCGGAAATAAAACCCTCAAGATATTCATGACACTTTAATTTCTACTTGAGTCAAATCACCTACACCATTAAGTCAAAACACCTAGGCCACTAAGATCATCCCTCCTGACGTCTTCCCAGAGGTTGACGAGAATCATTAGTTTGTCAGCATTTTATTCTCGTATATGGCACTAATAGTCATCCATGTTCAGTTCTGTTTGTTTGTTCGTTAGTTTATTTGAGTTTTACACCCCTTTTCAACAGTCATATGAGGTGGACAGTTCACCTAACCATCGTTCCTGGGAAGAACCAGTACTAGACTCCCATCCTCCATAAACAACTGTCTTCTCACATAAAAGACAATGTTGGTAGTGGGGCTCAAACCCTCTACCCTCAATCAGAGAGAGGTTACAGTGATTTTAAGTCAGCGACCTAAACCACTTAACCACAGAGATGGGTCTATCAGCTTTATTTCTCCCCTCCCTCTCTTTGTTGGCAGTTCGTATGTTTGATTGAATTATATATAGTTACCAAGGTTTGTAAATGATTTTTTTACTTTATTGACCAGAATTCTTATACATGTCGAAATAATGCTATTCTCCAGATTCTTTCTGAATAAACACATTGCGTTGAACGTCAGATCCCTATTCAATGCTGACAGCTAATGCTGTAACCAAGAATTGATCACAACAATACACAGACACAGTCAAAGGAATGGTATTGTCCGACATGACAATATATAAGAATTTATCTAGAAACATCGACCTCACTCACCCTATAACTGGTTATCTTATCAAACCAGACAATGTGAAACAAACACTGGAATATACCATATAGTTACATTAAAGAAACTATACTCTTGATATAAATACTGAAATACACCATATATATTATAGGGACTAGGCTGCAACTTCTCCATATAAGGAGAAAACATGACATTGTCAAATTATCATAGAAGGGTATGACCTGCTATGACCGGAAACCCTCAGAATCTAAATACAGTCAAAACTTGTTATATCGTAGTTCGGGGGACTTGCCAAAATAGTTTGATATAAACGAACTTCGCTATAGGAACCTCGATTAAACCCATGTTTACATTTCAGAGCTGAAGTCCGTGTGTTGGAGTAATCACGTAATCGTGTTATTTGGTGTACGGGATGGTAACGGGTAATAAGAATTTGGCATTTATACCGGGGTATTTTCAATATATTTATTTTGCTACATATATTTCAAATATGCATGAGATAGTTTAAAATGAGAGCGCATATCAGTTTTTAATAATAATTTGTATCATCCATGAAAGGTTTGTATCCGTTTTATAATCGTGAGAATGGACACTTAACATGTTTATACAGCTGTCAATAATTAAATATCTAATTTTGATTGTAGGAGTTTGTTTGCGGAAACAGTGCGCACATTTCTTTTGTAAATTGGTTCTACATAAATGGTCACTTTATAGTTGAAAATCTTTGTTTCGGACCTAAAATATACAAAAATATCAAGAACCACAAATTCGATATACAGGCTTTTTTTAATATGTAATAAGAAATTAAGGATAAAAATCGGGACTTTATCTTTACTTCAATATAAGCGGGATTTTGATATAAGCGAGTTCAATATAATGAGTTTGGCCTGTATACATTTTTATACAATCCAGTATCATAATTGCATTAACAGAACGCTATAACCGTGTTTCACAGAAATACTCCATTCATAACAAAAACACTGGACAAACAAAACAATAAATTCTCAAACCATTCAGTTTTATAGGATGCAGTCAATAATTTATATCAGCTTTACATGGTATTATATCAGCTTTACATAATATTATATAAGCATTATTACATGATGATAAATTCAACACTAGTTATTTTAATGGTGTTGTAGGTATTGATTATTAACAGTATTACAGGTAGATAGGGTGATTTTACAAGGAAATATGGATTTATTTAAAATACACAAAATTCAGATGTTATAACTATTAGATAAGATTCTAAACATATTTGACAGATAGGTTTCTAACTATAACAAAACCACCAAGATGGCCCCATATCACTCACAGTCTTTACATTATTGGTTTTTGGCACTAGCCCAGTCAAGCTGCTAGTTTAGAAATTTCTATAGCCCAACTAATATGATCTGTTTCTATAACCAGGGGTATCAATAGAGCCGAATTCAAAAATCACAAAAATCATACAAGGACGACCATTTTTGCCAAACAAGATACCTTGAGCCACATAACTAAGTTTGTATTAAATAAAATTCTTCAGAGCAGATCAAATTAACCATAATTTTGCCATTTCTTGAGATATTTTCATTAAAAATTGATATTTTGCTAAAAAATCAAAGCTCTTTGAGGACATACAAATCCGGAATTCCAGATATACCTGGAATTTTGTCACGCCTGATAGCAGTGAGACAATCAATGTACTAACACAACATCAAATTGAAACACTCAACGGAGCAAACTCTTTCCTCTCATTTTTTTCCTAGTGCTCTCATGATAGCGTAGAAGATATTTTTTGCAAAGATCGGGAGTCTAGTGTCAGTCTGCAGTCCAAGTACTAACTCATTACTGGACGTGTAGACTGGAAAATCTAGGTTGTCTGCAACAATATTAACTTGTCCAAATCCAGATCATCAACTTAACCTCTGTACCATATAATCTGATTTATTGAAATGTAGCCGAGATGTTGTCAAAATGATTAAGTATCAAAACAGTTTTGAATCTATTTAGGCTCGGATTTTGTCTAAGAAGCAAAATTAATATACATCCAATGACATATCAATATATTATGACATTCAATTATTTGTGAGATGTGTTGTTTGGTAGGAAGTTAAACTAGAGCTTTGTCACAGAGGTGACTAATACCCCTGCTGCCACTTTGACACTACAAATGAGATAGTACACTATACAGCTCACTTCAAGGGCACATAACTCTGGAATGAGTGGATCACTGGGCATGAAAATTGTGTCTTGCACATCTACATTTCATATTGATAATTTATTTCAAATTTAAATTCAATCTCTTGAAAAAATGTGCAAGTAGTTTGCTCCACAAACTAAGACTGCCATTGTATACTATATGGCTAAGTTCAAGGGCACATACAATTTCATTGCAATCGTTAAAGAATGTAGAAGAAGTTTGCTCCACAAACTTGTGATATTGTATGCGGATGGACCGACGGACTGACCGACGCCTGACCAACCGACAGACAATATACCCCTTCTCAAACTTTGTTTCCAGGGGTATGAAAAAATGTCAGTCACAAATACAGCCAGTTACTGACAACTTTCGAAGTATTGAGGAGATCTAATGCTGATTAATTACCCAATGAATGTACCTCAAAATGCAAGATGTTGATATACAATAAATTCCTTCTTTAAGTACAATATCGGAACTTTTAAAGCGTAACTATGACTGCATGATATTTCAAACTTGCATATATATAAATACAATTGAATTTTAATGATCCAAGGGCAATTACTCTCACATAATACTGTAAATCCGGTATTATTTGCGATGTTTTTATTTTCGCTATTATTCGCGAATGGAAGGCTTCGCGAATTCATAAATCCGCGTAAATTTATTAATATAACGTAAGTGCTATCGGAAGATCATTGTCCGAATTTTCATTACAGACTGATAAATAAACTACCACTTGTCAGTATGTACACTACATGTATATTGTTTTGTTCAGTTGTACTAATTGTACACATAAAACAAACTAGCATTGTGCGTATTGCCTTAGGGGGCAATGTTTGGTATAATGATCTTTTGCACAAACTGGAAATTTAAACGCATTTCTTAAGATAACAAAAGGGATTAACGGACAGTTTGTCACTTTTCTATATTCAATACTGTATTGATTGTAACAGGTTTGGACGATTTAATTTTTGCAGGTAATGCATGATATATGTTTAACCCGTTTTATGTATCTATTTATTTATATTATAATTCAAAGCCTTCGCGAAATTTAAATTAAGAGCCTTCAGACGCGAATTCATAAATACGCGAATATATTCAGGGTAGGCAAAAACGCGAAATAAAGATCACGCGAATATAAAGTGATTTACAGTAGTAAAGATCACTAACTTAGCTATTGAGAGGACATACAATTTCAAATAAACAGCACAATTTCCTAAGTAAATTACACATACAAGCTTACCTCATCACTTTCAAATACATGGCATATAATCTTGGCCTGTTTGCGTCTTCTCATTGAATCCGTGTCGCCTGGACTCCCAATCAAGCGTCTTCGTGCCATAATGACTAGAATTTCACCGATATCCGCTATGTAGGAAATAGTACGTAAGGAGTGGTCCATCATTATCTCCTGAAAAGCAAAAAAATAAAGTGACCACATTTTGGATGAACCACATCTCCCATAGTGTAAAACAGTCAACAGTAAAACCCCTCAAGCCCGACCCCTTCCAGACTGGGCAAAAAAGTCTGGTTTGCTGAGAATTCCAGTTTTCACAGAGCTTTTGATAAAAAATCCGAAAAAAAGGGACTTGGAAAATTGTCTGATTTAAAGGGGATTCCGGTTTTCAGGGAGTCAGCTTTTCAAGAGTTTTAATGTATACTATTAAACATAAACTGCAATGTGAAACATAGAACTCTACAAGCTGAATGCATAAAAATTCCAAGGACACATTTCAGAATACATCCTGAATAAATTCCCCAAGGAATATTGCATTTTTACCATATATTTCCTTTTCAATTATTGTGTTAATGATTTCTGGATTCAGTGGATTTAATGATACAACTTTTCTTCAAACGTTCAAAGTGAGGCATAATTGAAGCATGAGGCATTTATTAGGGGTGGGGCATTCAAAACTATGAGGAAGGGTATCAACTGAGGCAAGGAGATTTCTTTAGAAGGATAATTATTGTAGAGGGAGGTGCATCTGTTAAGAGGGGCATTTTATTATAACATCAGACACGTACATTAGACAACTGAGTACTTCCTTTTAGTTCCTCAAACAAATTATTACAAATAATAACCAAGCTACATTACCTGAAGGTCTGTGTTTAGAACCATAATTTTCTCTGTCGACACAAACAAGTCAACTTCAGTGCTCGGCTGATTCTCACCTTCAGGGGCCTAAAACATATGACAATATTTACATGTTAATGTGTCCTTCACTAGTGAATCAATAAATCATTTACAAAATTACATAACAGTCAAGCTTGCATATAAGAACCACCTCTGTATAAAGATTTTTGTATACATGTATATAGATAACCTGCATATAATTATAGACAACCCAAGTGTAACAAGAGCACCACAAGCAGTGCCAACGCTCATCTGTTCACCGCCTCAGTGAGACCTATCCACGTAAGAAGTTTCATGTTGCTACCTCTTATAGTTTCTGAGTTACGAGCTACATTAAAGTTTTTGCACAGATGCAGATGACAAAAAAAAATAAACTGACTGTAAAGACAACCTGTATAATTATAAAGATCATCTGGCCATAAAGACAACTTGTTTACTATATATGAAAATTACCTAGCTGTAAAGAAAACTTACACATATATAAATGATTAACTGGCTGTAAAAACCAGAAGTTTTATTTTTCAAATGTTCTCTAATACAGACTAAATTTACTTCCGTCAAAGGTGGTCTTTACCTACAGATTTGAATGTATTTTAATTCATTGCAACACATTATGTAATAAGTAACTTATAACTGAAGAAAAGTCTGTTGTATGTTTATATCAAAATGGAATAAAATACATAATATCAATAGACATAATTCACAAACTTTTGTAACAACATTCTGCTAGCTGTAAAAGAATGGATCATGGTACGACTGAATCTTCTTTATTTATTCTAACTACCTAATTAGTATGATTTAATAGTAAATATTATATTATACAATAATAGTAAAAATAAAAGTTGGAGTTTTACACTCCTAATTAACATTCAGAGTCATATGAGGGGGACAGTTCACCTAACCATCGTTCCTGTTAAGAACCAGTACTAGACTCCAATCCTCAATAAGCAACTGCCTTCTTTCTCATATAAAGAGCCATGGTCGGTAACTGGGCTCAAACCAAATACCCTCTATCAGCAAGAAGCTACAGTGATTTGAAGTCAGCAACCTTAAACACTCAACCACAGAGGTGGCTCTGTTAGTAGAAGACGTACTACGTCAGTATAAATATATAGGAAGAAGAATCAAAATTTACACAATACTGAAATAATCATTTAATGAATTCATAAAATTACTAATTCTGTTTCCCAAATACAGTCAAAACTATGTTAAAGACTATTCCATTTTATGGATAACCAGATTCCTAAGTCCAGGATATATATCACAGAAAATAGTTATTTTAAACTGGTTCGATCTACAGTAAATTTGAAGAAAAAAACAACAACACAAATTCGAAAAACAACAACAACAAATCACCACATAAAAAACGAGACAATATTGACACCACATCTAAAGCAGACTAAGTACAATTTTTATAAGATTCTTCAAGAATTTAACAATAAAACAATACAGAATTATATCAGAAAAGATCAAAACAAAATGATAGCAAAATGCTTCTAAAAATGTTTTAAGGTAAAACAATCGAACAGTATTTTTAAATGGTTTAATTATAGGCAAAACAATAGAAAAATACTTTAAAATGGTTTAATTCTAGGCAAAACAATAGAAAAATACTTTAAAATGGTTTAATTATAGGCAAAACAATAGAAAAATACTTTAAAATGGTTTAATTATAGGCAAAACAATAGAAAAATACTTTAAAATGGTTTAATTCTAGGCAAAACAATAGAAAATTACTTTAAAATGGTTTAATTCTAGGCAAAACAATAGAAAAATACCATAAAATGGTTTAATTATAGGCAAACAATAGAAAAATACTTTAAAATGGTTTAATTCTAGGCAAAACAATAGAAAAATACCATAAAATGGTTTAATTCTAGGCAAAACAATAGAAAAATACTTTAAAATGGTTTAATTATAGGCAAAACAATAGAAAATACTTTAAAATGGTTTAATTATAGGCAAAACAATAGAAAAATACTTTAAAATTGTTTAATTATAGGCAAAACAATAGAAAAATACTTTAAAATGGTTTAATTATAGGCAAAACAATAGAAAAATACTTTAAAATGGTCTAAGGTAAAAAACAATAGAAAAATACCATAAAATGGTTTAATTCTAGGCAAAACAATAGAAAAATACCATAAAATGGTTTAATTCTAGGCAAAACAATAGAAAAATACCACAAAATGGTTTAATTCTAGGCAAAACAATAGAAAAATACCACAAAATGGTTTAATTCTAGGCAAAACAATAGAAAAATACCACAAAATGGTTTAATTCTAGGCAAAACAATAGAACAATACCATAAAATGGTTTAAATATAGGCAAAACAATAGTAGCTTTAAGATCACTCAAATACAGTAAAATCTAATTTAGGACTGTTTTAATATTCAAACCACCGTCTTATAAAGAACCTTTATTTTTAAACCAGTTTTCTATATATCAATCTATATATCTTTCATTATCTTCTATATAGGAGACAATCTCAGAATAAAAGTAATTTTATTGAGGTTCACAAGGCAACCTTAACATAAAGGGCTTACTGTACTAAGCCACACAGAAATTTATAAAATATATTGACTTATTATCTACAATCAAACCTGTGAACAAAGGTCACCCTTGGGAAAGACAAAATATGTGGCCTTTATTTGGAGGTAATTTTGTTAAAAATAATCAAAGATGATTATTAAAAGAATGGCCTTTATTCACAGGGTGGCCATTATTTAGAAGTGGCCACTAACACAGGAATGACTGTACTTTAAGAAGATAAAAACCAAAAAGTCAGAGACATAGTATTATCCTTGCTTTGATATATCAATCTATGTTTTATACAATAATAGAAAAAACATGCAATTCTATAATTAAGGATAGACCAACTTATCATTAAATCTATCATATAAGGAATAATTTGAATGAATTGTTGTTATCTAGAAGTCAATACAAAAGAAAACATGAGAATGATTTGGCCATCCTGATCTTGTTAGTTTTCTTCATAAAATTTTATTGAAGGCACCAAGTTTCAGTATAATCAAAATCTTGATAAAAATAAGTGCTTAATTCATTGAAAAGCAAGTTTTAGGATTGAGTTTGACACCATTTAACAGCATAAAGACTGCATATTTTTATTTGACAATTCGCCCGCACCTGACGCATAATAAAATGTGATTCCAAGAGCAGACAAAAATTGACACAGATAAAATATCTTCAGTCAAATATAAGTGCCGAGAAAACAATGTTCTACACCTTTCTGTCTTCAGTGAGACAGACAAGGGAGTATTTTTATGTCAGCCATTAAAAATTGAACATGAAACTTGTTTTAAAGAAAAATATACAATAACTTCAGGAAGACAAAAAATTAATATACAAACATGGAGTTCAATATATCTTATCTGATGAAAGACTGTGAATTAAGACAAATTATACTAGACTAAATCCGCCAAAGAAGGAATGATAAATTTGTTCTCAAATACCACAAGAGGGTAACAAGAATGCAGACAGACACAGTATGTGATGACAGCTCTTTGCAGCTCACACCTCCTTATAACACTGGGATGATTTTCTTGAGCTATTTAAGGAATACAGTCATGGTTCCCTACATACGCTATTTTTGAGACAACAGACTAAAAATTATTTCAGACAATTTTGCAGAGGGATCTATTTCAGACTTTTAAAATAAAATTGTTCACAACCATTCAATTATAATGGTCCAGACATACATGTTTCTATGGCAAGCAGGGATATCAATTAGAGCCAAACTAAAAATCCTAAAAATCATATGCAGCCGACCATTTTTGCAAAAACAAGAGGCCTTCAATCACATTGTTTCCATATTTAACTCAGTTTGTACTCGAGAAAATCCTTCAGAGCAGATTAAATTGACCATAACTTTACCATTTCTTGAGATATTTTCACCAAATAACTTTTATTTTGCTCAGAAATCATAGCTGTATCAGACCAGATATATCCGAAATACTGTCAAACCTGGGCAAGGTAACAAAAACATAAAACAGTATAAAAGATTAATAAGTTTTTTTTTGTATGATAATCTTCATTAAACTGGTTGCTGAATGTACAAATATTTATTTATAACTTATAATTCGCTTACAGTAAAATGAACAGAAAAAGCTAAAAATGATCGCATTTATCGCGACCATGTAATTAACGAGCTTTGACAATTTTGCAAATTGCATTATACAAGGGTATTTTTTTTAATTTAACCTCTGAATACAGACCACTTCTAATATTGACATTTGATTTTCCCAGAACGGTCTTACAGATAAGAAACAGCCTCAAACCAAATGATAGTTGGTGACTAAAAGCAAACATAGCTTATTTCTAACCTGAATTATGTTCAGAAGAGGGAAAGTACAAAATAAGCCATTCACCAATCTCTCTGTAATCAGTGAATGTATCATCCACTTATGTGAATGGAACATTAAAAGCTTAAGTTAAGCTATAAATAATTGCATGACCAACTAAACAACCAGACAGCAGACATGAAGGTTCCATCAGATAACCTCAATGTTCTTAGGCCACAGTTTTTTTTTTTAAATTTCGTTTCTCAAGAATTCTTGAAAAAAAACAGGGTAAGGAGGGGAAAAAACAGAAATGACATGAATGCCCCCGCTGAGAGCTAAGTAAAAAAGGGGCCATAACTCCTGTGAAAAAGTTTGGATTTTAACATTTACCTTTAACAAATTTCGACACAGGTTTATTTTTCAGGGGTTGTAACAGGACAAGATTCTCAATCCTGAAAATTAGCCGGGGGTCTGGGGAGCGCAGGTCCCCAGCAGGGTCGAGGGCAGAGCCCTTGTGGGGGGTTCAGGGGGGCAGTGCCCCCCAAAGCAAAACAATTTTGAGCATTTTCAGGTTGTTCTGTAATGCATTTCAGCAATACAAATTCATGATTTTTTTTCAAAAACTCACTATGTTTTTCTCTCCATATTTCTAAAAAAGATGGTAATAGTTAATACACAGGGATTTTTTGGGCTAATTTTTTTAGCTGATATTGAGTTATATTCCCAATTAAAAATAGTATCCTTCTTTCCCAATTCACAGACAAAAATTCCCAATTGAAACTTCCAAAAATAAAACAAAAAAGATAATAACTAAAATCTCTGAAAACAAGAGATCTTTCACTGTAATAGACATGTAATAAATAAAAGTTCGATTTGGTCTGGTTTAAATTTTTTTTCAAAGAATTCAAAGTTAAACCAGACCAAATCGTGACTTTCTTCTTTGTTGCTAGGTGACTTTGATACATTAAATGATGCATGAAAGTTGCTAAAATTAATACACAGTTAAACACACAATTCATCAAACAGCAGTGGATTTTTTTTTTTGAAGTTCCAATTGGGAATTTTTATCTGTGAAAATTAGCCAAAAAAAACAGCAGAGACAATATGTCTACATCATAAAATATTCTGAATAAGATTTGGATAATAAGCCTATAACAAAGTGACTTTCATAAATCAATTAGACAGAAATTTAAAGTGATGAGAAATGGGGTGCTGGTGTAAATTTTCCCTAATAAATGCTTATTGGTCATTTACGTTTTAGATTTTTCTATCAATTTGTCAAGAGATTGTTAGAATTTATCACTGGCATGCACATATCACACTTGAGATTTTGAAACTTGTAGTTAGAAACTTAATACTTCTGTTCCTAACTGCATGAATACTTGATATAAATATAACTAGAGCTTTGTCACAGAAGTGACTAATAACCCCGCTGCCGCTTTGACACTAAGAATGCCATTGTACACTATATGGCTAAGTTCAAGGGCATGTAACTCTAGATTGGATCACTGCAAGGAAATTGTTTCTTGCACATCTACACTTCATGGTGGTAACATATTTTAAGTTTCATTGCAATCGCTAAAGAAATGTGGAAGTAGTTGGCTCCACAAACTATGTGATATTGTACTCGGACGGAATGACCGACCAACCAACATACAACTGACAGAGTGACTCCAATATACCCCCCCTCTTAAACTCGTTTGTGGGGGTATAATAATAGCAATTTTGTGCTAGTGCATTCAGTCACAGACAGAGATGTGTCTTAAAAAATGACACCCTGCTATGTATCAAATAAGAATTTCCAAAATAAACGAAGTAGTAATATTAGAAATCAAATAGAATTGGTTTAGGGACAAAATAACTCAGACATCGGTGATCAAACAGATTTCAGAACAAAAACATTATACGAGCCAGACACATCTATCTGCATATCGTTAGATAAAACAGAATAAATCAATAAAAATCTTTGATCTTAAAGTTACATCAGTAATGCAATCAGTGTTATTATGCTAAAATTAGTGCCATGTTAAGTAAAAACCATGAAAATTGAGCTTAACTTAATAAAAATAATGAAACCACGGTGATTTTAATCTTATTTCTTATAATTGCATACTCGGCTCAGAGACCTATTGATTAGCTTCTTTGGTAGAACCCAGGGGTATATTTTATATACATATCTGATAAAATAGCAGATTTTAAACACAGAAATCTTGCTACTTTTTGTTTATTCTATTGATTCTTTTGGTGATCTGGTTTTGGCTGCTTTAGAAAAATGTCTAAAATTTATGTTTATTACTGGCATTTGTTTGTTAATTTGAGTTTTATGCCCCTTTTTAACAGTCAGAGTCATATCAGGCAGACAAGTCAATTCTAAGCAACATTCCTGGGATGAACCAGTACTAGACCCCCATCCTATGTAAACAACTGCCTACTGCCTCACATAAAGAGACATGGTCAGTAACTGGGCTCGTACCCACGACCCTCTATCAGTGAGAGGTAATCTGAAATTTAAACCTGAAGCAAGATTTTCATGAATAAAAACTTCCTTAGCTTAAGATACACCTACAAAACTGTCTGAGGCCTGTCAATGAAGACCAAGTGGGTTTGGTAATCTGCAAAGGTACAAACTGACCACTGATTTGTCTTAAAATGTACATCCCTGATCAACTCATCATGTCCAGAGACGGTAGTTAAATCCTATAAAGGAACGGGTTCATACTGGTTAAGTAACTGGGGAGCATGAACGGCTGGCCCCTATGTACTGTACTTGACTTGAAATGTTGACATAAGGTCATTTACAACCAAATGAGCAAGCATACTATTGTATTCATAAATCTACCTGACACATTAAAATAAAAATTGTCACAGACAAAAACAAAAGAACTGCAGCATAATTATATGGTATCATTATTTACCTACCAGCAAGATGCACTAAAATTTACATGTAATTAATAACGATCTTTGTCAACTTTTGAAAACAAAGTAACAGCTTTCATGAAAAATTCACGTTCTGAAGAAACAAATGTCAATTTAACCGACTAGTTATAAATAATTTAAATTATACAACATGGCTCAGTTAGGAAAATAGAAAGCCCTAGATAAGAGGCATGAAAATATTTAATGGAATGTTAAATACAGTCAATCTGTGGAAAAAGGCCACCATAGGGCGAGGAGGATAACATTAACAGGGGGAATCAGTTGGAAGTTAAAAATACCCTGAAAATTTGGCGTGAAAATTGCAACAACAAAAAGCAAAATAACCCATGTTGTCAGCATCTGACTATCTATTCAGATAAGTTCTTTTTGCATAGGTTTAATGAAACAATCATGTTAATAAATAGGCACGGAAGAAGGACAAATATTCACATGATGGTCTCTTGTCCCTGGTGGCAGTGAATTTAGATTTGACTGTAATTTCAGAAGCCGACAATGTACAAAGAATCATGCATTACAAACATACAACTAATATAACACTAGATCTGAATAATCAGATGTAATCTAGATCTGATGTAATGTAAATGTTTCATCTACAGCCAAATCTGTGTAAATGGCCATCTCCAAATAAAAGCCACCCCGCGAATAATGGTCATTCTTTATAAGAAACTGTGATTGAATGTTTAGAATAAAATTACCTCTGAATAAGGGCCACCTATTAATAAAAGCCACAATTTGTCTGGATGACCTTCATAGTTACACAGGTTTGACTGTTTTTGCAAAATATCTTTTTTTTTATTCGAAAACTTTAACAGATCATGTTTCTAAAGGACTGACATCTGTGTGATCTGAAAGTTTGGCTTTCAATTCAAGAATCAAATTAAATGTTCATGAAATTGTCATCAAGGGAGTCACTCGTCACGAAAACAGGTACTCAAGGTGGAATGGCTTATTAGAAATAAAGACAAAAATCAGATTAATGGTCTAAATTTTGAGAGGAACATTATGTTACAATACCATAAAAAATATGAGAATTTATATCCCCAATTCACTGAATATTTGATACTTTAGTTTTCAATGAATGTTTAAGATCATTTCCTGAAAGTTTTAAGGCATACGAAACAGTGTGAATCATTTATAAAGCTATGTAATTGATAAAACGCATTTAGAAAACATGCCAAGATGAATAAAGTTGAACTAGAGCTTTGTCACAGAAGTGACTAATACCCCCACTGCCGCTTTGACATTAAGATTGTATATTTCATGGCTAGGTTCAAGGGCACATTACTCTAGAATGTGTGGATTACTGGGCATGGAAATTGTGACTTCATGGTGATGACATATTTCAAATTTCATTGCAAATGCTTAAGGAATGGGTAAGAAGTTCACCCACAAACTTGTGAAATAGTATACGGACAGACGGACCGAATGACAAAGTGACTCCAATATATCCCACTTAAACTTCGTTTGCGGGTATGTAATTAAGTAAAAGAAATCTCTTCTATTACATATCAACCGTAAAACATATGAAATTAACTAGCTGAATATCAACAGTGAAAAAAGCATTGTAGTCGCAACTTAAAACAAAAAAATGCGGCAACTTGTAGCATTTACACAATTAGTACTATCATAAACTGTATGCCATAGAAGCTGAAACATAAATAATTTCAATACAATGAAAGCTGACAAAAACTAAGCGATTTGTTGCAAAGTGTGAATATTGAAATTCTAACCACGCTTGTTTCCTCATCAAGTACTGCTTCATTTTCTTGTGTTTTTGTAGCCAACTAAAAGAAAATGACATATTTCAATACTTGAATGAGTTTGTTAATGTATTCAAATGACAAACAGAATAAAGAACAGCAATGTGGGGTTATATATGGTAATTTCACAGCCTTATATTTGTTAGCTAAAAAATAGCTCAGAACATCATTTGCAAAACTTTGACCTAAGTCAAACTCACAGCCATTGATTCTAAAACAGCTTGATAATTCAAAAACACAGCAACACAATTTTTTGGTACGGCACAATGCACAAATCTGATGTGACTTCGAACTGTGAATATCGGATAAATAAATCATTAGACTAGTCTGCCGATCAGAATCTTTTATCTTTCAACAAATCAAGAACCATAAAGCTGAAATAATAATGTTTTATCAACTGGAAACTACAAATGGGTATTCAATAGACAGTCAGACTGACAAATCTAAGGATAAAGATATCTGGATTACTGTACACTGCATAAATATGAAATATGGATGAGACATAGAGAGATTGTAGCTTACGGCTGTTGGCTTTGAGAAACTGGAGCATTCTTTTTACTATGAAAAATAAACTTACGAAAAAATGAAAATATTGAGCACATCTTTATCAAGAGACAGACTCGTTCATCAATTCCCTCACAACTTAACAGCAAACAAGACAAATATTCGAGTGATACAGTTTACAAACAATGAGTAAACTATATTAACAGTACATCATACATCATTCCTATACAGGAAAGACAAGACAGAATATTTCTCAATCTGATTTACATCACATTAAATACATAGGTCACATGTGCTGAATCTTACAACTTCTGTAACCTTTCAGAGAGCCAGGGGAAGGGAGTTTAATTGGGGCCAAGTTTTGAGTAAATTGACATCCATTGCACTCACCTGTCAAAAAAGTTTGTGAATTAGCGAAAATAGTTTTTAAACCCCCAACAGGGATGTAAAAGGCAGGTAATGGCTGGTGGGTGGTTTCCCTTGATTTTAAACTGTTTTCAGCTCAGGGAGAGATTTTTTTTAAAAAACTGATATTAAATGGTGTTTTTAATCACTGAAAAATATTCTGAATGAAGCAAAATGATTCCTTTATCAGTCTAGACAAGAAATTTCCAAATATATGAAGATTTAGGTTCTTGTATTTTCAAAACAATTTATGACAGAAATTCAAATTTGAATTAGAGGGAGGAGTTTATGTGGTTTAAACCCATTGGCTACTTCAGCTATTTATAGATACAGTACAGTTAGTCTGTTAGTCAGCATTCACTGTATGTCTATCACTGATAAAACAATGTAGAGAGAGAGAGAGTTCATTTGATAAAACAATGTAGAGAGAGAGTTAATTTGCATCCAATAGTCTGATCGGATGTTGCTCCTTTAAGAAAATTTCATTAATTCCATTCGTAGGGGCTTTCAGACAGGTAAGTTTTTCCCTATCATCATAAAAAAATCTCTTTCATGTTGAATTTTATTTTCTGTCTGAGACATACACTGTAATCCCTGTACTCTTAAAATCAGCATTGTAATAATTTTGAACTCCTCTTTACATACCTACGGCCACATTCTAAACATTCAATGGAAGATTTCTTTCCCTATAATGGTTTAGACTGAGCACTTTTATAAATCTGTACAGTGACTTTGTCGTAAAATTGTTGCACAATGCAAAGTTCCCCCTTTTGACCCTATTTCTGTCCTTTCTAAGGGCCCTACCACCTTTACCTTATAGAACACTACCTTTGAATGGACAAAGTCTCTAAACATCTGAAAAAAAGTATCATATGAAGAAAAATATTTCCTGACTTTGATCAGAAAACATTAACTAAATTCTATGAAAATTAAATACACTACATATACTACACTATACATACATATATAACAACACCATACACGAAATAACAATGAAAAACTAATCACGACAATCACTTTCTACAGTAAAATAAAAAACAAAAACATACAAAATGTGAGAAAAAATGAAGATGTATAAATGGGTAAATCAGACATAAAATTAACAAGAACTCTAAAGATTGCAGTATTAACATCAAAATCCAATTATAAGTCGTTGTCCACATTTAAAGTCCCAATAATATAAAATATAAATCTTAAGTATAATATCAAAGTGAAAAACAAATTCCCTCAGGTTTTTTTTTTACTTTAAAACAAGCTTCAAATGTCAACTTGTAATTAAACATTTCTAGAAGTAAACAAAGTATAGCTTTAGTTTAAACAGAAGAAATCAAAATGTATGTTAATATTTTTCATGATTTTTTCTACAGTAATTTAAGTCTCAGAGTTCCTGTAAAGTGTTATCCTACAGAATGAGTTATACCTTATAGTGATGACCGAAATGTATATGACCAACCGTCTGTCAAACAAAAACATACAACAAACAAACATAAATAGAAGCAAAACATCTGCAAGAACGCTAACATTACATCCCCATAGAGAAAACTATATTCTTAAGGTACCGATAATTTAAACAATTTATTATCAGGACAAAATTTTCATTGACATCATGAACAACTTTCCCCTTTAAAAGCAAACTCAGATTTAGTGACGAAACACATACAATGAACGATTTAATTTTCTCTAAATGGCACAGCCACTTCTTAATTTCTTTGTTTTGGATATAATGAAATATGCAATTTTATTCTGGCCTCTGGGAATTCACTAAAACAGTTTTCTACTGTATGAAGACTGACCATATAATATATCATTAGATCATGGTGGGCAGTTATCTTAACCAGCTTCCTTGGATTTCATTAAGGCCTTAATCAGTACTAACCATATTCTAACCAAGCTAGCCCACATAATTCAGAGGTGAAGGACAATTCAACATAGGATGTAATATCTTCAGTCAAATTTGTCACGGACAGTGTGAGCCTTGCCCGGGGTTCGAACTCACAACCTCTTGATCAGTAGACCAGAGCTTTAACCGCTAAGCTAATCGGGCAGGCTTGACAATATCTATAATGGATCTGGCTTATACCAGTATTCTATTTTCTTTAACCATGATGAATTGGCAGAATTTATGAATATAAGATGCATTACACGTAACTATAGATCCTAAAATGGGCTAGTTATGCACTCTGAGACCAAGGTCAAGGTCAACACTTGAGGTTTACATCTCATTGACTGTTTAATTACTCATGTTATTACCACTTCAAAAGTAATTCATGAAATCATCCATTGTTCTTGAACTGTTCTTGCATAGTTCATGAATAGTTCTTGCATAGTTCATGAAGTATGAATAACTATTTGGCTTTGGAAAGTCATATAATAAAAGAGTTTTTAAGATTTACCTGGGACAATATTTGGAGAAAATAATAAAACTGTGAGACAAAAATAAGCAATTCTTCCATCATTACCATTCAGATCCCATGGTAGACCATGGTACAGACTATTATACTTAGATTATTCACAGCAAAAACAACATTTACAGGCCACAATGTCTCAATATATTTGGGAATTCTTCATTAAATGAGACAAGCCAAGGATAATAAGTGACCAAGCAAAATATTATTTAATGAATGATTGAACAGAAACAAATAACGTCTGATATAACAATACTAGTTTTATAAGATCTATGACAAGTAATTGAACAAGATTACAATTTATGTCTGATAAGGTCAGACATTCCAGCGTCAAACTTCTCTGTTCATAAATCATGTGACAATTTGTACTTTTCTGAAAAGTTCTTTCTTGTACTATTATAATAAGGCCATAATTATCATTCTAAGTCACAAGTTTTTCTCAAACAATTGTTGTTACAATAATGTAGTAACAGACTGGCACATTATTACATTGATAACTGTTTTTCTTATAAGAAAGCTTCTGATTTGAGGTTTTAAAACAGTCTCAGATTCCGCAGTATTTGATTGGTTGTTTTGAATTTAATTAGACCAATGAGAAAGGTGCATCTTGACACTGTTCTCCAATCGTTCTCTAGCTATTTGTCTGACAATGTTTTTGTACTGAAGGTCACTCAAAATGTGACATTAATCTTTGACCTACTGACCTCAAAATCTATAGGTGTCACCTACATGTGATAATCAATCTCCCAACTGAATCTGAGACACTTAAGCGAAATAGTTCTCTAGCTATTGCCCGGACAAGGTTTGGTGATGGACTGACCAATTTAGGGACAGACCAACATGTGCGAAGCAATATACCCCTTTTTCTTTGAAAGGAGGCATTACTAGCACTTAGCCACCATATCAACATGAAAATATGATCACATTATATGAAGACTGATTTATCGTCATAATATCAAGGTATTACCATAAAACCGTACCCTGACTTCAAATTTCTAATCAAAGGCCTGAAGGCTTGAAATGAGATGAATTTTGTGATGCAGGGATCTCTCTGAGTCGATACAAAATTTAAAACTACCAATAATTCTGTCCGAAACGAGGACCTAGTACTGTAGGCTACTGTTTATTCAATCAACAGGGGTGTGACAGCTTCAAGAGCAAAAAGGCTGAAATACCCTAACCCCACCCCTTCATGCTTGCAAAAACATCATTTTTAAGTAGGTCAGACTGAATCTGGACACTTGTGTTTCAAACATTTTATGACAAAAAAGAGGAAATCAGCTGAAAGGAGGAAGAATCACACCCCTGAATCAAATATTAATGTTGCCTGTTTAAAAATAATTATTTTACCATATGAATTATCAAGGCCTTGTAACATATTCTTAATATTAAAGAACTCCTGGGTCTAGAAATCACGAAAATATACACCAATCGTGTTCATCAAGGCCGTGATATATCAATTTAAAACCGATTTTTTAAACGATGGTCTTATACGACGCAGAAATGCTTTTTCTTTATGCAACATTTAATGTTATATTTATGAATATATTGTTCTGAACTGGAGCAGCAAGCCCTTCAACTTACAAAAAGTATGTCTCGACATCACTCGGACCGCTGTTAGCTACAGTATATTTTTATATCGTTCGTGATTTTATACCTACATCGGCGTTTATCGAAAGAATAAAATATACTCGCTGTAACAAAGTAAGGGAAATCACTGGGTAGATTTGACAATCTATTTTCGGTTTGATTTACAAATGATGCATAAGTCATGTGTCAATGTCGCATGTTTTCCCAAAAATGACCACTTAACGGTATTTAAATTTCCAAGTGGTAAGAATTATCATAGATCTAGATCAGATTTTTATTTATTTGCCGTTAACACCGACTGACCTACTTAAATTTTCCGAAAATCGACTTTCGCTTTCATGATGAAGTCGAAACATCACAAATTGCCCTGTAACCAAGATACCAAGCGACATTTTTGAATCAAGTGTTTTCATTATGGATAGTAAATACATAATGATTGTGGAGAAGCAGTTTTGATTACAGATGGTTGTTATTAATTAATTCTTCGCAGTTTGCAAAACTTACCCTGACAGTTATTCAACTCGCGAACGAGTCGCCTCTCAAGTTTTTGTTCGGTCAATTAGGGTCGGCAAAAAACGAAATCGGAACAAAAAGATGTCAGTTGCATCAATTAGACTGACTATCTATTGATCGGACCGTTGTTTTGACATCACGCCGGGTATTTATTGTCATTTTTCAACAATTAGCAAAATCTTCGTCAAGCAGACAATCATGGCATTCGGTTTACGAATGTAAACTGCACTCTGATTATTGATAATAATAAGCTGTTACAACGAACGCTGCGATTGGCTGTGATTGATTAATTCGACGGCCCACTGTAGCATTCGGAGGCGGAGCGTACTGCAGTGTAGTGTGAATTAAGATTGACTACGATAAGCGGTTATTGACTTTCACAACTGATTATTGAATGAATCAGGACTTGTTAGGGTATTATGTTTAGGTAGATGATTAAAATGTGACCATTATGATTTTTAAAAGATATTTCGCCACTCGTTGTCATCTGATTTTCGACTTGTTAGCGAGTTAGTATGTATAACAACAATGACCAATGAAGTGTCCGATAGAGTGCGTATATGAAGTATCCGAGAGAGTTGGGTCCTAAACGCTAAAAATAGAAAATCGATATAGTTACAGCACCGATGGTATTTGCTTACTGACTGTGTGTGAATGGGTGTTTGAACTGCGTGCATTACCGCTCTGTTAGCGAGTCTGTGTAACGAAAAAGACCGAAAAAATGTAGTACGAAGTCAATCCTAAAGCTATATAGAGAACAGTGCAGTGTTGAAATTCATAGTCTGCGTGATCGCTATATGAGAAGAATTTACAAGTAAATTCATATCATAAAAACAGTTCGCTTTAAGAAATTAATATAGATTAAATCACCCATTATTTTGTTTTATGAATTTTATAATCTCATTTTCTGATTGTATAATAAATTAGTCTACCGCAGTTTCAGAAATTACATTATATATAACTCGATGAATGCAGAAAAAAGTACCATATGGATTTTTGATGCTCTGCGCAATAAGCAAATGAGGTAAAATGAGTACACTCTGTAATTCAATCACTCACTTAAGCAGTTCAGGCACGACATTCTGACGAGAAATTCATAAACTAATGTCTAATGATCAACAAATTACATATAATGAACATTATTTACTTTTATATGATAGTAAAGTAACACACCCAGACAAAATCTAAGCTATTACTTAACTATAAAATAACATAAATTGATAGTAAATATGTATTATTTTGAAATTAATTTCTTCTTCAAGGTCTTCTCAGACTTTTGCAGCAAAATTATACTGTCTCACTTCTTTACCTTTCTGGACACTTTCAAGAATAACCCGGGCCACCCAACTCAATGAAAAAATTTCCTTACCTACCCACCCTATTTTTAATGAGCATGACACTATAACCAGAAAAAATATGCTTTAGGTACCTAACCTAAGGCCTTGGGATAATTTTTCATGTTAAGACAAACCTAATTAGCCCCTACATTTGAGGAGCATTTTCGGTCAATATTTTTTCAATTTGCAATTACTACTTATAGTAGATGATGAAGCCAACTAAATGGACCTAACTTCCACAGAGCAGTTTGTGAAACTGACACTGTTTGTGCATGGAAAAGTCAGGGCAAAATTCATCCTCAGAATAGGTGAACTGAGATAAAACTATTCTAGAAAAGGGCTTTATCTTCTGATGAAGTAATTAAGGCCGAGGATCGTTTAAAACATCTTGTTTCTTCTTGTAACAGCTATTGATTATCATATTATCAAGCATTTTACCATTGGAAGTCCATTAGGAAAGACAATTTTCATTGCATTATTAAGTACACCCTGTTAAATCCTTACCACAGAAAATGATTAATAACCATAACTTCAGTGCATGGTAATAAAATACATAGTTTTGCATTTAACTTACAATGTCCAAATTGGGTAATAAATAAGGTAACAAAATTTGTGTGACCAATTGTCAACATAAAGTGTTTCATTCATGATTGTAAAGCCGATGAATGACAATCCTAACTTGTGTGTTAACCATTAAATATAACAAATATTAGTGAGACACCACCCTTAAAAGTTTCTTAGTTTGTTTGTTAGAGTTTACATCCCTTTTTAACAGGCAGAGTCATATGAGGAGGACAGTTTGAACACCTAACTATCATTCTTGGAAAGAAACCAGTACTAGACTCCCATCCTCCATAAGCAACTGCCTAATTTCACAAATAAAGAGACATGTTTGGTAGCTTGGCTTGAACTCACGACCCTTTACCAGAGAGAGCAGTTACAGTGATTTAAAGTCAGCGACCTTAACCACACGACCATGGAGACGGGTCCACCATTAAAAGAATTGCCAACAGTAATGTATTTGCAACTACAGATTAAACAATCAAGGAGAGTGAAGTTTCAGATCATTCAAACACTTTCAGACAGAGATATTTCTAAACTTATATGAGAAGAAAAACTAAGCTCTTCTCCAGTGGAAAACTAGGCCTGTGGTCTTCGTGAAATAAATTTATTCAAAATAAAAAAAAGTTGAAACAAAAGGGCCAAGATGACCCTATATCGCTCACATGACAATCATTGCCATGCGGTCTGATAATATCAAGGTTTCCTGTGTGATTTGACCTGGTGACTTAGTGTCTGACCCCAGATGACCCATGTTTGGCCTTGTCCTACATATCAATAAGACAAACATTCTGAACAAGGTTTGGTGAAGGTCCAATTCAAACAATGACAACTACAGCATAGACAAGGTTTTCTTAAGATTTCTGAAGATGTCCGAATGTGTTTAAAATATTATTAAGACAAACATTCTGACATGGTTTGATGAAGATCCAATTAAAATTTGACATCAACAGTGTTAGTAAGGTTTTCCAAAGATTTGACCTGGTGACCTAGTTTTTGACCCTAGGTGACCAATATTCAAACTTGTCCTTAACATCATTAAGCCGTACAATCTGCAAAAGATCCAATTAAAAACGTGACATCTAAAGCTATAACAAGCTCGCTACCTAAGATTTGACCTGGTGACCTAATTTTTACCTTAGCATTATCAAAAATTGTCCAAGATATTAAGACAAACATTCTGACAAAGTTTCATAAGATCCAATCAAAATAGTGACTTCTAAAATGTTCACAAGGTTTTCATTCAATTTGACCTTTGACCTCATTTTTTATCCAAAATGACCCATTATCAAACTCGTCCAAGATTTTATCTGATACAAACATTCTGACCCAGTTTTGTGAAAATCTAACCAAAATGTGGGCTCTTATGTGTTAACGAGTCAAAAGTTTATGACGCACAACACACGATGATGGACAAAGACCAATCACAGAAGTTTGTGCAAAAGTGAGCTAAAAAATTGGGATTTTTTAAAAATTCATATTGACATCTGTTCTTTTTAGCATAGAATGTTGCAATATCTCATAAAATAATAATAACATTACTTTTGTTTTTTGTTTTTTTTAAAAAAATCCCCAACAATTTCTGTACCAGATTGTGAATTTCCTTCCTTTAAAATTGATAAAAAAAATTCAAATTTGGAAGGTACTGTTTACCGGTACCAGTAAAAAAATTCCTGTATTCTCCCAATAATTTCTGAAATTCAGCATATTGAAGAATTAAGTTCGCTAGAAATAATGACAAACTTTCAACATAAAAACATTCAAATGAGATAAAGGTGTATTTTTTGTGTTTTGCATTTTGCAAAATCATAGCTTTCCCTGGGAGATAATGATATTACTGAGACATTGGAATCAAAATCTTCTTGCAATTTCCCATGAAGTAATACCTGGTATTAAAGATGATTATCATGTCAGCTATTCAATAAAGCAAACACTACTCTAATAAACACACCAGGTGTATAACAGTTTACTGATTTTTATATCACTGGAGATATTATACGAACAATTTACTGACACACTTGTTATAATACAAAAGATTACTGAAACATTTACAGTGAGAAAACATTTTCATTTTCCCAGCGATAATTCATGGGAGGAGGGGGATTTCAGGGGATGGGCATTTATTAGGAGAAAATTTTAAATAACAAATTCAGCACATTCAATAAAAATTATTGAAATAATCTAAATATTGATTTCATGATAATTAATGCTCTTCACTTTTAAGTCACCAAATGAATGTCTTGAAAACATTCTAAGAGATGGTTTAAATGTCACAGAGATAATCATATTTAATTTGGATTTTTTAAAGATAATCATGAAATTATTCAAGTTTTGCAGGTATTAGAATTTTCATACAACAAATATAGCACTCATCAAGTCAATATTATAACTTCATTGTCATGACATTCCAGTAACAAGGGGCATCCCAAAATGGCTTATTATATTATGGTCATGTAATGTTAGCCTTATTTGAAATGATGAATTAGATAGACAACATAACATTTCATGTAAATTTAAGCAAATTTAAAGAATTTTTTGAAACTTAGATATAAAAGTTATTTAAACAATACCTACTTAAACTAATTGTCTTTGGACATTTTTTACTCACTCTGTTTCTAATATTTGCACATTTAGAATCAGAAAACAAAAAAATCCAGACAGCTTGTCACCTCTTGATTGAACTATGGTAAAGGGAGATCAATGGTAACAACATGTATAAAGTAATTTTTGGATTAGCTCCCTTGTTGTAAAGTTGCAGACAAATTCAATGCAAGAACATGACACTTAATAAAATACAAAACAAAATGAGTCTTCCAAAAACTGAACAGATATAATCTAAATGTTTAATCTTGTTGCTTCACAACTAAAAGAATAATACACAGCAAGACATCCAACAGTAGAAAAATAGTAGTTTAAGAGATAACCACTGTGTCAACATATATATTCACAGACACAACTTAAACTGATCAATCCAAGAACTCAGAATTTATTTAACAGTCCATTCAACAGCTATGGTCTTTTCAGGGCTGTTCCAAAAAGAGCGGAGAGAAGATGCAGGAGAACCGGGCATTTGTATCCCTACTTCAAAACAAAGGGATTTTACGACAGTGTGTCGTTTTGTAAAATTTGACCATTTTTCGAGTGAAAAATCTTCAATAGCGAGTTTAGAATATCTTTAAAGGTAGTAAAAGTATACATTTTCTGTTAGCGTGTTGAGTTGCCCACAGGTTGCACTATATATGAGTTAAATATTGTGTACTGCATTGCGATAACATGGAAGTTTATAACACGCGTTGGAAAATTCGAATTGTCGAAGTTCTTTCCCTTCTATATATATATGGGTTACATGGAAAAAAGATTTTTTAGATTATTTTTTTCGTGACAAACCCCTTTGCTTCAAAATAGTTTTCCTGTTTTTTTATTGTGCCCTGTGTAAAGCTTTGATACACATCCCTCTTTCCTGTGACTTTCTATACACAGTACTTGGTTCAATAGTTGGCAAGGGGACTCTGAAATGGAGTCCCTAGAGAACTTCCTACATTTTGAGACAGATGAATAGAGCATCACAGAATGTAAATACATGTATAAATATAATAGGAAATATATATCAACATGCACGGAAATTAAAACACTGGTAGTTGAACTTGTATGAAAAACAAGATGTGTTTTTAAAACACTATACCCCTGTGACCTTTAAGGTAGTATCTTGTACAATTTTTTTAAATATGGGGAAATTTTTCTCTCAGTTGGGAAAAAGATAGTAACTTTTTTACTTGGGGAACAGGGCCAAATACCAGAACCAGAAATGACAAAAAAGGCCTGACACGTAAAACAATGAAAATGTATAAAAATGTCTGAAAATAATTATAGAAACATCTCATGTTGTCAGACAACAACTAATAACAAAATACTATAAATTAGCACATTCACTGGAGAGTCGACTCCACATTTTAACATAGCATGCACTACAATTTATCAAATTAAACAACCCCAAAATTTATTTGCCATATAAAGTCACATAAGATTGCAGTTTGGAGACATCTTAAAGACATTGAACCAGGAATGCAAGGCATGTGACTTATGGACCAGAAAGTCCCCTAATTCCACAGTAGGGGGTAATAAAACAGACAGGGTCATTGATAGACTAGCACCTGTTTACATAATCTGTTACTATATGCAGTATACTATAAAACAAAAGCATTTTAGTCATAAACTTATTATCACTGTAAATCAATAAAATTTATTACCCCACTTTTTGACTAGGTGTCAAGTCTACAGACCGTGACCAGACTGGTTTTATCTGATTAGGGGCAATAAAACAATTAAGAGATTAGACCACATGTGGATTTTTGGGGGGGGGGTCACTTATATAGTAGCTGTTCAATGTCTTTAATCATTGACATTTTCTGCCATTTTCATTAACATTGTAATTACACATTTACGCATCTATGAGTTGTACATTAAATAAGCAATATAACAAGAATTTTTCAATGGAACATTGGCAAACTTTTACTTAGATAAAAGAATCCTTGTTTGAGTTTCTACAGCAAGGATCAGTATCTTGAACAATTTACAGTTTAACTAAAAGTACCACAGCATGCGTAATAGGATAAAAATGACAAGGTACAGAATTTCTGACCATTAAGGTCCAGTAAAATTTATATCGGTGAAGTTTTAGGTCAATAAATATTGTGTGTCAATATTTCGTTCGGTCTCGAAAAGTTGATCAGCCCTTTGGTACTGTTCATTGTATTTCCTATACATTAAGTTTCACAAATCACTTGTAATAACTATGATTTCATGACACAGTGAAATCACGAATTACAACACAGAAACTTACCGAAGCCTAAATGATGCAGAAATAAGAATTAAAATTGATTTATTATTTTAGAAAAAGATATAATAACGGAATTTGAATTTTAAGAATTATGCATGAAGACGAATATATGATAAATCTTATTTACACAATGGTCATGTTTTAAAAAGAAATTTCTTGAAAATAAAATGTCAACCTATATTTAATCAATGAACAAATTGGATACATTGCATAAAGAAATAAACTATCTTCATAAAAGTTTTCACCAAATTATACAACACTGTTCACATGATCTCACTAGAACCAATATGTTATCTGGCCTAGACATTTCACAGAATAAATACTCTCTTTGCAGGATGAATGAATTATATATGAAACATTTGTAAATGTTCTAATGGCAAGGTCAACTAGCAATTAAAGTCATTGGATAACAAATCTAACAAACAGAAAAAATCGAATATTCTGTCATTGACACTGTATCATAGCTCCATATATAGGGCCAAGATGGCACAAATCGCTCACATGAGAATCATGGCTTGCTGATGAAAACACTGCTTTGAGTCTGTGTGTCATGAGGTCCCTTGTTATCAAAGTTTTCCTGTGATTTGGCCTGGCAGTTTCTGACCCCAGATGATCCATGTTCGAACTTGTCAAAGATATCATTAAGACAAAGATGACGACTATCAAGCGCCACTTTCTAGGTAAAAAGAACCCCTGACCATTTAGGAAAGAATTTACCTCAAAGAGACTAAGTAAGTGTCAAAATTGATTAAAAGCCAATTACCAACACGCTCATGCATTATAAAGTTAACTTATTAGTTCAAATCGGCTAGCCCTAACTAAGCAGCAAGCCCAAAATCACACTTTTAGTTTACCTTAATTCTTCCTACAGCTTCCTGTGCCTGCATCATTCTCATGGCTTTAGATGGCTGTCCCTCAGATATCAGCTGTGTAGACCCGAGATATCGTGCACGGAACAACACACCCTCTATCAATACTGATGGATTATCAGGGTCGTTTATTTGAGCTGAAAACACAAAAATATCATCCAATGAAAATCTTCCGACCTATGACACAAACAAACACTCACCATGAGTAAAAAATACATGGAAAAATAGCATTTGTAGTTAATTAAGGTACATGGTAAATTAAAGTACATTTTAAGCCATTCCTTTAGGAGACCACACTAGCTGATAAAACAAGTTTCATTTTCTGAAATCAACCTTTAATATAGTTCTTCTTTAAAATTTGAAATCATCATAAAATGCATACAAATGTTATTCTGGGAAAGTTGTGTTTTTTTTGGTTTTTTGTTTGTTTGTTTGTTTGTTTGTTTCAGTGAGCTTAGTGCTGTTTTTTAATAATATTTCAGTTTTTTTTAATATACAAGTCAACTAACTAACTCCAAGGTCAGAACACACCATACATTAGATATTCATTAAAATAAGATATTGGTGAAACCTGCACTGTAAAACCTGTGCAAGCAGCCACAAAAAAAAATCATGAAGCTTACAGTCAAAACTGATATAAAGACTTATAAATTTAGGTCACCTACTAGACTTAATAACCTCTAAATAAAGGCTAGTTGTACACAATGGTCACATCTCTCTTTTTTTGGCTTGGTGTTTTTTTCTCCAGAACTACATCATAGTTACTTAACAACTTTTCTAGCATTAACAGTCAGGGCTCTCAATAACAACCAGCAGCAGGCTAATTTAGCCACATAGAAACAAGTTTGGGCCTGTTAGAAATCTCAAAGTTTTTTTTAAAAATTGCTGGAAATCAGGCCACTATCAGGCCTGTTAGTCTGGCTTTTGGGCCTGTTGGCCTCAAAGACAAACTGATTGAGAACCCTGTAACATGGAATAAGACACCAAGTGTACACCAGGGCAGAACCCCCACACTTCCACAAGATAACAGGGATTTGAGCTTGCTAGTGATAACCTGTCAGAGATTACAACCACTCAACAATGATACTCCCTGGTGACAGCTATTTACAGGTATGACAGCATATTATACTATATTCATCTTTGTTTCAACTTACAACTTTCTTTGACCATTATTTATTTCATGCAAAAGTTGACGAATAACTTTATAAAGGCTGACTAAGTATACATGTACTTAACAATATTGAAAGAATGTCCTGCATAGCAGCATAAATAGACACAATATGAATAAAGAAAATGATGAAATAAAAAAACAAGAGGGCCAAGTGGCCCTGTGATGCTCACCTGATTTATGGAAATATCACTAACTAATTTGATTAAATTTTGTGCTGCAGTTAGTAAACAATATTGGAAAATAAGACCTCACGGATATTATTCCAGCGATTTTGTAAGAGGGCCTCTACATGTTGCTACATGCAAAATATCTAAGCTCTAAACCTTTTGCTTTCATACAAAAATATTTTTTCATTTTCCAGTATAAATCCATTAATAAAAACAAAGATAATTCTGGTGCAGTTTCTTCAAATTTGACACAGTTGTTGTTTGAAAAATTGTGGACGGATGATAGACATACAGCATACTAATACCTCACCCTGAGCTATGCTCAGGGGAGCTAAAAATTCAAGAAAATAAGAAAAATGATGACAAGGACAACAAACAAAGAGGGGCCATGATGGCCCTATAATCGCTCACCAGAAAAATACTGTCACAGATATAAGCCTAATTGAAAGATCAAGTGACCCCTGGGGCAGAGCCAATTTTGCCCCTGGGGCCAGAATTTGTACAAACTTAGTAGTAGTGTCTACTAGACAATGCTTCAAACCAAATATTATAGCTCAAGGACTTACGGTTTCCTACAAAATTTCTTAAATTTTCCTATATGAGACTTTATAAAATCAAGTTAGGTACATCAGGTGAATGGCCCTTTTGACCCCAGAGGCATAATTTGTTTAAACTTGGAGAGGTCCTCTTGATAATGCTACACACCAAATATCTAAGCTCTTAGCATTGTGGTTTCTGACAAGAAGATTTTAAAACTTTTTCCTATCGGTTGTCATGGCAACCAGAGTTTTTAATGAAATTTAATTGTTTGAACAATTTTGAATGGGGACCGCCCATGGATTATTCCACCAAAGTGTAATTGCAATTGGCACAGTGGTGTAGGAGGAGATGTAGTTGAAAGTAAATACTGACATCACTTCATGACGAACAATGCATGACAGACACAAGGTGATCACAAAAGCTTACCATGAGCACATTGTGCTCTGGTGAGCTAAAAAGTAGTATGTTTTTCTTTGTGGTACCAAATTATATGGGTTTCAATAAATGCAATTTGACATGCATGCATACAGTAAAGTCAATATTAAACCAAGCAAAACAAAACCCTTGAACGTATAAAATGCTTATGCTTGGGAAAAAAAGACTGGAAAAAAACCAAAAGCGACAACAATGAAACGTTAAACCATATGTCACAGTGTAGTAAACACCGTAACATCACTTACCATAGCATCATACAATGAAGGAATGTCCAATATTTGTAGAAGAAGCCACATGAAAAGGTAAATTGTAAGAGAGATTTTAAAACAAGAGGAGTAACTGTGTAAGAAATGTTTAGAGGAACTAATACAGTATAACCATCACATTAAGACCAAGATTTGTTTTTTAAACACAATGCACCCTCTGGGTGACCTTAACCTTTGACCTATTGAATTGAAAATGCACAGGCATGTAGAGGTTGTCATGAGGAACCATTGTGTGAAGTTTGATGAATGTAGGTACAAGTGTTTTGACTCTATAGGCAAGGTTTAAGTTTGGTACTAATAAACAGACAAACACAGTCGGGCCAAAAACAATATACCCCTAATTTAAAGATACGGGGCATAAAAACATCTGTCATGACACTATTGAGTTGGTACATACAGCCTTCACAAAACACTTCTTTAAGCACTGGACTTTCTGTCTAATCAAAATGTGAACTTTACTGGACTGAATGATCTTTTAGTGGACCAAATTAAGAAAAATAATTAACTGATATCTTTAACGAAGAAAAATTTTTTTGTTTTTCAAGAGTGATTCAAACATTTCATTGTTTTTGTTCTGAAATATAATAAAATTACCACTGAAAAATTGTACTGGACCAATGGACCAATGACCTAAACAAATTTACTGGACCGACACCCATTTTGGTGGACTCGGTCTAAGGCTAAATTTGAGGACTGTATATAAATGAAATATTGAAAGCTAGTCGAACATAATTATGTGGCTGTTATTGTCAGGTAGTTGTTGATTCAGGTGTTAATGTAATCAGTATTGAACAAAATTAAATTCACACAAACTGAAAGATTAAAAATAACATCTATCAAATTAAAGACCCAATTAATTTCTAAAGCAAAATGCAATTCTTCACACATTTTTTTGCATATTAACATACAGCACAATGCATGAGTAATAACTATTTTTAACATCGAATCATGTTGGCCAAATCATAAAAAGTTGAAATCATGATCGGTCCAGACTCGTAAATTCATAATTATATATAGTTTAAATCTAAGTCATTTATTTGTAATTCCATTTCTCAATAGAGCTTCCAACAATAATCAGAATACAGTCATTCTGTGCTACTGGTTTAACTATATAACTAAATTCTTTTCATGTACTCAATTCTGTTCAGTAATCAAGTGATTCCGTTAAGTAATAGATACCATAAATTAAAATCTAACTATCCTAGAAAATAATGTAAGCATCATTATAAGACAGTACTAGCAAATATTTTTTTTTAATCTTCCAACATTACTCATGATAATGGAAAGTGGGAAAAAAACAACTACCATAAACTAACAATAAAGCAATTAAGTAAGTAGATTAGATACCAACACAAATTTCAAAATCACAAAATCTTTGAAAATGTTAGTAAAACAGGTGACGTATCAATGAAAGATAAGGTTTAAGAGAAAGCACTGTCTATGTAAACTTGTATATGCAAATGTTAAGGGGGAGTGCTAGTTTGGTCCAGTATTCAGATACTGTATAGGTTAGACATATTTACACTACAGGTTTGGACTTTCTAGTACATATACATACCTTCCTTTGCACGAGATTTTCGTTTTTCTGCCTGAAAAGTAAAATTCAAACAGTCATGTTAAAATCAATTTAATCCATCAATTAACAAATGAAGGCAAAGCCAATCAAGACCTATCCTCACACCAGAAATACAATGTAGATTAGTTATTAACATCCAAAAGTAAACTTGCACATAAAGGCCAACTGCAATGCAACATATAGTCAATCAATTGATCGGTCCGTCAGTCAGTCAGTCAGTCAACCTAACGACTGATCACCAATTGATTAATCAAACTAACTGATTAACTAACCAATTATTAATCATCAATCAATAAATTGACCAATTAATCTATCAACATGATAATTTATCACTGACTGATAAATTAATCAATCAACAAATCAATTAATTGTATATTTAACCAATCAATAAATCAAATTCATATTGATTTGTTCATTTGATCAACACATTATTTACCTTCTCTGTCTTCTATTCAATTCAATCAATAAAGTACTATCTATAGCAGAAAATGAAAACGTATATATAAGATAGAGATAATGAGAAACTGTCAACATGATTAAAATCCTACCTGAGCACTTCGGTTAACAGGTGGTTGACTCAATTCTGGAATGTCTACATATTGATTACCCTGATACTGTTTCCCTAGCAACTGATCCGTTTCTTCATCTGTATCAAATTCTGTAATAAAACACAGTAGTTAATACAACAATCATAGAAAGGCTAAGATAAATCTAATTAACCCACCAAAAAAAAGTTATTCACCGTTAAGCCTGTCTCAAAGGCCATCAAAGGGTGACAAGAAGTGTGGACATATACACTGCTGGACTCAACTGAAGGTTTCTAGGGGCTATCATATAACAAAGGTCTCAAATGATAGTCTAAAAGTGAGCGTAAATAAAGGAAAAAATCTTCTTAACTTTGAGCATTTTGACCCTTTTTTGCTTAACATTCCTAGACATATGCTGATGTTGTTGTCAATGTGGTATTTATATACATGTGCCCTCTAAAGGCCAACTAGATAGTAAGACTTTGACCTACTGACCTTAAAATCAATAGGGGTCATCTAAATGCAATGACCTCCAAACCAAGTCTGAGGACCTAAGGCCAAATTGGTCGAACAAATTTTTGTGCTGATGGTCACTGTGACCTTGTCCTTTAAAGTACTGACCTAAAAATCAATCGAGGTCATCTACGTGTGATGACCAACCTCCCAACAAAATATGAGGAGCTAATGCCAAATCGTTCCCTAGTTATTGGTCGGACAAGGTTTGGTTACAAATGGACCGACCCACATAATGCCAAGCAATATACCCCCTTTTCAGTTTTCTTCGAAAGGAGGCATAATAAACTATTATTTTCAACAGAGATTCTCAGTCTCATAAGACAAATCATATAGATTAACTCCTTCTATCTTCATAGGTAAAAAGGACAAAAACCTCTAAAACTGACAAAATTGACCAATAAACCTTGAGGTAACGAAATTGTTCCATTAACTAGAATCAGGAGAAATATAGTTTTTTCCAATCAAACCCGATTCTGTGCATTGTAGTATAATTAAGTTTACAGTAGGCAAGACCGAGACACAAATATTAATTTGAAGTGTCCCCTCAAACATCTTGCAATAAGAGGAAACAAAGATGTTAGGTGACAGAATATTGTATCTACAGATAGGTAATATTGATTGTCAACATTATATCCCTTAGAATCAGTTGACTTATTTAACAGGGCTTTTATTTGTCACTTAAAATGGCATTTTGACTCTTGAAATTAGCAAAATACCCGGTAAAGCTCTGACTCTTGAAAATTTGTACAAAAGGGTTGAATTTGTAGTAAATTTCGTTGACTCTTTAAACTATTATTAGCTAAGGGTCACCTTTGACCTCTAGTAGACCAGCCCATTGTAACTAGACGGAAGACTTAAACACATTAAGTATTTTCTTATTAATAACCTTACATTAACATTTTGTCATCTTGAACTAAGAGGGACCTACATGTGCACTTTAGGGGAAGGGGCCTGGGGCCCTCAGGTAGGGGAATTTCAGGCCATTTTGAGGAAAAAGGGAAATTTTGGGGGATTTTTTCAACTGCCTTATAACCCTGCAATAAACATTTTAAGCATATAATAGCTGTATTTAAATACATTACATACATAAATATACAATTAATCAAAGGTTAATAACATAATATCAACCATTTAAGCCAAAAAAAAAAGTTTTTCTATTTTTTTTGGAGGGGAACTTTTATCAAAAGTACATTATTTTAGGAGGGGAATGGGACCAAAATTTGGCCACAAAAAACGTCAAATGCGGACCCTGAGGCCATAAAATACATTCAAATGACAGATGAGTAAAATGTTTGTTTCAAATGATATGCCTCGCATGACATTTAGAAGTCATTCCAAAACAAGCCATAATGTCAAGTCAAGCATAAAACGCATGCAGAGCATTAGCCAAACAAAAAGTCAACCCATTCTTTCAGTCGCATGCAAGTATGATAGATAAATCAATGAAGTCGGCCATCAATATGAGAATAGTTAAGTAACGAAATCTAAGAATTTTAAACACGCAATATCACATTAAAACCAGGCTAGATAAAATAATATTCCATGGAATACAACTCACATTCTGAGCATCATTTGTCAGCAAAGTATAATGACAATAATATCAGTACGAATATATTCCCTTGGTATTGGAACAAAATGACAAAGGTTGAATTTCTTCCACATTATGTGATTTATTGGCCAAACAATACTGCAAGGAGTACTTCGCACTACTTTTTAAGTGGATTCCCATATTACTTCACATTTTTTACTGCCATTAATACACTAAAGTATAAATAATTGAATATCTGTATGGTATTAATTGCCATCTACTGACTGTACTAATTCAAGAATAAGTTTGCAAAAGGCACATTTAATGATATATTGATAATTTTATTTGATAAACTTATTTTGCACGTTTAACAAGACTACAAGAAGAAAATTGCTCTGTCGAGTGTAACAAAATATTACATGATACTAAATACTGCATATCGCTTTCTTAAAGGCAGATATTTCCATAATTCGAGGGTTCAACGCAAGAGTGTCGTAACTTATATTGAAATAATAACAAGTTACGATAGTGTTGCGCTGAGCCCTCGATATGCTGATGGCATGTTCTAGCTGCTAGTTATCCAAATAAGAAATAATATCTAGATTATATGGGCAATAATTTTGTTAAAGTATTATGCATTAATCAATAGTATTTGAGTAAATAAATGTAAGACCCAACCTTAAAGACTATGTTATTATTGAGAGCATATCAGTCACAATACAAAACATCCTACCAAATTTGATTTAAATCTAACAAAAAATTCTGACTGAAAGTGACAGATGAAGCCAATATTAGTTCAACCTAGAATGTTTAGATACAAATTTTGTATAGAATAAACAAAATGAGTCTAAAAGAAGTTATTTATGTTTATTTGTTGTTTAAAGGCCCATTCCACAGCTAGGGGAGAGGACATATAGGTAAACCGGCCATTTATATCCCTAAAAACACTGATACACGCCTATCTGTTATCTAAACACAGTACTGGGCTCGGTAGTTGGGTCGGGGACATTGAAAGTGTCCCTGAAATATCCAAAGGTTGAGCCGAAATTTGAACTCGCAACCTTATGATTGGTACCACTAGACCATATATCAAGCCCTATGAAGTTATCAATACGCTATTTAAATTTATACAATATTAAAACATTCATGCAATAAAAAAACTGAACACTTGAATACAGATCTAATTTTAGAACATACGAGAATCATAAATCATGTTGCATATTTTATGCCACAACACTTATCCCAAGATGCATTGGATCAACTTTTTACTTTCATTCACCCTGCAAAACATCTCATTAAGCAACATACAAAATATCCCATAATGCAACATACAAAATGTCCTATGATGCATGATACAAAAATATCCCACAATGCAAGATACAAAAATGTCCCACAATGCAAGATACAAAATGTCCCACAATGCAAGATACAAAAATGTCCCACAATGCAAGACACAAAATGTCCCACAAAGCAAGATACAAAAATGTCCCACAATGCAAGATACAAAATGTCCCACAATGCAAGACACAAAATGTCCCACAAAGCAAGATACAAATAGGAAGTGAAAAAAAATGCAAACCTCCTTCTTTCCTTTGGACATAAATATGTTTGGTAGCAATCTCAGAGTCGCTATTAAAATCTTCGGATGATGGGATAGATTCGGAGTTTCTACGATCACTATGACTATCTTGTGTGAAAGTGTAAGAATTACTATCACCATACATGCTCACACTATCTACACGTAACTGACTCGAGTCATATGATTGGTTATGACTCGTAGTATACTCCTGCGAATCTTCCTTCGCTAGTTGCGAGTACTTCTTGCCGTGATTTCTACGCGTGTAGTTAGGCTCATCCTCGTCATATTCGTCGTCACTGTCATAGCCTAAAACAGACAAATCATGCACACATGCAGAAAATAAGAGGCTCACAATAGAAACAATGCAATCATGCCAAACCTCTTATCTATCTACCAGCTATATCAATAGTTTACAATGACGACGGCATAAAATCATTCGAGACAATGCAATAATGACCATTGGGTACAGACAATCCAACTATGACATTTTGATAATGTTTATTACCCAAGTTGTAGAATTACACACTCTCCCAAACTACATACCTGCCAATTGCCGAAGACAAGTAAAATGGGAAAAAAATACATAAAGCGTAAATAAGTCACTTTGTTTGACCTTAAGGAACGTCTGGTTATTAATTAGTCAAACATGGACACAGAGAGCAGAAATAACCAAGCCACAGTCTACTTCATACAAAAAAATAAGTTTGATAAATGATTTTTTTCAGAATGCAATAAACTTAATACTGATGTAAGTACCCCTCACATACTGTTTATATAAGTGCCCTATTTAACAGTTGTAACACAATTTACAACAAAAAAAAATCTACCAAATATCATGTAAAAACGTTACAAATAATAAATTTAAATATTAATTATCTAACGATGGAACAACAAGTAAACAACAGACAGCGTATACTACAATATTACAAAAAGCCTAAAAATACAATGTATGTTAAAGTAAAGCAGCTACCTAAATGAAAATGATGAAATACCTAATTATTTGACTGATGCATCATGGTCACGTTTCTTTTAGCATAAGATTTGTATTTATTATATAATTCAATAACATAATCTTCACAAACAGAGCTAACTGATGCTACTCTGAAATGAAGACTGCAAACACGGCACAGGACCATAAAAATGATTTATCTTAAACAAGTATTGTGTCCAGAGGACGTGAATGCCGCCGCTGAGAGCTAAGTCAAAAAGGGGCCTTAACTCCTGTGAAAATGTTTGGATTTTAACAGAAATTGGAAATGACCTGTATTTTATTATTATACACATTCATGTAAAATATAAAAGCAATCCATAAAATGGTTTTTGAGCTATTGCTCAGCTACCAAAATTTGATCGGATGAACGGAAGGTTGGACAGAAAGGGGTAACATTTCATGCCCTTGTACCAATTCAAATAGCGGGGACATAAAAAGTGTAACGACAAATAATTAACTTCAAGAGCACCTGAAACGACCCCTTAAAATGAACATACAATATTGACTTTCCTTGAACTAACAACACAAGTCATGCATTTCATGTCATGTGGAATTATTATGTTGTTAATAGGATTTTTCACTTTCTTGAATGGACTCCAGACAGTAGACCCCTAAATGCCCTTAAAACAGAATAAGAATTCTTAAAAATGAATTAAAACTCAAATGTGGTCAATTGAACAAAAATAAAACATACATAAATTTATACAATAGAATAAAGTCATATATTTTCACAATTTTATTCCACTCAGCCTTGATTTTTCAAAATCTGAAATGTTCTTTTCTTTAGTAAGCTGGTAAATGATATAATGAGACTTGACATGCATATAATTATGTTAAAAAATAATGAAAACCACATTCAGAAAAAAAGGTGATAAATCAGTTTGTTACTAGAAAAAAAAAGAAATATTGTATTTCCATAGAAACGGTTATGTTGTTGCATGACTACATGCAGTTCAGTGAAGATATAGAGAACATAAAATGTACATAAACATCAATTTTGTATTATATTCGGATTAATTCAATCAATCAATTGTATCAAAACATGCTGAAGATCTTCAAGAGTGAATGGATAAGCTGTGTATAGTAGCATCGTAAATCATGGAAATGTCAAATCAATTATGCAGTATCGTTTCAATATACATGATATGGCAGGATATATCACTCTTCAGAGGCATCGTAGCTGGGGTGGCCAATATTTCAGTAAAAAAAGAAATTTCGGAAAGAGCCTTTTTTTTCGAATAAGACCTCCCCTCCCAAACCCACTCCCAAAGCTGCCTCAATGTCAAATTTCTTCCGACGCCCCTGCTTTTACACTTCCTGGTAATGTCCTCCATGTTGGATAATGAATACTAATGTCTACCAAAGTTTTTAAGAACATTGGTATTATGATAAGTCATTAGTAATTAATATTTGTATTAAATTGAAAATAAATTTACAAAATATTTTGTAGGTTGCTAACTAACAGCCATCCCCCCTTCAGGTTATAAAGGGCTTCTTAAGTTTTTGACCCCAGGAGACCCCAGTTACTGAACAAATTATACTTGGATTTTAACTTCAAGAATGGCAAATAATTGGGAACATATCAGTTAGTGTATTAACCTAATAAATATCACAGAAAACAATACATTTTTATCAGAACATTTTAGGTCTAGACAATTTTTCGCAACCATTCATTGACTATTTATACACCTAGTTTACTTGGCAAATTCATTATGTAATAACTCAGCCAATTACCTCCCCTTGGCCATTAAATGTTCATTCATAACAAATTAAGATTTATTTTTAATGAAAAACCACGAATGTGGTATCAATAAATAGTCATACTAGATATTTTTATGTAATACAAGTATCTAGAGCATGTAAAGTTAATGGATTTTTTGTGTAACAATCAGCCAAACATGTTATATCTAACATTACAAGGTATGGATGACTTGTCTCTATACAACATAATATACCAATGTATGTTTGTTTAATTTGTATGAGAGAATTAAGTTTACTAGAGTCAGTATCAATACTAACTTATAGTAATTAACATTCTGTGTGTATTGATATGGTCAAGGCTTTGTATGGGTATGACCTTAAAATCTCTTCCACCTTCAGGCAATAGATTGTCCGCCAAAATAATGCTTCCCCAGCCACTCAGAGAAATTGATGCTCGCCATACTTTGTTATACAATCAGTGACAAGGATTTAAAACTTTTTTGGCTTTCTTAAAAAATGGCGTTCTAACTTGCGGAGCACTAAGACAGAATGCATATTTGGGTGTTCTTCGTAATAAGAAAGCTACAGTCGTTACTGACTCCTTTTAGCTTTCTAATTTACGAAGAACACCTAAACATACACTAAAACCTATAGTTAGTGTCATACATCATAAAGGTAATTTTCAAACAGGCATTCTAAGATGGGTCTTTTTTTAGGATTAACACCTATATAAATTAAGTTAAACTTAATTTATTCCATAAAACAAAACAAGCTGTGTTTTTACACAATGCCCCTATGACCTTGACCTTTAACCTACTCCCCTGAAATGCACAGGTCCTGTAGAGGTTGTCATGAGGAACCAACATATGAAGTTTGATGATTGTAGGTGGAAGCATTTTGATTTTATACGTAAGACTAAAGTTTGGTACAAACAAACAGACAGACAGTTCAAAAACAAAGCATTGTTTGCTACATGAAAGACTAGGTTTGATGCAGTCAAAACTATGAGTAATATTTTCATACAAATACTAACCAATGTAGAGTATGTTATTTATATCATTTTCGCTTGCATACCTATGAAAGTACATCTTAAGTGACACTCATCCGTGACATAGTTTGTTAAGTATAAGGTGGACTAACTACTTCAGTCTAGTTGATAAAAAACCAGCTGTTCACTCAAGATATTATAATGTTTAATCCTTGTTATCTAATTGACCATTCAAATACGATACAGTGTAGTAAGATTATCCAATAAAAACCTGAATTGAGAGAACGCCCAAGTTATTTTTATTACAAATCTTAACAAATCAGAATCTAGTATTTATGCATTTTTTGGTCACTTGTATCCATTTGGTCTTTCTTAAACTCATCTATGATCACATATTGACATACAAAACCTAACTACATGGGAAAATAGCACTTAGAAATTTTTAAGCTCTTTTCAACTTTTCTAACACATTTTAAAGTAAACAAGAAGTGTTTGTGAAACATGGATGCCCCCTAAAGGCTAACTGGATGGTAAGACCTTGACCTACTGACCTCAAAATCGTTGGGCGACATCTGCATATGATGACCAACCTCCCAACCAAATCTTAGGAGCTTAGGCCAAATGGTTCTCTAGTTATTGCCCAACAAATTTTGGCTACAGTCTGACATGTGCAAAGCAATATACCCACTTTTCTATGAGAGGGGGCATAATTAAACCACAATTTTAAAACTATTGATACAAAGAAACACTTACTATGAATGTAATTATTAAATTATTGTAATTTTATGAGATTTAAAATCATCAATTTAATTATTGTAAAATTCCCAATAAAGGCCCCTGGGGTCTAACATTTTCAAAACAGGGGGCACCTATTAAGATGCGTTTTTTCCTAAACCATAAATCAGCTACAGGGGTTTAAATGGAGCTATGTAGTGTTTATTAAGGTTTAAGCATCAATGAATAGCCTATGTGACCTTAGTTGTGTAAGTGTTTAAGGCTTACAGTATCTGTAAATGACCTATGTGACCTTAGAATGGGTTCATCTATTCAAGTTTAAAGGATATATTTTTGTAGTTTTTGTTTAAAACTAGAATTTCAAAGGATTTACTCTTGTGTTTAGGACTTCATGAGTAGATTTTTAAGGGAGGGGGGGGGGCTTTTAATAGAATCTTTATGGTATTCACAATAATAAAAGAACAACCTTTCGTCCCATCTATATTGCACTATCAGTGCACCTATGTCTAGTGTTGGGCTATGACTTCATTCAATTTTTGTATGGTTATTAAATTCATACAAATCTTTTTTATTTACATTCTGATTATTTTATATGACAATTTCTAATAGATTCTTTGCTAGGTTATGAAGTTCTCAGCACTCCATGAAAACATTGTATCATTCCAAGATGGTTAAATGAATGACAGTGTTTGTTATTGATGTAAATGTTGTACAACACAGCTAGACATCCAGGCTTACCTTTAGGAGTATGGTAGACTTTACCATCATGTTTTGTGAACTGTTTCTCTAACAATCTATCATTTTCATTATCCATGTGGTAAACTGTAATGTAAAAGTATTCATGGTTGGTATAGTACCAAAATGGTTACGACTAATAGACCAATCCTACCCCATTTTTCGGGGACGTGTATGTCATCAAAACCATTTACAAATGAATAAAATATGAAAGTACAGTCGAAACTCATTATATCGAAATCGCTTATATCGAAATCCCGCTTATATCGAAGTAAAGATAAAGTCCCGATTTTTATCCTTCTTATTACATATTAAAAAAACGCACGTATATCGAATTCGTGGTTCTCGATATTTTTATATATCGAAGTAGATTTTCGGTCCGAGTCAAATATTTTCAACTATAAAGTGACCATCTATGTCGAACTAATTATGTCGCCAACTTACAAAAGAATTGTTCGCACCCTTTCCGCAAACAAACACCTTCAATATTAAATCGATATTTAATTATTGACAGCTGTATAAACGTGTTAGTGTCCATTCTCACGATTATAAAATTGATACAAACTTTTCGTTGATGATACAAATTATTATTAAAAACTGCTATACGCTCATTTAAAACTATCTTATGCATATTTAAAATGTATAGCAAAATAAATATATCGAAAGTACCCGTACAAGTACCGGTATAAATGCCGTATTCTTATTACCCGTAACCATCCCGTACACCAAATAACACGATTACGTTATAATTACGACACACTGACTTTAGCTCTAAAATGTAAATATGGGTTTCGAAATTCCTATATCGAAGTTCGTTTATATCGAACTATTTTGGCAAGGCCCCCGAACTTCGATATAACGAGTTTCGACTGTATATGCGAACTAAACACAGATTCATGAAATAATAGATTTTTTATCAAATAGTATTATAGACCATAGTAATACAAGGAATAATCAATTCTAAAATAAACAATTCAGACAAACAAAGCTCACAAGGTTTCCTTGATTTATTTACCGACACTAAGTAAGCACTCAATGATTAACACAAATAATCAACTTTTACTTAAAGGATATCATATCCTAATGCCTAAAATTATTATCACAAATTGACGCAGACTGATATGCAAATGTTTATAATTTTATAGGTTTCCATGATAGATACCTGGAGAAGACAATTCTGTTGGGCCAAAACAAAATCTGCCAGACCGAAAAAAGTCAACAAGTATAAATACATATACATCAGGTAAATAAGTTGCCGGACAGCCGGACTGAGGAGATAAAATTCTTTATCTACTTAATAAGTCTGCCAGTCTGGAACCAGATTAGACCAGCGAAACATACCTGTTGTCAGTATTCACACTAACATGAATGACTTCAATTAAAGCAGTATCAAGTATCCAAATAATAGGATAATTCCATGTCCTGGGTCTCACATGCGACACACCGTCTCATGGTGTTTAACAATTATGCCAAGTCATTTTCAACTATAATGTCAATGATAAGGGAGATACAGCCTGTACAAGGTCTATAAGACTCTTTTTTATGTTTGACCTTTAAGTCACATTAGTGTGACCATGAACTTTACCCTACTGACCTGGGTCTTGCACTAGACACATTTTGCCTAACGATGGTACATATCTATGCCAAGTAATTCCATAATCCATTAAGGAATGACAAAGTTATAGAGCGGAAAAAAAATAGACCCATTTTTGATCTTTGACATCCAAGTGTAACCTTGGCCTTGGCGCTATTGACCTGGGTCTTAAGCGTGACATACTGTGTCAAGGTCTTTAACAATAATGTCAAGCTATTTTCAAACAGATTGTATGTCAATGCATGAAAAAGAAACTGCAACAAAACATGCAATCACATAAGGGGACAAAGTGTGTCTAAGTAATGCATTAGATGATTACCCTGTTCCTCTTCTTTGTGATGTACATCAGAATGATTCTTTTGTTCAGTTGTTTCTTCACCATTCACTACTTCAAAGGTAGAACCTCCTTTTGGTATGACAACATTCTCATTCCTATAAATAATTCATTTACAGTACAACCTCTCCAATGCAACACCCTTTGGGAGCAGCAAAATTGTGTTGCTGTTCAGAGGTTGTTGCTCTAGAGAGGTTAAATTAACAATTAAATTGTGCAGTAGGAAAAAATCATGCTGTTGTTGCAGGGAGGTTGTTGCTCAAGAGAGAGCCGCTCTTGAGAGGTGGTAGTGTTCATACATGAGTTTACTATCTAATTGGAGTCAGCTTTTACTAGAAAGAAATAAAACATTTTTTGTCAAAGATTATTGAGAAATTTCTTTACCAGTCTAAATAATCTTTTTTTTTTAATCACATGACCATTCAGATTGACATCAATTACAAAACAAAATCATATCTATAGATGTTGATTTTTAAATTTCTGAAAAAAGTCAGTAGGTCTGATAAAAATCTAACCTTAAACAGGCTCATCAATAAACAATAAACATTAATGAATTGTAACAGTCGGCATCACTGAAATTTGTTAAATTTTACAAAGGTAAAAATAAATCTAAAAAAATCCTTCTTTCTAAGACAATATAATTGCAAAAGAATCAAATAATATTTTTTTAAAACAAATTTTCTTACAAGTACCATTTCAATTATCTTTTCCCCAATCGACATTTATTAAGTTAATTTCGGAGATGCAATCTGACTGAGATTTTTTATTAAATTAAAATAAGAAGAAAAAAAAAGAAAAAAAATTCTTAGCAGAGAAATGATTTTTTATTTTCATAGTAAATAACTCACCATCCAAAAGCAAATCACATTATTGTGTAATACCAGATTTTATATAGATTACATTCACAAGCTAATTACAAAACAGCTGGAGAGTATCTCGAATAATTTGCACATTATTTCCAAACTTCTTGAGAAGCCCAATGGAAGCTAGGTCAGCGATTGTGTAAAAGATTAGTAATCATTCTGTAGGGGAAATGTTGGTAACTTCTGTCAATAAACAAGCGGAAATATGGACATAATGAAGAAGAGAATTGATTTTCCTATTCTATCACCCAAGAAAACAAAGCAGGGAGTCGACTCACAGCAGATTGTTGAAAGATTGGCGATAAAATATACACTAAGTTCATAGTTATGGACGGTATGGACATCATAATTGCATGACTCTTCCACTTTTCAACACTGTTCAGTTAATTCCTAGAGAATGCATTGATTTTCACATCTGTTCAAGGTTAGACAATTGTATATAAATATAAACCTGGTATGATGTATGAAACACGCAACTTAACACAAAATTTCTTTGGATTTCATTAAATCATTTACAAAGTTTTACATCACATGCTCAAGTATCACGAGCTATGCAGTTCCCAAATTTAATCATTATAATGATATAAATCTATGTTCATTCTTATTTGTGAAGTAAACAAATCATGATACTGCACAGTTTTCAATACCTAGTACCAATTCACATAGATCTTTTTGATAGAAAGTAATAAAACAAAAAATTAAATGCATTTATGCCATTATAAATAAATGTTCACATTTTGAACACATATCAAACATTCTGGGGGGGGGGGGGATGATGCTATTAACCAATACAGCTTGAATAATGCACGAACATTGTTTTATTGGAATGAAATATGTAAAACACTCATTTACACTGTGACAAGTTAGCACCTTAAAGTCTATTGTAAACTAGTCAAGGACTTTAAACATAAACCTTTTTAATATTTTACATTGAGACCATTTAAGGACAAATAGTAAGTATTAGAGAGCCACAGAATCTAGTCTTAGAGAAATTGTTGAAGTATCACCAGTCAATCGGACGGGCTATTTGAATTTGCCTATCTGAATAAAAAAAATTGACTGTCTATAGCCTGTTTATGAAATTTACCAATTGTTTTTTTGGTTAATTTAATTTAGTTGTTATTTCAGCCGTTTATTAAGAATTTTCAGATCTTCAACTGATAAAAAATTCCATGAAGAAGAAATGCTTATTTATTAAGGTCATCCAGATGAACCAATGTGAATTTTGCCGGACCAGAGTGGTAGATTGGCACATATTGCAAAGCCTGAGTCAACTGTTCATCAATCCAATATCACCATGGTAAAAATACCAATAACAAGCGGCTTGGGTCGTATACCAGTACCAGGTACCAGTTACTGTACCGAAAATTGCTTCAAAAAGTACCGGTACCGTTATTGGTATTTCACAATAAAATGGATCCATTATACTGTTATTAAATTTTCCCTTAAAGTTTTCAGCCAGGCATCATTTTTATACTTGTCAGTAACTGTCTTGCTTTTTGTTATTTGAGAGTTTTAGTTGTGTTTATTTACTGTTTAAAATGCCTATAAAAAACAATGTGTCGAAGACAGTGTTCACTTAATTACATTTGCTCTCATTGTTTATATACTAACCTAAATGTCTGACTTAAGCAAAAGATGAGCTGTTGTATCAGAAACAGTATCGGCAAAAATACTACATATCATTTCATTAGTATCTGTATACTGCATAGTAACGTATTGTTTTATTCTAAACAGCATCCAACCCTAAACAAGCCCAGGCCTAAATTAAAAATATGTTTGTTTGCCCTTTACCGACCCTGAATTTTAGAAGAGAGTCGGTAGGTAGGAAAATCATTTTATTTTATTTCTGAATTTGACTTTTACCTAGCATGAAATTACACTTCTATCTAGAAGCATTCTATACTAATTTTATGTATTCTGCTACCATACAACCATTTATTGTGTGCTTTAATCAACCATAAACATGTACTTAGTGCCTTAACACACATTATTGTTTTCATTCATTACTTCAAATGATACCTACTTTAAATGTTTATCGAAAGCACTGCGTACATGTTTATTTTCCAAAGTATAAAAATAAAGTTCACCCAGATTTTGCAATAAAATGTTTTGAGTAGGCATGATTTTTTCGGGTCGGTCGGTAAAGGGCAAACAAACTTAATTTTAATTTAAGCCCCAGCATGTTTAGAGGAAATATTGAAAAGCTTGTTATCAAGAGATATAAATTTCATTAAGCTGACAAGATAAAGGCTTTCCAACAAGGAATAGCACACAAAAACATTCACTGGCATTCCAAAGTTCAGAATGTGTGTAATTAGGTTTAAATATCACTCTGTGCAATCGATCTGGCTTTATGAGGTGCTAAAACTATTTTTACAATCCTTCACACCTAAGTTTGTTTGTTTATTTGTGTTTTACGCCATTTTTCAACAGTCAGAGTCATATGAGACGGACAGTTCACCTGATCATCGTTCCTGGGAAGAACCAGTACTATACTCCCATCCTCTGTAAGCAACTGCCTACTTTCCCACATATGATAAAGAGACATGAGGGGCTCGAATCCACAACTCTCTATCAGTGAGAGGTTACAGTGATTTGAAGTCAGCAACCTTAACCATTCGACCACAGAGGCTTGGTCTCTAACACAGTAAGTTGAATAACTGGAAATTTCTTGATTAGACCCCAACATGTATGTTCCTCATTTCAAACAGTACCTATCACTGATCAATACAAATGAAGATTGTTAAGTACGTAAAAACTAACTTAGAGAATTCTAAGGCAACAACTGTATATATATATATAAGTATTTAAGTGTTTTAGTAAGCGGTGTTTTAGTACTAGACGAAACAGTACAATCTACTTAACCTTGGATGGACAGGACAATCACTATATGCCCCGGCATCTATTGTAATGTGTAAACTAAGACATGTCTTTTTAGTCTTACCTTTTCACCCACACAGGCTCCTCTTCGGTGTCAGCATTTTTTGGCGCTTCCAGAGACACACCTTTACTCTTTTGAATAGCAGATTTAATCTCAGATATTGCATGATCTAAAGCTTCTCTCTTCATCTTTAAATCATCCATAATAGCTTCAGCATCCATCTCTTTTGGCTTCATGGATGCACAATCTACGCCATACAGCTTTTTCTCCACATCATCTTGTTGTTTCTTCTGTAGTATCTTCTTAGGAGTGTTATGTTCAGACTTTCCACCATCTTCAGCATCACTAGCTTGACTACTAGATAATCCATCTTCTACGTTTGGCATTCCAGTTGCTCCATCTTCACCATCAGACACAACACTTTCTATTTCAACGCTATCACACTCTGTGTTTTCAGGTGATAGAGTAAACAGTTTACCATCTTCTCCTATCACAGTCATAGTTTCCGGTCCATTCAGAGGTATTTCTGTCAATGTATCTTCATTAATACAGTTCTGAACAGCATTTGATTCAGGACTACTTTGCCTATGATTATGATAACCATCAACATCGATCAATTCAACACGATTATTCTCTCTCTCGTCAATACCTTCCACAGATTTCTGACACTGACTGTCCGACTCTGAGCTACTGTATGCTAATCTCATACCAATATATGAATTGCCTTCTTGTATACGGGAATATTTCACATATTCATATTCATTTACAATATCAGCTGGATGAGGAACAACACCACTAAGTCCATTTGGTATTACTTCGCTAGGTAGTTCCTCTTTTATTTCTCTAACACCTGTCTTCTTATTAGCAGCATTAAGAGCAGCGGCATTAGCTTTAGAAACTTGTATCAAGTCATTGATTATCTGTGTAGCATTGCTATCCATTCTCAGTGAAGCATCCATATTATTTATCTTCTCATCCATGTTAGCAGTAGATTCTTCAACTCTACAAGCTAGTCCTGGCGACTGTTTTGGAATTTTTGGCATAGCACCATGGCCAGTGTAAGATAAATTATCTATATGAATATCCTTCTCGTAGTTTTTTACTTCACCTGAAACAGGTATATTATTACGGATTTCCAAACTATTTCTTTTCTTTTCTACCTTTTTAGCGTCTTCATTAGGGGGTAAAGACTTACTTCTACCTTGGTCTTTTACATTTACAATTAATTCATGCTTTCTAAAGCTTTCTTGAACAGAATATGGTGGGTTCATAGAGCTAGACTTTAAATGTTTTGGAGTGAAATCTTTCAGTTTTGAGTCAGGACCAGGATCACTTTTAACACTCTGTGTGCTTTTCATGAAGTCATAATCCTCTTTTTTCAAACATATGTCTTGTTCAGTTAACTGAACAGAGATTCTCTCCGATAATTTGTCACTATAACTTCTAGTGTCCTGGGTGGGTAAAGCTAAATCCCCAGTACGTGGAATGTCGTCACTATACTCATGAAGATAAGAGTCCACACTATCAGCACTGTCACGTCTTGAGAGATCCGCAGTGGTGGTATCGTCGTCTAGTAGATTCTGGTAGGAGACAGAAGATATATCACTAGCATGATGAGAACTACCTTCACTAAACCTTACTTCCATACTCAAGTTATCACCTGTAATAGACATAAAGTTCAGTAACAGAATCATACTACCATAGTTTGTAAAAAAGTCACATATTTGTCAACAATATTCAGTTATGTCTTGACGAAAGCTCCACGTAATTATGGTCAGAAAGTTTTTTCACACTCATCCTTAAGTTCCCAACAGTAAAATAAATAAAAAATTGCAACCAAAGTATGAATTTCATGAAAATAATATATTTGCGTTAAATCATGCCTAACAAGAACTACATGTAAGATATGCCTTAGAAAGTTAGATAATAAATATAACTTACAAGTGTTTTCCAACCTATCCAACTCTATCATTTGATCAAGTAACCAGAAACATGCACATTTTTTTCTGAACAAATGTGAGAATCTGAGATGGTTTGTATGAGTTTTATGTCCCTTTTCAACAGTCAGAACCATATTCATTAGAGAAAAACAGTTCACCTAACCATCGTTCCTGGGAAGAACCAGTACTAGATTCCCATCCCCTGTAAGCAACTGTCTACTTTCTCATGTAAAGAGACATGGACGGTAGCCGGGCTCGAAACCACGACCCGAGCTACCAGTGGGAGGTTATGTACAGTGATTTGAAGTCAGAGACCTTAACCACTCAACCACGGAAACGGGTCCGAATCGGAGATAGAAAAGAAATCTTCTGTTACCGGATCATGTGATCATACCCAGCTCTGGAAAACTGTGACCTCTAGATCAATGGTTTGTGGCTTCACCATCAGGGTTGTTTTTTATAAAACAATGTATCATAGAATTAATTTTAAAATAGTGATAAGTATCAATTAAAACAAATATATAAATGGCTATTATTGTGATCAATTGAGATTCAGATTAAGGGATATTAATTTTATCAGTATTCACTATGAAAATACTATCCAACTTGATTTGATTGTTTGTAATAAATCATTTGGAATAATTTTAAATGATTATATGAAGTCAATCCGTATGAAATATTTTTTTATTTATCACTCGGAAACCAAAATTTTAATGAACAGACGGACTGGGGGTAATACTTTATGCCCTTCTACCATATCAAATGGTGGGGCCATAAAAATAGATATGCAAAATTAACTAGTGATTTACTCACCATTTTCACTAAATGGTGTACTTGGGCGAAGACCTGTTTCTCCCCCACAGGCACCTTCAACAATCTCAGACAAACTATTGTGCTCTGTATTCACACTATGTTGTCCTTCTTCAACGTCAGACATTCCTATCTGGTAAACAAGTTGTATATATGGTCAGGGCTGACTAGAATATGTTCAGCCTATGCTAATAAGACGGCGTCTGAAAAAAGAAGTGTAAAATGAAAACATTTTATAGGAGATAGAGAACATTTATAGAAGATAAAGGCATAACTGTTTGTTTTAATAATAAATTATAATAACTTAGGGATGGGTATGGTGGCCAGTTTTTTTTCACTGTATTTACTGCCTTCAAATTTCCTTCATTTTCTCCTAAAATGGCAGTGGCCGAAAATTTTTCCCCTGACAGGAAGTGTTATCAACATGATCACGTATGAAGAAGAAAAATACAACAGTTTAAGCACCCTTTTCACCAAATACAGAGTAGTAGTGAGAAAATTTCACTGGGTGACTGATTAACGCCATGTTGTATTATCGCTTTTCCCACAAAATTGCGAAAACATGAAGGGACCAAGTTGACTTTGTCCTCCCTTCAATTTCATGTTTTTCGTATTTTTGCCTCGAAAAAGCGAATCGACAACAAAAGAAGGGCCACAACTTGATGCATAAAATTTAAGAAATATAATTTTAGATGGCTATAGTAACTGTATCCCTAGTAAGCTTATTACCGCTTTATGCCTATTATCACTAGTGAACGTATAATAACAGTGACGGGCACATGCATGTCGCTTCCACTTAGAACTGTTTCCGTCTGCGAGCAGTTGATGAATTATTTAATTGTTATTGAGAATATTTTTATGTTTTTCGACAAGAAGAAGAATTGCTCATGAGGATTAAATGGTTGTATGATTGCAGACTTGCAGAGTCTTGCATTTTAAGACAGGTAAAGAGTTAAGGTAAGGAGTTTTAAGTTAAGCAATTTATAATTCTTCCAAAATCAACAGACTAAGGCCTCTTAGTCTTCCCAATGAAGTCAGAAAAAACACTGAGTCATTCAAAAAACACCATAGCCATGATAAGTTTCACTAAATAAATAGTAAAATACACATGCTCAAACTATCAGTGAACTGTTGAAAATAAACAAAAAGGCCACTAGCCTAACAGCACAAGTTCATCAGCCCAATTTAATATTTACTAGCTTCGGGCTAGTAGGTCAGCAGTCTTTGAATTAATTTTTTGCGACAGGTTGCCCGACTAAATACTTTAAGAAGGAAAATATAAAACTAGATTGTCCACCAAAAGACTTAAAGAAGGAAAAAAATCCTTTCGGGCAGGGGGCAACCCACTACTTCGAAAACTGGGTTAGGACTGTTTGGTGTAAGTTAACAGGTATCCCCTTGAACAGAATAATGTCAGAACTAATGGAAGAATCCGGATGGCACAATAGTCGATTGAGATCAAATTCATCTCAGGAAATGTTCAAGAAAAACTAAAAAATAAGCATATTCCAATCATGAGTACAAACTAACATGAATGTATTGTGTCAGATGTCAGAGCTTGACAGATTCAGTATGATTATGATGTTTCCATGAAGACTTGTCAAATTTCGTTGCAGACAATACACTTTAAAACTGAATAATGCCAAGGTTGACACATAATTTTAGACATAATCTCATTTCACAAAGCATGTTTAACAAAGAATGATTCATCAACTGCAAAATTCATCGATTATTGATAAACAAATTCTGAGTTGATAAACGGACCTACACGTTGTACACATTTCGTAGTCTTACAGACGAAATGAATGAACATAACAATAATAACTGACATACTTCGCAAGGTTGACCATAAATACACAACATATTGAAATACAACATTACCAAATTCGCTGGTTTTCACAAAAACTGGAAAATTGTCATTTTGCAGACATCGAATATCAATTTCTTGGAGTGCTGCCATCTACTGTTTCCGCAACCAAGATCGGTAACTCTAAACGCAATTTGGCCACAAATATTTTCGTACCATAAATATTCGCACCGAATATACATTTATTATAGTTATTTTTGTTCGTCGCATGCTGATCACATTTTTAGTATACGGAAACTAGATGATTTGACCTGCTGAATTTTTATATGCATAAATACATTTATAAGTATTTGTACGACTGAGGCATTTCAATGTTTATCAAACAAGTGATGTTCAGCGTGACATTAACTTTTAACTCTAACGCTAGCTATAGCTGTTTGTTGTCGGTGGGATAATGTCGATGTGTATAGAAGCAAGGACTTATATACATATAATGTTATTTAAGTGTGGCGAGACGTTATTGTGGCGAGTCGTTATTGTGGCGAGTCGTTACTAATTCGTATATATATATAATTAAGTCCTTGATAGAAGCAAACAATCTTTAACTGAAAAAAAATCTTTATTTGTTTGTTGCCATTGAGATAACTAAAAAAATATATGAATTTAGTAAACAAACGATTATGTATATATATGTGTGTACATACTTTGAAAGTCGTTAATTAATAATAATGAATTGATACTACGAAGGCACTACGCTAGCAAAAAAAACACAGATGCGCGTATCTTTGGACGTAAGTAATGGCAAGTACATACATATTATCAAGGTCATATATATATAAATACATATGTATGTATATAAGTCCTTGATATTATGTACAGTGTATATTGAGAGATAAGTGGTGAAGTATACAGTACAATTAACGTACCTCACCAGAGCGCGGCCCTCTGTAGCAACGACCTCTGTATAACAACACCATTCAAAATTTCCCAAGCTGATATTTACTATAAATTTAAACCTCTTTAGAGCATCAACCACTTAACAACAGCTAATATTTGCAGCTCCCACAGGGTGATGTTTACAGAGGTTGTACTGTATATAGGGTTGAAGATTACATGTACATTGTAATACGAAATTAGTGTATTTACACAGCATTCATTGTGACACGTGGTCTAGAATGATTAAGTTGATAGTCCAGCATTTAAACTCATGGCTTTACGAAACACACGTGTTTCAATTAAGCCTTATTATAATAAATATATGTATAAATATGTCGATAGTGTAACAAGTTCTTACAACGTATATTAACAATTAATGCCCATGGACTTCACTTATATATCAGAGTACTCACGCCAATTAAACATTTTGAAACCTTGCATTATTTACTACAAAGTCGATTTTTGATCTAATGTAAACATGTAGAACATAGTTTCAATTTGTTTGGTATTCTTTTCCATTTTGAACATATTCAATACACACGTACACTAATTTTTATAGGCGAACCTTTCTTAAACAAAGCTGGATTGTTGGACCAGGTTAATATAAGTGCATGTCTCTAACCAGTTTCACAAGAACACGAGTACAAATATACAACGTGGATTATATGTATATCAAATGATTATAAAGTACTGACAGTGATACAGTCTAAACAATGTATACATTATATATCACATGACCATATATGGTACTAATACAGCGTACATTATGTATCATATATGATTTTATGCATTATATGACTATATGGTAATACTACAGCGTACATTATGTATCATATATGATTTATGCATTATATGAATATATGGTACTAATACAGCGTACATTACGTATCATATATGATTTTATGCATTATATGACTATGTGTTACTAATACAGTGTACATGATGCATTAAATGACTATATGGTACTGATATAGTGTACAGAATGTATTATATGATTATATATGGTACTAATACAGTATACATTATGTATTATATGACTATATGGTATTGATACAGTATACATTATGTATTATATGAATATATGGTACTGATACAGGTAGTGAACATTATGTATCATGTTATATGATTTTATGCATTATATTACTATATGGTACTAATACAATGTACATAATGTATTATATGATTATATGGTACTAATACAGTATACATTATGCATTAAATGACTATATGGTACTAATACAGTATACATATTGTATTATATGACTATATGGTACTAATACAGTGAACATAATATATTATGTGATTATAATGTACTAATACAGTATACATTATGCATTAAATGACTGTATGGTACTAATACAGTGAACATAATGTATTATATGATTATATGGTACTAATACAGTATACATTATGCATTAAATGACTATATGGAACTAATACAGTATACATTATGCATTAAATGACTATATGGTACTAATACAGTATACATTTTGTATTATATGACTATATGGTACTAATACAGTGAACATAATGTATTATATGATTACATTGTACTAATACAGTATGCATTATGCATTATATGATTATATAGTACGGATAGAGTGTACATTATGTATGATATGACTATATGGTACCGATACAGTGAACATAATGTATTATATGACTATATGGTACTAATACAGTGTACATTATGTATGATATGACTATATGGTACTAATACAGTATACATTATGTATGATATGACTATATGGTACTAATACAGTATACAGTATGCATTAAATGACTATATGGTACTAATACAGTGAACATAATGTATTATATGGTACTAATACAATATACATTTTGTATTATATGACTATATGTTACTGCTACAGTGTACATAATGTATAATATGATTATATTGTATTAATACAGTATACATTATGTATTATATGACTATATGGTACTAATACAGTGTACATAATGTATTATATGACTATATGGTACTGATACAGTGTACATTATGTATTATATGATTATATGGTACTAATACAGTGTACATAATGTACTATATGACTATTTAGTACTGATACAGTGTACATTATGTATTATATGATTATATAGTACGGATACAGTATGCATTATACATTATATGATTATATAGTACGGATAGAGTGTACATTATGTATGATATGACTAAATGGTACCGATACAGTGAACATAATGTATTATATGACTATATGGTACTAATACAGTGTACATTATGTATGATATGACTACATGGTACTAATACAGTATACATTATGTATGATATGACTATATGGTACTAATACAGTATACAGTATGCATTAAATGACTATATGGTACTAATACAGTGAACATAATGTATTATATGGTACTAATATAATATACATTTTGTATTATATGACTATATGTTACTGCTACAGTGTACATAATGTATTATATGACTATATGGTACTGATACAGTGTACCTTATGTATTATATGATTATATGGTACTAATACAGTGTACATAATGTATTATATGACTATTTAGTACTGATACAGTGTACATTATGTATTATATGATTATATAGTACGGATACAGTGTGCATTATGTATTATATGACTATATGGTACTGATACAGTGTACATAATGTATGATATGACTATATGGTACTAATACAGTGTACATAATGTATTATATGACTATATGGTACTAATACAGTGTACATTATGTATTATATGATTATATAGTACGGATACAGTGTACATTATGTATGATATGACTATATGGTACTTATACAGTGTACATTATGTATGATATGACTATATGGTACCGATACAGTGTACATTATGTATGATATGACTATATGGTACTAATACAGTGTACATTATGTATGATATGACTATATGGTACTGATACAGTGTACATAATGTATTATATGATTATATTGTACTAATACAGTATGCATTATATGATTATATAGTACGGATACAGTGTGCATTATGTATCATATGACTATATGGTACTGATACAGTGTACATAATGTATGATATGACTATATGGTACTAATACAGTATACATTATGTATGATATGACTATATGGTACTAATACAGTATACAGTATGCATTAAATGACTATATGGTACTTATACAGTGTACATTATGTATGATATGACTATATGGTACCGATACAGTGTACATTATGTATGATATGACTATATGGTACTAATACAGTGTACATTATGTATGATATGACTATATGGTACTGATACAGTGTACATAATGCATTATATGACTATATGGTACTACTACAGTGTACATTATGTATGATATGACTATATGGTACTGATACAGTGTACATTATGTATGATATGACTATATGGTACTGATACAGTGTACATTATGTATGATATGACTATATGGTACTGATACAGCTAGTGTACATAATGTATTATATGATTATATAGTACTAATACAGTGTACATTATGTATTATATGATTATATGGTACTAATACAGTGTACATAATGTATTATATGATTATATAGTACTGATACAGTGTACATAATGTATATATTCTCTGTTAGAGATATCTATCTTGTTTTACTCAAAAGTACATTGCGATATCAGAAATTCCCTAGGTTGGTGCGTTCACATATTAAACTCATTTCTAAGTAAGCTTGATTGACTTACGGATTTTTATGCATTACCACATAACAACGCTACTCACCCACGTGTGGTTTTTATACTCAAAGAGTTGCAAGTGCATTTCTAATCCTCGTCAAACGCCCCCACGAAAACGCTTGTAAAAGCTCGTAAAATGCTCTGTAATTACGTTAAGTAACCAACATATGACGAATGTATTAATTATAACACGTAATAATATGTGCATCAATTGCCACTAGTAACCAATTCTTTATTACGGACGTATGTCTTCACGTGAGGGACAGAAACATTATTATTTTTGAGTGTTGTTTGTTTGAGAGATAATTTCCGTTTTTTTTCGTAACAAGCACACTTCTGAGGTATCTGAAAATAGACGCGAGTAATTGAATTAAAGTTTCATTAGCAGAACGTTGGCTGGTTTATATTGTATCTGGAAGTTGTGGGATCTTTACATAGCGAAACGCAAGCTTTAACATATGGAAAAGTTTTAAAGAATACAAACAATGGATCTACATACAAAGGGATTTTATTTTGGGCTTATTTACTGTTTATTTTTGTCTCTGTCGGAGATTGCTTGCAAGAAGTAAGTACACTGTAATTATTTTTGAATATGTTAAAACGATATTAAGCCCTGCAATCAGCGAACATAAATATTCTAGACGGTTAATTTGAAGAAATAAAATAAGCAGACATCATTTAGCGGCGTGGGTATTAATACAATTTTGGCTTGTTAAGGACGATCTGCTGCGTTTTCTTTGTAAATAGAACTATACGCATGAACATGTCACTTTCTGTTTACCAATGGTACTAGATATATATACCAGTTTAAATCTTTAAATGTTGTGTATCGTATCCAATAAAAAAAATTGAAATCCAGGGCCAGGCAATAATTATAAGTCTGGAGAACCACTATATACATTATGTATGTTATGTTATGGCAAAAAACACCGTTTTGTTGGAATTCAAAAAAGTGACTCTCGACTGTTTGGATAATAATTTTACTATTTTTTAATTGTATGAATATTAAACTAAATAACACACTATAGATAGATAGATTTGAGATGTTATACACTGACAGTAAAAATGATCATAATTACTATTATTAATAATGTTTGTAATAACAATATTACAACAATAACAATACTTGATAATAATAGCAATAATGATTATTTATAATAATGAAGTGGCAGCTCGGGTAAGCGCAACTTAGAAAAGGTATCCGAAGCCTATAATTATTGTACTTACTGACATATATGATTCATACTACACAAAAATGTTAATATTAAAAAAAAGTACAGCCAGATTATCATTATTTATTTGATGGTTACCATAGATACTTCAATCTATTTAACGATGCATTTTTTAAAAAATTGCAAGAGTTATTGCCCTTGTTGAAAAATATAAAAATATTAATTTCTGTAGATATTGCATGGTGACCTTTATTTTTCTTTATTAAATTGGATAGATAATGTGCTTTTGAATCTTTTTTACCTGAGTTTTCCTTAAAATGGATGTTCTGTTTTCTTTAAACCTACTCCCGTTGATATCAATGTACATGTACATTTAAAGGAAAAATAACTCATGAAAATCTCATGGTAAATCATTTTCTATCATGGGAACCTATAAAAATGATAAAAGTTTCCAAAATCTGTCCGCTCCATTTTGAGATAATAATTTTGGACATTAAGCTCCGGATACCTTAAAACCTGATATGTATTCTCACCAAATATGAGATCGTAGGAAAAATGCAACTAAAAATTAGAGAAAAGCTGTTTTCAAAGTCTGCAGTAAGACTCAGGGCAAAACAAACTGACGCCATCTTTGATTCTATTTATGGTAACTCATTTGCATATAAGCGTTTGCATTCGCTCAGGGGGTTTCGTTGAATGTCCATGATTGACTCTTTGTAAAAAAATATCATCTATAAAATATCTTTTTTTTTGCTTTTCAGGGGTTATATGTTGACATTCCCACAAGAAATACAAGTCGGGACAGAGGAGACATTTTGTTTACAACTGTATAATGTTTCAGAATCTGTAGATTTAACGTTAAATTTGACATGTTATGGAAAATCGGTACATCATCACCCTAAGACGTTTCGATCAGGTTAGTTCGTTTGATGATTTCGGCTTAACGCCGGTTTTCAACATTTTATTTTCAGTTGTAAACAGCGCCCGATTTACCGAAAATGTTTTCCTTGACGGTATTCGAACCAGTACAAACTTACCCTTCCACAATGAACCGACAACTTCTCTACATGAGGACAAAAATCGACGTTGTTGTCAAATTTTCATGGAAGGGTATGATCTGCCGCGACCGGGATTCGAACCCGAATCTAGCGCACAAACCACTGGACCACGGCCGATCTGGTTTGTAGACTTTTCAATAAGTCGCACAATTTATTTGTCTGAATGTTTGTCTTAATGATAATATGTTGAGCAAGATCGATAAAGGATAATCTTGGGTTAATAATTAGGTCACTAGGTCAAATCTTAGGAAAACCTTCTTAACACTCTAGATGTAACGATTTTGATTGGATCTTCACCAAACCTCGTCAGGATATTTGTCTTAATGATATATGGGACAAGTTCGAACATGGATCATCTGAGGTCAGAAACTAGGCTACCAGGTCAAATCACGGGAAAACCTTGATATCAACTGACCTCATGACATAGGCTCAAAACAATGTATTAGTCAGTAAACGATGATTGTCATGTTCACGAGCGATATAAGACAATATTGGCTCTCTTGCTGTTTTGGGAGTTCAGTATAAAAAATTCAATCAACTGAATTCCACTTTAATTGTTGCGTATATTATCAAATAGGTGACTAATCTAATAGATGTTTGTGTATACATCCAAAGATTGAATTAAGTATTGCAAGTAAATAAAAGCAGCTTTGAAGTATTTGATATGGCTTTAGTTCACCTTTATGCTTACAATTATCAAAAAGTAGGAATTTCTAGATTTCGAAAGAAATCAATCATTAATCAGAAATATATTTGCTTGAGCATAAAAAACCCCCACACTAGTCAAAGCAAATCATATAAAAACATTTAAAGTATCTGTTCAGAGTTAATTTATGGGCAAATTTGCCGAATAATGGAAAACCACCATAAAGGACTACCCCAGGGACCAGAAAAGGGGACTTATCTTTGAGGCGGTCACATGATTAAGTTGAACCATAGAGGAGTCTTTGAACACTGGTCTGAAAGTGATAGGGACGTTGAAATGTGGTGATCTTAGCAGTGAAGTGGTCGCTGAACGAGGTTCATTGTACTACTTATATCTGATTCGTCTAGGAGGGCGTGATAATGCTTATATTTGATTCGTCTAGGAGGGCGTGATAATGCTTATATTTGATTCATCTAGGAGGGCGTGATAATGCTTATATTTGATTCATCTAGGATGGCGTGATAATGCTTATATTTGATTCGTCTAGGAGTGCGTGATAATGCTTATATTTGATTCATCTAGGAGGGCGTGATAATGCTTATATTTGATTCATCTAGGAGGCGTGATAATGCTTATATTTGATTCATCTAGGAGGGCGTGATAATGCTTATATTTGATTCATCTAGGAGGCGTGATAATGCTTATATTTGATTCATCTAGGAGGCGTGATAATGCTTATATTTGATTCGTCTAGGAGGCGTAATAATGCTTATATTTGATTCATCTAGGAGGGCGTGATAATGCTTATATTTGATTCATCTAGGAGGCGTGATAATGCTTATATTTGATTCATCTAGGAGGGCGTGATAATGCTTATATTTGATTCATCTAGGAGGGCGTGATAATGCTTATATTTGATTCGTCTAGGAGGGCGTGATTGCTTTGACTGGAATGTTCCAAGCTCTCTAAGTCCAGGGACTTGTAAAATGGATATAAAAGGTGAGGGCGGTTACAAATTCGTAGAAAGCAAAGACGTAACAACGGTAGAGAAACACGAAATCACGGTCGTACAGACGGACAAACCCGTTTATAAACCAAAGGACAAAGGTAAGTATTCTAAACACACGCTTGATAAGTAAATCATCCGTAAATTATTGGTCAATAGTAAGGAATATGACATTGTTTATGCATGTATTTTCATTTGGGTGGAATTCAAAAAGAGCATCATTTGCGTATAACAACCATCTGTCAACTATTAAAGATATTGCTGATGTAAAATAGAAGTATACATTTGTATATATATATATATATTCATTGTGCAGTACAACCTCTCCAGAACGGCTCTATCTTTAGCAACAACTTCCCTTCAACAACTGCATGATATTTTCCCACTGCATGGTTTGACTATTAATTTAACCTCTCTAGAGCAACATCATCTCAACAACAACATGAATTTGCTACCCTCAAAGGGTGTTGCTTTGTAGAGGTTGCACTCTACTTCCTTGTTTGGTTGACATGGCAAGACGTTATTATTTCAGTTGAAGAGAATTATCTCTCTTCGACAACCAAAACATATCTCTGCATTAACTTTAAGCTATTTTTGATTGACTTCTACATATTCTTAAACTTAGATCTAATAATTCTATTATTGCCTTCCAGTGAGGTTCCGGATACTCACCTTTAACAAAGACCTTAAACCAACGATACGAAAAGTAAGTTAACATTTAGCGAACAACAGCATTCCGCCGCTGGTGATTGTGTTGTTTTATTTAGGTCCCTTAATTAATGGGACTTGAGAGTTAATCATACAACATACATATTTATATCTTATTCGTACAATGTACATAACACCTGATTATGTAGTCTTATGTATGATGCCATATGATACAGAAACCTTTGTTTGACTTGCTTAATCAGATTGGCATAGCGAACTTTAACGTCCCAACGATTTTCTTTTTCAAATAAAAATATTGCCTTAAACGACTTGGGGAAACTGTTATACTACTAGCACTTCAATTTGGGAGAAAATAGAAAACAGTACAAAAATGAATGATTGTCTTAATGAGGTGTCTGAACTTACAAGTGGTCTCTTTGTGAGAAAGTTTAACTGTACATACTTTGTATCTCTAAACAGGCACAGTGTTACTGCATGCTGCATATTTACGTGTATTAAAGTGTTTGTGATGACCCAAATTGTTGAACTTCCGGTTTACACTCGAGATCTACTTCATGGTCTTGTACGAACAAATAACTTACTAGCTTGATAATTCACTTTATGTATAACCTTTGGTAAATATTATGTTGTAGATTATTGCGTACATTGTCATAAAAAATCGTTCACTCAATATCATTGTTTTGAAGCATTCAGAGCTTTTTGTTCAATGGTACACTCACATACTTACAACCTGTTATTTTTAGGAGCGACACTCCTATAGCTATACACTAATTATCCTACTTACAATTAAGTGACGCCTTATACATCCGCGTTAAAAAATAGTACCACTTGTTGTACATGTATAAGTATACATTGCAGACTTTGCAGTTTTTTTTTAAAAAGTTGGAGATATAATGCAGGATTCAGTTGATTTTGAAAGCATGGGAAATGCAGTTGTGTTTCGGCAAAAACAAACTAACAAGTATAGTAATAAAATTTCATCTACACAAACGTTTCATTCATAAACTTTTCAGGTAACAAGATTTACTACATATTGAAAATAGTGTCATTCAGTAAAGTAGTTCAGGAACAGTTTCCAAAAGACGTAGAAAAATATGGGATAAAGGAAACAACACAGTATAACAGGACATCATAAACTAGCTTTTGGTTTGCATTCAAAGTTCCCCCGTCCCCAAAGACTCATCAGTGATTTTGACAAAATAATTTGGTTATACAGACCAGCTTTCGTGTGTGGTACAATCAACTTGTGTCAACAAAGTGCCCAATAACCTATCCACAGCTAAAAGTCGCGTAACCGCAAAATCAACATCTTTTTAAGGGTGACCTTAATATATAATTATTTCTTGATTCTCAGGTAGACAGTGTAACCATACACGACCCTAATGATTTCTACATGACACAGTGGAATAATGTGGAATCTGACTCCGGTAAGTGGATCATATGCCATTATATCCTCAAGACAACGTAGAATAATCATCACCAATGTCTACAGTGGCTTACTTTCTGACAATATTCTTAATTAAATCATACACTGATCTCTGTTTAAGAAGGAATACACCAGGTACATCGAACTATACATTCACACTTTTTAGTTGAGACTTATTTTCTTGCGCGGCTTTCCTTTCAACCAAGCTGTTATGGGGTCCTAGGACGGTCTCTGCCTGGTGATAACAGAGGAATGTGATAAATCACCTTCCAATAATAAACCATGTTTTATGCCATGGATCGATGCGCGTCAAGTACTTTTACCTTAAAAAGACATAATAATTTCTTTATGCCGGTAAGATATAGTTTTACGTGTTACAGGTCTGGTAAGCCTAGATTATCCACTGTATGATGAACCTGTACTTGGTGAATGGAAGATTGTTGTTGTTATTGATGAGAGGAAGACAGAACAAACATTTTCTGTAGAACAATACGGTAACACTTATCATCTATACTATAATGTAAATAATTAAGTACGTGTTTTCATAATAGCCTTGTTATTGTGCTGAAGACAGTCATATTAGCATGAGGTCGAAGGATGAAGGCTTATATAACTGTCTGAAGCCAATCTCTGGAGCCGGTGTCCGTAGACCTAAAGGCACTCCTTATTAAACTAACCGGATGGGAAAATGTTTATTGTCACATTGTTTATATATGGGCTTTCGTTTTAAATGCTTGAAATGTTCAGTCATATGTGTTAGTAATTTTATTGATTGAACAGTCATCTTAAATGTACGAGATAGAATTTTGTCTCATGGTTATTCTATTTTTAGTATTACCTAAATTCCAAGTTTACATGACACTACCACCCACTATGACGGTCGAAACAAGTTCTTTAGAGTTTGAAGTTTGTGCAAGGTAAGCTCTCTGTAATAATACTATAATTATTATGCAACATAATATTTCTCCAAAGGCGAAAGGCGGATACCATTAAATGCAAATTTCATTCACTTGATTGTTCTAGTTGGTTTATTACTACACTAAAGCCAATTTCGAACCACATGTAGTTACTAATATACAGTCATATTAAAGCTGACGATTACCTGTTAATACGGACCACAATTTCAAATAGACAAACATTCTTTTTCTCCGTATGGCAACCTTTGGTTACCCCAACATTATTTCTCTCCGTATGGCAACCTTTGGTTACCCCAACATACTTTCTCTCCGTATGGGAACCTTTGTTTACCCGAACTATCTTTCTCTCCCTATGGCGATCTTGGTTAATCCAACCTTCTTTCTCTCTGTATGGCGATCTTTGGTTAATCCAACCTTCTTTCTCTCCCTATGGCGATCTTGGTTAATCCAACCTTCTTTCTCTCTGTATGGCGATCTTTGGTTAATCCAACCTTCTTTCTCTCCCTATGGCGATCTTGGTTAATCCAACCTTCTTTCTCTCTGTATGGCGATCTTTGGTTAATCCAACCTTCTTTCTTTCCGTATGGCGATCTTTGGTTAATCCAACCTTCTTTCTTTCCGTATGGCGATCTTTGGTTACCCCAACATTCTTTCTCTCTGTATGGCGATCTTTGGTTAATCCAACCTTCTTTCTTTCCGTATGGCGATCTTTGGTTACCCCAACCTTCTTTCTCTCTGTATGGCGATCTTTGGTTAATCCAACCTTCTTTCTTTCCGTATGGCGATCTTTGGTTACCCCAACCTTCTTTCTCTCTGTATGGCGATCTTTGGTTAATCCAACCTTCTTTCTCTCTGTATGGCGATCTTTGGTTAATCCAACCTTCTTTCTTTCCGTATGGCGATCTTTGGTTACCCCAACATTCTTTCTCTCTGTATGGCGATCTTTGGTTAATCCAACCTTCTTTCTTTCCGTATGGCGATCTTTGGTTAATCCAACCTTCTTTCTCTCTGTATGGCGATCTTTGGTTACCCCAACATTCTTTCTCTCCGTATGGCGATCTTTGGTTACCCCCACATTCTTTCTCTCCGTATGGCGATCTTTGGTTACCCCAACCTTCTTTCTCTCTGTATGGCGATCTTTGGTTAATCCAACCTTCTTTCTCTCCCTATGGCGATCTTGGTTAATCCAACCTTCTTTCTCTCTGTATGGCGATCTTGGTTAATCCAACCTTCTTTCTCTCTGTATGGCGATCTTTGGTTAATCCAACCTTCTTTCTCTCCGTATGGCGATCTTTGGTTAATCCAACATTCTTTCTCTCTGTATGGCGATCTTTGGTTAATCCAACATTCTTTCTTTCCGTATGGCGATCTTTGGTTAATCCAACCTTCTTTCTCTCTGTATGGCGATCTTTGGTTACCCCAACATTCTTTCTCTCCGTATGGCGATCTTTGGTTACCCCCACATTCTTTCTCTCCGTATGGCGATCTTTGGTTACCCCAACATTCTTTCTCTCCGTATGGCGATCTTTGGTTACCCCCACATTCTGTCTCTCCGTATGGCGATCTTGGTTACCCCAACATTCTTTCTTTCCGTATGGCGATCTTTGGTTAATCCAACCTTCTTTCTCTCTATGGCGATCTTTGGTTACCCCAACATTCTTTCTCTCCGTATGGCGATCTTTGGTTACCCCCACATTCTTTCTCTCCGTATGGCGATCTTTGGTTACCCCAACATTCTGTCTCTCCGTATGGCGATCTTTGGTTTACCCCGGTATTCTTTCTCTCCGTATGGCGATCTTTGGTTACCCCCACATTCTTTCTCTCCGTATGGCGATCTTTTGTTACCCCAACCTTTTTTCTCTCCGTATGGCGATCATTGGTTACCCCAATATTCTTTCTCTCCGTATGGCGATCTTTGGTTAACCCGACCTTTTTTCTTTCCGCATGGCGATCTTTGGTTAACCCAACATTCTTTCTCTCCCTATGGCGACATTTGGTTACCCCCGGTTGAACGATTGAAGTCTTCCTTCATCGTTTGAAAAGCCGTCTTATGACCATTACTATTGATGCGACATTAAGTTCCAGACAGATATTATATAGTCAGTTATTTTACTCTCGATATATTACATTTTGCATGACAGTAAGCGATTTTGTTTTAGATAAAAACTTATTATTGTTTTTGTCTAGATATACTTTTGGAAAACCAGTTGACGGCGACCTCAATGTGTCCATTGAATTAGAGAATTTGGAAACAAACTGGTTCTGTGAAGAACATCTCAGACCGAGTACCACTCTTCAATCCAAGGTAAAACCAATGAAAAGAAAAATCAGCAGAATGAATAATTCCATGACTCGCGAACATATTTAACACAAATTAAAATGTAGTCCTATTCCGTCTAAACAATAAACAAAATGTTGTAAGATATTTGATATGGTCTGTAAACGTTGCAAGCAGCTACAAGGTTTAATTCTATATTTGTTTTAGTATGAATTAATGCATGTTCTGAAGTATTCTTACTACACTTTGTATGCCCATGTACACTTATTATCCCATACGTACCATTGCCCCAGTGACTACTGAACAACTGTATATAAGGACACCGCGCTCGACACCGCGTTACAGCGCGGTGCCATTTATAATAATCTTATCTTGCTCTTTGCTTTGTATCGCGAACATGTTAAATACGTTCACGAATTTTATGTCAACGCCTATAAACGTTTATCTTTACTGCATTATAAAAGGGTAAACGATTATTAAGTTTGATCAATATGGATTTTAAAATGATACTTCAGATATCTGGCTGCCATAGCTTCAAGATAGAGACAAGTACCTTAGCAATCACAGAAAGACGCTTCTCGTTGCTGTGTGCTCCTAGGCTACGAGTGAACGCAACAGTCACCGAAATAGGAACAGGTGCTTATAAAGTTTTTAGGACATTTCCACAGCAACGTTACCTTCGATTATTTACGTCAAGTCTTGCCGTTCATAGGGACCTATATTTTTTGTGACCATATTATGATTTCCCTTTTCGATCTTTATTCCACACAGTCATGCTTCAACTTATTTAAATGCAAATTACTGACTATTTCAAATTTATTGGGATTGTTCCTTAAAGTTGAATTAGCGAATCTTATTAAAACAGGACAAAGTTAAACCATATGATTATGGGCTACACTAGATTCACTATTAGAATTCTATGAACGAGTATTTTATTATTATTTAATTCAGGTATAAAAGTCACGGAATCACAGACTGGTTCCGGAATTTGGGAAGAAAGAGTAAAACTGAAATTTGTTGGTGATAAATACTTCAAACCGTTCTTCCCGTACACAGGAAAGGTAAATCATGGCCTGGCATGTTTTGTCAAACGAAAAGAGATGTGGAACCATCTGTTTAGCATTTGTACTAAGATTTGTCTGAAATTCCATACTTACCAATCTCATTGACTTACAATAAGCACCCGCACTCCGTGGTCGAGTGGTTAAGATCGCACAGTAACCTCTCACTGATAGAGGATCGTGGGTTCGAGCTCATTTACCTACCATGTCTATTTATGTGAGAGAGTAGGAAGTTGCTTACAGAGGATGGGAGTCTAGTATTATATTATTCTGACTGTTGAAAAGGGGCATAAAACTCAAACAAACAAACCAAACAAAGACTTACCATAGAAAATAAGGACGTGCCTATTTTCTGATCGATACGGATACATGTAGTTCAATGTTCGTTGAAATTACAACGTCTGCTTTTGAAAGAATGCCATCACTTGACAAACACATAGCTTCATGAATGATTATTACATTAAACCTTTGGAGAAGGGTCTGTTCTGCATCAAAGTCATATACTAGCATTACATGTAGTAGCATTACCAAATACACACTGGTGGTATTTGTTCAACGGTGCGATGTAAAATAAGAATACTATCTGATTATCATAAAAGAAAATGTACGTATTATATTACAGATTTATGCCAGAAATCCAGACAATTCTCCAGCCAAAGACGAACGTATTACTTTGTCTATTGACAAACTTGGTATAAAACGAGTTGTGTACACAGACTCCACAGGATATGCGAACTTTAGCATCATGAACTTAAATCACTCTACACCTTATTTTGTTATAAATGTAAGAGTTTAATGTTGCATGTATTATATATCCATCGTTTTGATTTATCTTTCGTGTGGAATGAAGTAGGAGAGGAGGTTGAAGGGGGTGGGGGTATGGGGGGCATTGGAAAATGTTATAAAATTGACACTTTGTTTAAAACTGCGTACCAATTCTTGTATATTTCTGTGTACTGACCATCTGAGGCATACTGCTAAATACAATGCTTGACAGTAGATTGGTAATGTCGTGTAGCCATTAATTCGGTGCATATTTTTTAAAGTCAAACTGGGGAGTTGTGGTTCCTGAGAAAAAACGTATGTCTTATGTATCATAAATAATGTAATTATTTATTAATTAACTCTTACATCAGAGAGGAGGGGGTAGAAGAAAACGCCACTCAATGCAAAAGAGTTACTGACAAAACTAGCCATCACTGGAGTCCATGCATACCCATTGGTTAAACAACTTGGCAGCACGTTAGTATCATTGGTTGTTGAAAATGGGCACAATCCGAAATAATGCATAAAAAAGAAACTGATGCCATTTTTTCATTGAACATTCCAAAATAAGCTGCTTCATAACACTGATGTAATTTTATAATGCCCGTCCAAAATTTAATTGATAGTCAAACGAATATTACATGTATGTGGTTATTAATAAAATGCTTCTTTATTAGAGAAATTCATATTGGTCGAATTATTTGTCCTCGGTCAACTGCATTGGTATTCGCCCTAACGGTCTCTGACCAATACAGCGAACCCCGGATAAAAGCTCGACCAATATGAATTTCCATAATTGTTAGTGTCCTCCGTTGTCACAATGTTTTGTTGGCATGTTATAGACACCGACTATAACAGGCACAGTAAAAAAAACGTCAGTTTATTTATCGTCATAATCTGATATTCAGGCGAAAACTCGGGACATTGAGAGAACAAGCCGGAAATATTACACGATATACCCCGCAACAGCTCGTAAACACGTAAAGCAATGGTACTCTCCATCATCGACGTATATACAATTGTCTACTACCTCCCGACAGATGAAGTGTGATGAGATTTTAAACATTGACGTAAGGTACACAAAGTCTGAAGATACCAGAATAGTGTCAACAACATTACAGGTACAATTTGTTACAAAACGTAATTCACCAGTTGGTTGTTACAAAAAGTCCGTACACCCATCAATTGCTACAGAACAACAATATACCCATTGGTTGTTACAAAACGTACAATACACCCATTGGCTGTTACAAAGGTAATTCGCCCATTGGCTGTTACAAAACATACAATAAAACAAAACGTAATCGCCAATTGGTTGCCACAAAGCGTTCCATAAACTTATCTTCGGCTTTTAAACATTAGGTGAAATTAAACATGTTTGGAGTCCTTTTACACTTTTTAAAACATCTATTATCCATACTTAGTTTGTAAGATATAACATGCAATACATACTGCTGTAAAGTATTTCCAAATTTACATCTACGTAAAAAGTAACCTATCGAATACGAAACCTTCTCAGTCTGCCAATACTATAATACATATACAATGTATATGTACTTGTATGATTTGTGGTTCCCATTCAAGAATAAATGTTCGGTATTTTACACAAATTTTTCACTGTTAACTTTATTACAAATACAATTTAAGTAACAATTGAAGATGAAGAGCTATCTTTCTTACTATTTGTGCATTTATTGAATCCTTTTATTTATTAGATTATGTCAAAGGGAAAGATAACTGAATACATGGAAGTTCCATCGAACATTTTCCAAGGTGTACCTTTCAGACCAAAGGTGGAAGGCGTTTCTTTAATACCAAAATTTATACCACGAGAAATGGCCCCAGATGATGATATTGATTATGAAAACAGTAATAGCCTAGCATCAGGACCACCAGGTGGTAAAAGTGTAGAGGCTGCAGGACCTCCAGCTGGACATGGTATGCAGGCTGCAGGACCACCGAGCTCTTTGACTGGTGGCCCCAAGGAACAGTTAAAGACAAGGCAAACGAGAGAAGCTGTGCCATTTGATAAAGATAGTGGTTTGTTGGTTTATACCTCACACGATTATCTTCAATTATTATGAAATAACGTTTAGGTTAAATATTGTTATTCAAAGACATCGAACTTGCACCCGAAAAGTTGGAACTTGTCTTTATAGCAAGAAAATACTAGTAAACATATTCATTTCCACAAAATGTTCACAAATACCAAGAAATTCTAACTTTTTTTCGATACCACTCAATGGCATTTTAAAGAAAAGCCCTGGGTTTCTATTCGGTATCTTCTGGCGGACTGAATCTTATCATGGCTGCCCAGGCATAAGTTTCAGTCACCCGTACCAAAGGTTTGGAACCGAGAACATACATTACTTCTCATATTGATTTTCGCTTACCTGATTGTGTGAGAACTTTTCAATGTGTATTTACTGCAAATCGAGAAAGACCGGGAAACTAGTTGATTTTAAACTACTGGTGGATTGCCAAATGAAATGTCCAATCTATTGTTTAAAACCAACAATCCTTGTTAAAAATGCGATCATTGTTATGATTCTAATATTTATCCATTTTAGGTGAAGGAACGAAACTAAAAGACAATATTTTAGATCGTCCCGCACCAGAGTTAAGACATTTTAATCTGTTTCAACACATTCGTGGAAACTTAGCACCAAAAATGAGAATACTGGTGTATATGGTAACAGATGTGGGTGAAATGATTGCAGACACTTTAGACATAGATGTTGAAATGTGCTATGAAAACCAGGTATACAGAAATGTTCGTTTAAACGTAGTTACCTGTAATGTTGAGAGTTAAAGATTACATGCATATAAAGCTATCAATGTACGTCCACAAACAAATGTAATAATCTGGTTTGCGTCTCTCAATGTCTTTAAAAACTTCTAGTACACGTACGAATAAATTCATCGATTACGCTTGCTTGTTCAATAAAACAACAGAATTTAACACATTTTTATTCATGCTTATACACAGAGTCACATGTCTGTAACTGTGTACAAAATATAAAAGATCTATTCACGCCAAATTCTCAGCTGATTTTCGAATTAGAATACTACTCATGCAAACGTTAGCTGAAACTTATACGTTTGAAATAAAAGCACGCCTTCTCCTCGACACGATGTCCATGTGTTACTAAGGACATTGCAGGCATAAATTCAAAATTGCTGAAAAACAGAAAGACAATAATTTGTTCCTAATCCTGATGGGATTTAAGGTTTTAAGTTATTATATCACTTTTAATGTCATTTCAGTACAACTGTCAGTTTACAGTAGGATTTATTGGAAATGATATTCTTCTTCTTCCTTCTTTTAACTTTCCCTCATCTACTTTGGATTGCTCATTTTTCATTGTTGTTTATAGTGACATTTTATGAATTTATGTAAATATGGTAAATAATAATGAAACCTCACTTTTTTATCTATGAACGATATAAATGCTTTCAATAATTAAATTACTTCTGCAATTACCTTTATGACACAGGTTGATATGTCATTTGGAAAGTCCACTGTGCGTCCGGGGGAGAATGTAGATTTGAAGATATTAGCAGCTCCCGGATCTCTGTGTGCTACAACTGTGGTAGATAAAAGCGTGTACCTTCATGGAGGATTGAACCTCCCTCTGAAGTCTACAGTACTTAATTGGTTGAAGGATTATGATTTAACTTCGGATTTTATCAGCCATTGGCAATATTGCTCGGACCTATCCGAACTTCCACCGGATATGACAAATATTGGTAATTTAATCGTATTTTTTATTATGATTTTGTTTTATTTTAAAACATATTATTGATAGACGTTTGCTGCGACTAAATAGCCATTTATTATTTTACATTCGTTTTTTTTGGCGTATTGAGACATCTTATTGAATTGAATATGGTAGAACTACATACAGCCAATCCCGTGTTTGCGGCCACCTTGTGAATAAAAGCAATTTATTAAACTGTCATTGGTTATTTAGAACAAGATGTTCTCAGAATAAAGGTCTGCTTTACCAAAGGTGGCCTTTGTTCACACGTTCGACAGATTTGTACATCAACATGAAAAAAGTTGATATTTTTGCCATTTTTATATTTATCAATTTATCTCGGTGAAAATGTTTGTTAAATAATGAATATCTCTATTGCATACATACATTATTTAGGACCAGTACCCGACGGTCCTCCAGGCTCTGACTCGTCGACAGATTATGTTCACGGACCATTCAGAAAGAAAAGATCGATCATGCAATATCAAAGCAATATGTACGATGCTCTGTTAGCATTCAAGGTAGGTGTTCGGATATATCGTAGGTCATCTTATTGTACAGTCCCCAAACAAACTCTCTATAGCAATTCTTTATTTTTTTATGTGCAAGGACCACCATGCGCTCGTAATATGTAATTCTCAGGGCTACCAAGTGCTCATGGCTGCAGGCCACCTTTGAACATCTCTGTATTAAACTTAACAACCATTGTACTGAAGCACATACGAGAACGTCCTTATGTTCAGCAGTGGGTACTTGGATTGTAGACAAGTTCACCTACGAAATTCACGAAATTAAATGCTCTACGAAAATTCGTGATTCCACAATATATAATGTATTTTACATATACCTGGCATACATTTATATAATGAGTATTTTTCAGCTTGCTGGTCTAGATGTTATGACGGATTTAAATCTTCAAACCAGACCGTGTCTTCATAATGGGGATATTTTAGGACCTCCGTCCTTGCCTGGGGATCCACGTGGCCCCATACCTGGTCAAACAGGGACCTTAGGTAACCGATGTTATATTTTCAATTTGTTGAACATAAAGAGATACTATACATTGTATTTCAATATTAAAATGATACTTTATTAATTAAGACATAAAGAGCATTATAAGTATGTCATGGATGAACTTTATTTCTACATGTAAAGTTATTTTCTTTTTTTTTGTCATTGCAGACCCACTTGAGCCGACTGAAGGTAAACTATATTCTTTACAAACGAATATATGATAATTCTATACAGTCATAAATACTTTATCTATGAGAAAATTCGAGAGTAAATGTTAATGCTTGCATTATATACAGCATTTACACGTCTGGTAGTTTCAAAATTTAGCAAGAGTTATTCCCCTTTTTATTCGCTTAAACAGTCCCGCGTTAGTTAATGATCGGCTGCGAATTCAGAGAGCACAGCCAAGTGAACATTCATTGCTATAAGCCTTGCTATATAAAGCCCAACAGTGCTATTTAAAGCACATCTTTTCTCTCTGGAGGCATTGTTAATGCGTTTGATTGTACATAATGAACTGTCTCAGGGGAATCAAAGCGCTGTAAGGTTCGAGTGGTTAAGGTCGCTGACTTCAAATCACTGTAACCTCTCACTGATAGAGGGTCGTGGGTTCGAGCCCAGCTACCGACCATGTCTCTTTATATGAGAAATTAGGCAGTTGCTTACGGAGGATGAGAGTCTAGTATTGGTTCTTTCCAGGAACGATGCTTAGCTGTACAGTCTGCCTCGTATGACTCTGACTGTTGAAAAGGGGCACAAAACACAAACAAAATAAATGAATAATCCCTGTATACTGGTTCACGTTGACTTGTCTGTATAAAGCCCTTGGTGCACTGCAATATGGAACGGGAACCAGTTTAGAATTCCAACTGTTCACGTCCTTCTTAATTACATTTCTATGAATATGGTATGATATGGATAAAAATAATGAAAGAAATTCATTGTCACCGTATTGTACTAATTGAAACATGAATGATGATAATAAAAACAATATTGATTTATTTCAGATCCTGTTGATAACAGGGACCCTGTTTCTAATTTACGTAGATATTTTCCTGAAACTTGGTTATGGAAACTGCACGAAATCCCGTAAGTAATGATATATTGATACTAATACTATCAATGTACTGACTTTATGTGTCTGTGTCTTAATAGTATATGCACAAACACAGAAGAAGTTTGTCATAAAATCATAGGAATAAACATAAATAATTTTGATGTAAGATTTATTTTTGATTGCACGGACAAAACAAAATTTTGAATTCTCCCTCTTTGTGCATTATGGACAATTGCTACTTAATAACTTATTCAGGTCAAGTGGATCTATTTCGGTGAAGGAGACGATTCCTGACACAATAACAGAATGGATGGGAAACAGTTTATGTCTTAACACCAAAGTTGGTCTAGGAATATCAGATGTAACAAAAATCACAAGTTTTCAGCCATTTTTCGTGTCAGTCAAATTGCCATATTCTGTGATTCGTGGAGAGGTTATCAACGTTGATGTGATGGTTTATAACTATTTGCCTCACTGTGTTGCAGTAAGTATAATTAAAGTACTAAAAGTACTCATGGAAACTGAACTTAAAGCCCCATTAGCTTTTTGCTGTAGAAAAATATATGCAAAAACATCTAATTGCTGATATTATCCCAAGATAATTATTACCGACGGAACAAGCCCTTTTTCGTCTAAAAACACTAATTTCACTGTGATTTTTGCTTTTGTAAACTTCAAATATGTAGAGCGCGTGACGTCACTTTACTACGTGTGCATAGCATGACTGCGGAAAAACGCAGGTGTTCTATAAATAGTATTTATTTCAATGATATTAAAAAAATACGATAGTGGTTTCGGAAACATTTTTTCTTGCTATAAAGTATGCACGGGAGGAAAACACACCGGATTCCTCTATTATAGAACAAACAGAAACTATTAGAACCAATACATTTATAAGCTTATGGGACTTTAATAGAATTGCACTGTAGCATGGAACGGAACCAGTCGCGATGATAAGAATTGAAGAGCGGATGTAGAAAATGTAGTATTTCGGTCCGCATCCAAATTCATGCGCACCGAACAGGTCACAACTATTGAAAGCTAAACCATCGTTCAGTTTCCAAAAATGAATTGTTAAGCAAACTTTGTTTTGCATCGTTCAATGTCTCTATATACATGTAGTTGTGTGTTTTAGTGTCGATTTGTACAGCTTTGTGATTAGGGGGAATCTTGTAATCCATTTTACTTTTCTAACTGAGATTCAATGTCCTATCTATAGTCACTTTATGCTCTGAAATGATCGTAATGTAACGTAATTCGTTACATGAGATTCTAACGTCATACATTCTATTTACAATAGTGACGTCATATCATTGTCATAGGCCTATAAATATGTTGTTTTTTTACTAAAAATGCTAGTTGATTAGGGCATTCTGTATGCTTCTTTTAAAAGTACTTTGTATGTATAATTATCATCTCGAGAGTCAATGATTGTGGTGAAAAAGGTTGATATGAGCCGTATTGGTGGATTTTTGTAAACAAACATATTGCATGGGTATCAAACTAAAAAAAGATTTACATAGGTTAGGTGTAAACGGTTATAATCCCGCTATGTGTATTTCAGAGAGAAATAAAACAAGTACTTATAGAACGCAATATCTATTTATGGTTATTTTTTTACGACCAGTACTAAATGGTGGAGTACTTTCTTCAGGACATATGCTCATTGCATACTTAACATTACAGATACAACTTAAGATTATAGGGAATGACAAATTCATCCCACTGGACACCGAGGAAGATGCTCAATTTTGTTTTTGTAGCCAAAAGTCCTATGTACATACCTTCAAGATAAAGCCAACACAAACAGGAAAGATAAGCATAACATTCTCGGTAAGATTTTGTTTTATTTGAATTTCATATAAATAAAACCTACGACAAAAGCCCATCAATGGGAGTGATTTGTAACGTTCTGAGTTCACTTTCGTCCGTATGTTTGGTATACTTAAGATAGCTGGTATATTTTTCGCTTATCGCATTGTCTGTTTCTCGCTACAAAAAAAAAAGCAAAGGCATGCCAATGCGAAAACACGACACATTTTATGAGCTGTATTGTTGCTCTTTTTTGTCGTCTTTCCGCTTTTTAGAGGAAAAAAAATGCGAAAACAACTTTGTTTAATTACTATTTCGATGTTCTTTATTATGTTTTATTATATATATTTATTTACATTTAAATGAGCCATATGTCCATCTATTTACAGGCCTATCTACGGGAGCACAGAGTCACGTGTTTAAGTACCAGAGCTCCACCTGGATATAAAAATAAACAAGTTACAGAACTCCTTGTAAAAGATCTATTAGTTAAAGTAAGTTGAAAAGTAGTAAAGATGTACAAATTTGTATGCGAAAATATGCTGGAACACCTTTATTTGATTATCAAGTTAAATCATAGGGGAATGTACATTTAAAAAGAAATCTCCTTTGATGACCTACTGGTAACAACATGATATTTGGTAAGTATATGTAACTGATATCTTTTCCTACTGGAGTAAGAGTCTTAGTTTGGGAACTTAATGCTCATGCAGTATTTTCACTCTTATTTGTGGACTCTCTTTTATTGTTAGATGTATTCAAGAGATTTGGCCAAAATTTATACATGACTTAGAAGACAATTTAATTAATAAACACAGAAAAATTTTATGTTTTTAGCTGTATGCGTCATTAAAATACAGGACTTTACGTAAACATATAAAATTGAAAATATGCAGTGCATCCTCTCCAAAACAATACCCTTTTAGAGAAGCAAAATTATGTTGTTGTTGAGAGGTTTTTGCTTTATAGAGGTAAAATTAATAGCTAAATCGTGCAGTGGTAAAATTATGCTGTTGTTGAAGAGAGGCTGTTGCTCAAGAGAGGGCCGCTCTGGAGAGGTTGTACTGTACATACATTAATTATATACAACGTACTGTTTTGTGCTACGTATGTGAGCGATAAATATGCTTCTTTACGTCATGTTTAGGCTGAAGGCATTAAAGAAGAAAAAACACAATCTGAATTCGTATGTCCACAAGGTAAATACGTATTACATGATCTGATAGTTCTTTGTACCTGACTGTAACAGCGAATTTCTTTATTCATATAGATTATATCAGCGGCTTAACTTAATGAACAGTGTTGTTACACTATTGAAATATAACTACTAAGTGTTCATATTTGTATAAACTATTAAGTAGGTAAAAAAAGCCAGAAAAGGATAATTTTCTCCATTTTATGAATATTTGATGGTTATGAATGTGTTTTAATTAAACAGATTTTAATGGTATCTACAAGAAGACAATAAAACCGGAAGTGGCTACAGATGTCTTGGTAGAAGGTTCATTAAAGGGATGGATCAGTATTGTAGGTAGGTATAACATAGAAAGAGTTCCCAATATATTCATTCATCGAGTCTGAATGTTTTTCTATTCCACTTGAAACCCTAGTTGACTTGGCACCGTACTGCACAGAGAGAATAGTCATTCCGAATTCGTTCATGAAATCGGCCAACCGAAAAGTCGAATTAGTAAGGCTATTGTAACATGAAAGAAAAGTATAAACACATTGTTTTTTAGGTTTTGTATCACTTTATCTATTTCCGTTGTTTTATTTGCGCAATGGGTGGATCGATTGCCTAGAGGTAACGCACTGGACTTCCAATCGAAGGGTTGTAGGTTCGAATCTCGGAACCAGGAGAAACTCGAAATAAGAGTTGTAATATATTAATGTCCGGTTCTCCTGCAATTTCTCACCCTTACCTCTAGGGTGGCTCTCCAATAACCATAGCTATTGAATGGGACGTTAAGCAACCGAATAACAGTAAAACGTGTTTACAAACTTTCGACCAACAAACTGAGTTCAAACACATCTCATCTCATTTGAAAGCCATATATATTTATTTGTCATATGAAGAATCGACAAGCCGACTCCTTATGGTTAGTGTCATGTATTTATCAGGTAGGTTGTGTACATATAACTAGAATACATTTTGATGTAAATTTAATTGTCTTTTATCTTGGAAAAATGTTTTAAATAGTATGTACAAAAAATTCCCATACATTGTATTTACTTATTCATTTTAGGGGACATAATGGGTCCAGTTTTGAATGGGCTTGAAGAACTGATCTTATTACCAACCGGATGTGGTGAGCAGAACATGATAAGAATGGCCCCTAATGTTGCCATACTCAATTATCTAACATTAACTAAACGACTGGCTCAAGACATGGAAATCAAAACAATTGATCATCTAAATAAAGGTCTGTATAGATTTCTTAGAATTTGTGTTATACGAATTTAGTGAAAACAGTAAAACCTGTGTTAGCAGCCACCTCTGATAAAAGGCCAACCTGTGAGTAAAGGCCATTTTGAAAAATCCATCTTTGAATATTTAGAACAAAATGACCTCTGAATAATGGTCACCAGTCAATAAATGCCATATTTTGTCTTTCCAAAGGGTGGCTTTTATTCACAGGTTTGATTATAAATATGGCAAGAATACACAAATTCCTGGTCCTCTCTAATAATTTGTTACACCTCCTAAATTTATAGTGTTTTTATGTCAAAAGACGTTTTTTCTAATAAAAAAATGAAACATGTGAACAAAGGCTACTATTGGGAAAGACATAATGTGGCCTTTATTGGTAGGTGGTCTTTACTCTCATGTCAATTTGGTCTAAAAAAGGAGGCTTTAGGATTTATGAAAAACAGCTGTCTGAGAAAATGTGTGCTAGTTGCACTGACTGTGGTCAGTTGATGCTATTATACCGTCTATTACGGTCCCTGGTAACCAACAAAGAATCACCTGTTTCCCTGACAACTAACAGCTTCCTGATATTTTGTTTTAGATTTTTCTATCATTGTAAATTTTTGCTGGAGAAAGCTGCGTATTGACTAGGTCCCCATCAAAATTGCTTGGACTTATATTATGCCGACAGTCACCTTGAAAGATAAAAATAGTAAAATCTATCAACAATGATAATTTTGATTAATCCCCATACATATCACCAGTATTAAAACAAATGATGTTCGTAGTTAAACCTAAGCAAGTAGACATGTTATTGCAACTTGGTCTTAAAAGGTGTTATGTCATTTAATCCACAGGCTATCAACAACAGTTGAAGTTCATGCATCCTGATGGTTCATATAGTGCCTTTGGGAAGGCGGATGACGCCGGATCAACGTGGCTTACCGCATTCGTCTTCAAAACATTCCAACAAACTCTCGGCTTTATTTATGTTGACAGAAAACAAATACAGACGAAAACTTGGGAATATTTGTTAAGTCAACAAGATGCTGATGGGTGTTTTGCTGGTAAGAAAACTATCAGTATATTTTATCCCTGTGCTTTAAACCTCTTGTAGTGATTGTCTTCCGTAGATTCGCATTAAGGCATTAAGTCCCATTAGCTCTTTGCTATAAAAATATATTATGCAAAAAAAAAAAAACAATTGCTGATATTATCCCAAGATAATTATTACCGACGAAACAAGCCCTTTATCTTCTAAAAACACCCATTTCGCTGTGAATTTTGCTTTTGTAAACTTGAAATATATAGAGCGCGTGACGTCACTTCATGCCGTGTGCATAATATGACTGCGGGAAAACACAGCTGTTCTATAAATAATATTTTTTTCAATGATATTGATAGTGGTTTTAGAAACATTTTTTCTTGCTATAAAGTACGCACGGGAGGAAAACATATCGGATTCCTCTGTTATAGAACAAATAGAAACTATTACGACTGATAAATTCATATGATTATGGGACTTTAAATACATTATACATGCACCGTACGTTTCTGACGTAGTTGCTCAATGTTACACAAAAAATGTTTATATTACAAAAAATAGTATAGCCTTTTTAGGGTTTATTTAAATGAACATTTATTATTGGTCGCTTATCTTTTCTTTAAATGTGTGGTTGTTTTAACGATTTATAACATTTTATTCATGAAATGGAACTGAAATTTGTACTTCTGTAACATTTCTTTTCAGAAAAGGGAAAAGTATTAAGCAAATACATGATGGGTGGGGTAGTTGGAAGTGGTGAAAACAAGAAGAGAGCCCTTACAGCTTATGTGCTGGTTGCTATGTTGGAATCATTCCGAATGATGAGGGAGAGAACTCCGGTTGGTTTAAATAATTGTTCCCTGTTTTAACTCTCCTTAATGATTTCCTGAAATCTTATTTGAATATTTTATTCCCAGGCTAATAGGTTTATTAAAACGGTTGAAATAATGTTTGAATATGGGATTCAAAGATAATAATACTAATGTTTTTGTAACAGTTAAATCGTACAATAAACAAAAACTATACATGTATTGACCAACCGTTTTATGTAAACGTTGTTCATAGACTATTTAATAACAATGATTTGTAATTTCGAAATTGATATGATATGGACTGATACAGTAAATCACAAGTATTGTGAACTGAAAATATAAGCAGGAATTACTTTTCTTGTTTTCCACAAACCGGCCTATCTTTGTTTTATTGATATGGACAAAGTAATATAATTTTATATACAATTGAGTCTACAGAAATATACTATAACCAAGTAATGCTGTATTATGACAATCGTGCTTAGTTTTGGGAAGGCGATTTATCGCATTCCTATGTCGCCGTATCTTTCTGCATTGGTCTTAGAACAAGAAATGCATACGCATAACAATATAGTTCGATAACGCTCAAGTAAATCAGACCAAAATAACCGAAAGTTTGCATACCAAAGTAAATCGAGACAAGAAATCTTCCAAATTATCAATAGAATAATCAATACTTCGAAAAAATAAACTTTTTTTGACATTTCATTTTTTAAGTAGTTATAATGGTATTTATTTTTCAGCCTTTTGTAGCTCTTGCTGTACGATGCATTCAAGTAGACCATCTAGAAGATACATACACCCACGCTCTGGTGGCCTATGCCATGTCTCTGTACAAACCAAACAGTAGATTTACTGACATACTAATCAAAAGACTGATAAAGAAAGCACGAATTGAAGGTACTAAGTACTATATATAGTAACCGAGTACAGCCAAGCCTATAAATAATGGCCATGTTTCTTTATTCTCTATTGTTCACTATCACATGTTTTACTTCATAATTTTTAATATGTTATTAATATGTTTTTGTCTCTTGGAACTTGAACAACCATAAGAAAGCGTGGAGCGATCTACAGTTATAATAGACCTTGCAGGGTTTCCCCCTTTCTAAAAGGAGCTGGCATCTTCTTTCCACATGGGGAGGAAAACCGACATCATATGTCAAATTTTCTAAGAAAGAGTAGTATGAATTGACGCGACCGAGATTCGAACCCGTATCGCCCGGTTACAAATTCAGTGCGTTGACCATAAGACCAAGGCCCGGCCCGGCCCTAATGTTTTCAGTTGAATGTATAAATGTTTTATACATGTCTATATTTCTTCTCAATGAAAAGAGGCACTGACTCTTACTGTTGTTTACCATTATTATTGGACTTGATTTTTATCAAAATCAAGTCCTTTGTAATCGTAGACTTATATTGGTCGCTGGACTCCATAACAGCTTGGTTAAAAGAATGCCACATAAAGGAAATAGTACGCAACTAAATGGTATGTTTATATAGAAGTATCTGGAATCTTTCCCCAATTAAGTGTGTCAGATCTAAATATATTTCAAATCATTCTATTGTAACTACATGGAAAGAGTCATGTATCTAAATAAGTGCTTGTCGGTAGATACATGAGATATTCAAATGCGTAGAATTAAAACCGCGTATTCACTGTCCAATAAATTATCTTGCCGTAAAAGTAGTTCTACTTTCGGTTTTCGTTCGATAGAACTTTCAGAAAAATCTCCACGGACGTATTCATGCATTTGCAACAATCTACCATCGATGTGTGTGTTTTGTGCCTTTCTAACATTTCTTAATATTACAAAGCGAATTCTCATTTAATCGTATTCCGGGATATTCACACCAACTTGTGTTATTTTGATGACGGAATCGCTATTTATAGACTCACTCCCCGCAGTGGCTAGTAGCAAAGCGTAACCGATGTGGGGAGTTTCATTTATCGAAGGCTAAATGTTAAAACTGCGGCTTAAGAATAATAATTCGAGTCGCTAAATACGAACGTAAATTACTGGATACGTGCTTTTAAAATTTACTGTTTAAGAGTTCCTTTTACGCCAGATTATTTAGAATTACATAATCACGTCTGAATTTCATGCAACATCGGGTTAACTATAGGACATATAGGTCTTACTCTACTATGTCAGGACCTTTTTGATTTGAGTGACCCTGAATGTGTTCAATGCGACGATGTTCTGTTGTGTTAAAACCAGAAGAATCAATGTTTGTATTTACTGTTACTGAAGTGTTGTTTACTAGTTTTGTACAATAAAGAGTTTTTAATGCAATTAAATTGTCCTCAATTAATGTGCTAATCATTAAACTTTCCAATATCAGGCTTTTTTCATTTTAAAATTTTAGCTAAGGGACTATAGTAAAGCCCTAGCTTATGTCATTTACCTATATGCATATGACCTGCATTACAATATGAATGAAAACTCGGTCCGTAATTTTTAATGTTAAAATATTTGTATGGGCTCGAACGATGTGGGTACACATTTCTCTCTTTTGTCTCGTATGGTAAAAATCAAGTCCAACAGTACTTTCAGTACTTTGATCTCCATTGCAGACGACAAAATGTTCTGGAAGCGAGACAAACGCGCGGATATTTTAGACGGTCAAGGCCAAGCAGCTTCTGCGGAGATAGAAATGACGTCATACGCATTGTTAGCAATTCTATCACATGACGTAAATGTACCAATCAGTAAAGTTATGCCGATTGTTCGATGGTTGACAAGCAATAGAAATGCATTCGGTGGATTCGTATCAACACAGGTATAACTCGATCGGAAATTAATTTAATTGTCCCCAATACAATGTAAGTCATACTTCAGTCCGTGTTTGGGGTGTGTTTCACGTGCATGTTACGCATATGGTCACGTGGTGTGTTCATTGCAAAGCGTGCTTTGTTCTTTGTGACTTATAGCCTCACTTTTGGACTAGTTGGAATCTTGTTCTACATAACAATGGAAAGCCATATGAAGGCCAATACTAAAGCATATTTGAAAATACGGTATACATTTTGTAATTTTATTTGTGAATGGTGATTTTTAAACTGTTTGATATATAGCTGTGATCAAGCAAAATGTTTTATACCAATTACAAGAGGCAATCATTATTTAGATTATTTAGAACAGGCTGATCCACGAGTATTGACAATAACCGTGTTCTTCTTTATTGATATTAAGAATGTAGAGAGACAATGATCATGGCTAAGTGTTATCTTTTCCTCTCTAGGATACGGTGGTTGCGCTTCAAGCATTGTCCTTATTCGCTGAACGTGTATACGGTGAAGGCTTAGATGTTAACGTCAACATTACAGACAGCATGGGTCAGCTACATGACATCCACGTGACCCATGACAATAGTATAATACTACAAAAGCATGAAATAACGAATCCAGCCAGCAACGTTGAAGTAACTGTCAAAGGAATGGGTTGCATATTAATGCAGGTAGATTAGAAATATATTTATTTCAGTCATGTTTTGGACTGTTTCAATAGTATTTTAATTGCATAGAGTAGAAATAACCAGTGATTCTGGACACTGTACCTGTAATAATCTTGTATTCTTATACATATGTAATTGGCAACTTCTTATGATTTATAAGAGCATACACCGCGTTCTTGACTTGATCTGACGACGCCGGACAAGCCTCGCAGGTAGATTGAGATATTTACTCTTGATATTAAATTTTTTTTTTTTTCATACGTGCCAAATTACATTGAAAATTTATCACACAAAAATCTACCCGCTCCATATCCGCATTAACAAATATGTGAACTTCAAGGTAATTTGTTTATATTACTTAACATACCTGTTTAATTTGTTATATCAAATAATGCACTGTAAGTACCTAGCCGTGTCTCTAAAACGCCATGGAATTTGACAAAGTTGGAAGTATAGTAATCAGTGCTGATAGCCCACGTGACTTTTGACGTCACAAATGGGTATAGTGGAAAGCAGTTTTTTGCACGAAAAGAAGCAGTAAGTATTTCATTCCGATTTCAATTTTCACGATACATAGCGCATGCTAAGCGGAGAAATGTGTATATTCCATGTATACTAGTAGTTGTCATTTCTTTGTATCTACTACAGTTTTCTGTAACATTCACACCGAAGGAAGCACCCAAACTATTTGGCGCGAATGTTACAGAAAACAGTAGAGAATACAAGAAATGACAACTATACATGGAACATACACACTCTTTCGCTTAGTGTCATGAAAATTGAAATTGGATTGAAATACTTACAGCTCCCTATCTCCCGAATGCGTGCTGAAAAAGTGCTTCCCGCAATATTTACCTATTTGTGACGTCAATTCTCAAAAGTCACGTGGGTTATCCACACTGATTATGTTCCAATGATCGTTTGTATCGAAGGGCTCTTAGTTTACATGTACATTTGTACTTACAAAATTTGATATAGTTATTTAATTCTACTTTTAGACTACACAGCGATATAATGTAGAGAATAAGTTAATTCCAGAAGAAGTTTTCAAACTTCAAATAAGCACCCCTATCACGAAGGAGATGATTGTAAACAATTGTAAACAAAGAACAATCAAGATTTGTGCCAGGTAAATGTGACAGGAAAACTTATTTGTTTTGTTTTTAACCTTTAAATGACAATAGACATTTTCTATATCAAGGCTGTGATCAATATACTCGTGTCTCTCCAGATCAGGGTCACTTGCACTGTCTCGTTTAACTTATTTTTAACTTTTTGTGTAGTGACGATAATTTTATTTACAAAAATGTAATAGGTAAAATGTTTGAGTGTTTGTCTCGCTGGATTCAAACACCCTTTGTCAATAATAGTTCATCGTGTTAGGTAAGGTAACTTAAAACACAAATATGTTCTCCAAGATTTTTACAGTCTCTGGTGTGTAAGTCAGATGTGGGAGGCATGTCACTTAAAATGATACCAAAAACGTATGAAAGAAATCACGTGCCTGGATAGGGTCTCGAACGAAATCTCTCTTGATTAACAAGCATACGCTGTATGTACTGAACTAATCGAGGGGTGTATGGGAGATATTGGTCTCGAAATACTTGATACAGAACAGAACATATTCATCAAACATATATTCATCTATTTATTTTCTTTTCCACATACTGTATGTTACATACCTGAGATAATAAAGTTCTTTTCTGTTCTGGTTCTGTTCTGGTCTCGAAATACTTGATAAGAAAAACTTTATATTGCAGTTATCATGGTTCAGACGAGGAGAGTAACATGGTTATCATTGAAGTCGGATTAGTAAGTGGTTGGATTCCTGTGATATCATCACTTGAACATGTAAGAGACAATAATTATCGCAGTAATTGATAATTAATTAAATAAAATTAATCTTGTGTCAGCGGCCACATCCAAATAAATGTGAAGAAAGGCCATTCTTTTAAAAAAAATCATTGGTTACATAGAACAAATTGATCTCTGAACAAAGGCAACTTGCTTATAAAGGCCACTGATTGATTTTCCCAAAGGATGGCTTTTGTTCACAGGTTTTACTGTACATTTGTATTTGCAATGTTGAACCTTACAATATAATAAAATTTCGCTGTTTAGAAGGAAAGGCTACTTTTTCTTCCAATGGTGACCTTAGTTGACAGGTTTAACTGTATACAAGATGCATAAATGTCTTAACTTGAATGATACATGATGCAAAGTGAATTTTGAATGTTTTGAATAAATCACACAAGAACCTCGTAAAAAGGTTCAAGCAGACAACAGTGCTTTTAACAAGTATGAGTTAGACAGATTCTGTCTGACACTAGAATTGATCATGTAAATTGTAAATATTCATACCATTATACCATCTCGTGAGGTTTTGCTGATAGACGCCTATTGACAGTTGGAGTATGCTGAAGAAAAGTAATTCGATGTGTACAACATGCCCGTAGGAAGTTATGTTACATTTGGGGACATTTTGTGTGACAAGAGGAGGGATTCAGATACAGGCGCTTTTAAAAACCATTGCAGCCAAAATTATGATGGTGGGGAGGGAGAGCTAAGCCCCCCTGTACCCCCACGGTTCTCACGCTCTTTTTTGTATTTCCACACCGTGGAAACTTGTACGTAATTGCTGCTGCGCTTATCAGAATGTTTCTGAGAAAAAAACTATTTGCATCTAACTTAAGTAGTTTCCGTAAATATAAATAAATCATTTCCATGTCTAGACTAAAGATCTTAATTATACTGGCCATAATAATTATGACAGGGATTGACGTTTCAGCTGCAACTTTTACACTCTTACTTAACATGTTTATACCTAATGTCTACATCCATCCCTTTCAAGCAGCTATGTTCTTAAGCTCATGATAAATTCAATGTCGTCTGCACAGGATTTTAATTTGATCAAACGTCTGCAAAACATCCCCATTTTAAGGAATGGGCTTGTCCAAAGTGGAAGTTGGAAGATCCTATTGTAAGAATATAGGAATAAATGGGTTAGATTCTCTCTTTTCTACAGGAATTTGGTAAAGAAAGAACTTAGCCAGATTAAAAGTCTATACAAGCTATTTGTTATCTGTACAATACGAGTCCTGGGAGAATCAATTGTGACATTGATGCATTGTTTTATTTTTCAGCAGATGAATTCTGTAGAAAGTGTTTTAAAAAAATACGAAATGGACAAGGAGAACCCAGACGGTGTTAATCTTTACTTTGATCAGGTAAATGATTTTCTTTCTCAGTATCATTGACATCAAGGGCATCATAAGGCCATCTTTGGAAAATGTTGATTTTCAATTACTTGTACGTGGTAGAATCATGAACAACCAAAGCATTTTTAGTGATTTTGACTACAATGCTTTTTGTCCTTAATTTTTACTTTCGTTTTAAGTATAAGCTTATAAAGCTAACGGACTAGAAGCCCAAGGGCAACATGTCGAGCCCCTGTTTAGCCAGCTTGTGATCTTGACCTTTGAACTACAAGTATGGGTGATATTCATGACACATCATTTCATTGAAGTAAACTTTCATACCAATTTATTTCAAAATCCTTAAATGCAAACAGAAGTTACAGTATAGACAAGGAAAATATATTTGACTGAATGTGTAATCTTGACCTTTGACCTATAAAAATCTGGGTGTTGTCCAAGACACATGGTCGCATTGTATTATGGCAAGTCATTTTTAAATGCATAAGGGAGACACAGCCCTGACAAGGTGTATAATGATTATTTTTTATGTTTGGCCTCTAAGTGTGACCTTGACCTTTGAGCTAGAGACCTTGATTTTACGCACTGCACACCGCCTCATGGTGTTTTACAATTATGCCAAGTTATCTTAAAAAGTTTCTATGCATAAGGGAGATACAGCCCGGACAAGGTCTATAATGCTCGTTTTTGACGTTTGACCTCTAAGTGTGACCTTGACCTTTGAGCTAAAGACCTGAATTTTGTGCACTGCATACCGCCTCATGGTGTTTAACAATAATGCCAAGTTATCTTAAAAAGTTTCTATGAATAAGGGAGAGACAGCCCGGACAAGGTCTATAATGCTCATTTTTGACATTTGACCTCTAAGTGTGACCTTGACCTTTGAGCTAGAGAACTGGATTTTGCGCACTGCACACCGTCTCATGGTGTTTAACAATTATGCCAAGTTATTTTAAAAAGTGTCAATGCATAAGGGAGATACAGCCCGGACAAGGATCCGGACGGACACACTCACTCACTCACTCACTCACGTACAGACACGCAACCGCCATTGTGGCGACTATGTCGAGCTCACCGCAGGCGGGCTCGACAAAAATGATAGCCTGTATCAGTGTAGATAACCCACGTGCCCCTTAACGTCACAAATGGGTATTGCGGGAAGCACTTTTTGGCACGAAGTCAAAATGAAACTCTTTGTATTTTATTCCGATTTCAATTTTCACGACACATAGCGCATGCTAAGCGGGAAAATGTGTATACATGTTCCACGTATTGTTGTCGTTTCTTTGTATTCTGTACAGTTTTCTGTAACATTGGCGCCAAATGCTTTGGATGAAGCGGGAAGCTTGTGTATTTTTCATTTGGCGCGAATGTTACAAAAAACTATATAATAAGATGGGGTTACGATATAATATAAAGTACAAGTTTCACAATTCAGACAAAGATACATACTTTTCAAGTACAGTGCAACCTCTCCAGAGCGGCCCTCTGTTGAACAACTGCACGATTAAACTATTAATTTGGACTCCCTAGAGCAACAACCTCTTAAAACAGCATAATCTTTCTTCTCTCAGAGGGTGTTGCTTTGGAGAGGTTGCACTGTATATTATATCGAATTCGACTCTTCGTTGCTTCAGTTGATTCTGAAATAGACTTTTGCTAAAAAGCTACTAGTACATTTATGTAAGTGTTGCAATAGAGCCTATAATTAATATGAAAATGATAATATTCTGCCAATCCAAGGCATCTCATTGTTCTGATTGATTGTTTTAGAACCAATATACATGTACAACGCTTCTTTTGCATTTCAACTTAATATTGTTACCCCCTCAATAATAAGTACATTTGGTTTGGTTCCTTAGATGGACATGCTATCAAGGTTTGACTGTATTTTTATAATTTTCTTATATTCTGGTCTTCAGATGTATTCCAGTGAGCTATGTGTACAGTTTGATATTGTTCATGAAATCGATGTCACAGATCAACAACCTGCTCTAGTGAAAATATTCGATTATTACGAGTCTGGTAAATATATGAAGTTCAAATATCACATACTGTGTAACCTCTATGAACGGTCACCTCCGAACAAGAGTCACCTTTCTGTTACAGCCAGTATATTAGCAACCCAAATTGACATTTTATTCCATTTTCACTCTCTCTACAACAGCCACCTCCTTACAACAGCCATTATTGTCCTTTCAATAGGCGGCTGTTGTAGGGAGGTTGCAGTGTAGTTGTGATTTTCATCCAATCCACGTCAGGGTGATTTATAATAACTATGTGATAACATTACGACAGCTTATAACTTTAGATAAGCCGACTTCAATACTTAATAATAAACACTAATGAATGGCTGTCAAAGTATTACTGAATAACTTCACCTTCCATTTAAGATGTCGCTATTTTTGAGAAAACAACGTTCTCGTGCGTATAGAGTGTTGACCTCTAGAAGTCATTGTGATGTATCATGATTCACGAAACAAGCATAGGCACTCAATTCCGTGATTTTTATACGTTTATGGAAGTTATTTTCAATTCAACTCATCAAACAACGCAAATCTGTCGAAGGAAAAATCTTCAATTTTTACCTTATTTGGTGTATAAAAAACATCAAGGTAGTGCACTCGCCATCTTTTCGATAAACGGAATTGACGAAAATAAGCGTAGGTCCCGGCTTTCCTTCTAAAAGATGTCAAAACGTTTAAATTTGAGGCACACTACAACGAAAGCAAGGTTCTCGAAAGCTCGTGCAGTTGAGAAGGAAATCCGAGATCCACGCTTATTTTCGTCACTTCCGTCAATCGAAAAGATGGCGAGCGCACTACCTTTGTGTTTTTTATACACTCAATAAGGGAAAACATTGAAGATTTTTCTTTCAACAGATTTGCGTTGTTTGAATAGTTAAATTGAAAAATAACGTCTGTAAACGTATAAAAATCACGGAATCGAGTGCTTATGGAAACACGTATCCTGTTTGGTATATACACAATATTTCATCAAGCAAAATTGAGTTTAAATTACGAACAAATCCACTGTAGGTCAAAACGAAGATTATGTAGGATACGATTGAAGATCTGATGTTTAAAATGCTAAAGGTTTTTAAAATACAGTCTAGCTTGCAGACACCTTTGGACAAGGACACGTGTCTACTATCGACACCTGTATACAACTGACACACTGAATAACTTCCATATGTCTTCAATAAACACCTGTCCACAATAGGCAATTGTCTACAACGGTCACTGTAATTTAAAATATGTGTTAATTAAGATTGGTTTCATTTACATTTCTTGCATTTCTAACACCAAGAACACTCACGTGAAATATGTTTATATTATGAAACATTGTTTTATTTTTTAGAATTTGAGAGTGTAGCATTTTATGAGCTGTCTACTTGCACTGAAGATAATATAGATGATGTAGACGTCAGTATAAATGATCTACATGTAGATAAAGCAGGGATGGATGTCCACAATCTACCAGCAGGTACGTACACTAATTGCCTAACAAGTTATAAAGTATAAGTATATCATTTATTAGTTTGAATTAAACACTACCCAGTCTCTTTCTGTTGATAAATACATGTATACATGTAATAGTTTTTGAATTACAACTAGTTGAAAACATTATACATGTACATGTATCTTCAAGAAGCATATATAACATGACAGCATAATTATAAATACTTTTTTTATCTTAGAATTCTTTTACTCATATTATAACAAGACATAGACAAAAAGAAAAAAAACTAATTAGTATAATTATAAACTACACGTATACATGTATGTGTATTTTTTATATATTTTTTGTTTTAAACACTACTCGTTTTGCACCTCTGATAAATAAATTATAATGGTAAAAAGACTATTAAATATCATGATTATTCTATAGATACATTTTGAGTGAATTTTAATATAAATACGTTCTTTATCAATATATAGCTCCAGTACCACCTTTACCTGTGGAGTTAGATGGCCCAGAAAGTGCGCCGGCCCCTAAACCAAGCTTACAATGTCCGCAGTGTGTGTCAACAGGAGTGGTCGAAGTTCTAAAAGACTTGTGTAAAAAGAACGGTACTTGTATAAAAATATTGTAATTAAAACCAACATATAGACCAAAGTGACGTAACAATTTCTCATAGGATATCATTATCAAGTCGAGATAGGTCGAAAATATTAAAATACAATGTAATTGGATGTAACAAGTAAATCGGTTGATTGGCAAGGTTTTGTGCTATACAGAGAACCATCCTTATATCACGCAATTACTGTGGAATCATTAATTTTCGTTGGGGATTTAATTTCGTGGATTTCGTGGGTCGGCTCATCCACGAAATCAAATCCCCACGAATTCAAATGCAGAGATAAGGCATTTCTTTTCAAAAATCAAAATCCACAAATTTATGTCCCCACGAAATAGCCATTTTAGTAAAAACCACGAAAATTGAACCCAACGAAAATTAATGATTTCACAGTATTTATCACGAATTCTTAAGAAATAGTTATATAAATGGAATCAAAGCGCTGTAAGAGAACATAAAAGTGAACATGCATTTTTATTTCTGATAAATTTCATCCACCAAACCACTAGTTCGTCAAGTATGATGATGTTGCTAAAATGTATTAGGAGTAGGCTTTAAGGTAGCAGACTGGATTGCCTGCTAATCATATAAACTTTGTGGTCCTAGAGTAACTGACACTGTTCATGCCAATGTTCAAATCACAACCAACATAGCTTAAGCCAATGGTCATACCACAAGTTAACATGGTCTACGGTTTTATTTGTTTGTTTATTTGATTTTGCCCTTTTTCAACAGCCATGAGTTATATGAGGCCGGCAGTTCAACTAACCATCGTTCCTGGGAAGAACCAGTACTAGACTACCATCCTCCGTAAGCAACTGCCTACTTTCTCACATAAAGAGACATGTTCGGTAGCTGGGCTCGAACCCACGGCCCTCTATCAGTGAGAGGTTACGGTGATTTTAAGTCAGCTACCTTAACTACTCGACCTCGGAGGCGGGGCTCATTATGAATATACATGTAATGCGTATTTATAGATTGTGTTTGTACACAATTTTTCAGTGTGGATATTAACAGCTAATGATAGTATGTTGACATTGAATGTCTTGATGTATGATAGTGTGAGCCCAGATCTTCACGTAAAACGACCAGAAATCCTCGTAAGATGCCACCAATGTCAACCTTTCCTTTTTGAAAATGGTTTGTACTTATTTACTTATTTTGGATAACCCTTCGTATTTTCGGTCAGTTATTTATATTTTAAGCGAAAAAAACAACAAAAAATTCAAATTCAAGGGCAGATAACTAAAAAACGAGATCGGTGACCCCCAATTATTTTACTTAAAATGATTATTTAAGCTATTGATCATGGAAAGTTTAATACAATTCTGTGGAACAGTTTTTATTCTGCCATCATGTCTTTTTGATAACTGTAGCAAACGTCCTTAGATAAAAAAAGATACGACTAGTAAATGAACTATATCATGATGTGTATTAACCAACTTATGAACCTTTTGTTGTTTCTTTTCTGTAGGAATGAAGAGCTTGACTTTTCTCGAGCCGTATGATTGGACGAATGTTGGGATGAATTTAGCTCAGAAAGATGCCGTCATTATACCATGGTCTATATCCATACAGACATCTCTACAAACTGTCATGAAATCTTGCCCTCCAAATTTGTGAATACAGTGAACTGAATAAAAATTGTATCTGTTGATTTTAGCATAATACCGATTCATGCCCGTTTAACTCATAACGAGTGTAATTTATCCTTCGGCAAACTTTCGTCGTCGTTGTGAGCATCCATATTGTATGTCAACAAGGTAATTTTTTCCAAACTTTTGAAGAATACAGGCCTTTGTGTAAAATATCGAAATGCAGTTAGCTAGCTTAGGGTTTTCAGAGTCAGCACATGTAAACATATTGCATGTTGGCGGACATTTTGATGGTAAAACCGCACGACGCAGTCACTTAGGGTGGCTTGAAAACGAGAACGAACTTCTCGCCTGACCAAATATGACACCCAAAACGCCAATCCTGGTCAATATCTTCACACGTGCGTACTCGGAAAACCCATAGCTTGCTAACTGCATTTCGATATCTTTACTCTATTAGGCCTGTGTTGTTCATAATTTTGGAAAAACTTACCTTGTTGACAAACAACATGGGTGCTCACAACGAGGAACAGAAGTTCCTCACAACATTTTGCCGAAGGATAAATTACACTCGTTATGAGTTAAACGGGCATACGAGTGTAACTAAGCGCCATCTATAATGTTGCAAGTACTCACAATGCAACGCCAACTTTAAAGTCCCATTAGCTTTTTGCTATCAAAATTATATGCAAAAAACAAGCAATTGCTGATATTATCCTAAGATAATTATTACCGACGAAACGAACTATATTTCTTCTAAAAACTCTCATTTCAGTGTGATTTTTGCTTTTGTAAACTTGAAATATGTAGAGCGTGTGACGTCACTTTACGACGTGTGCATAACTTGACTGCGGGAAACACAGCTGTTCTATAAATAGTATTTATTTCAATGAAAAAACTACGATATTGGTTATGGAAACATTTTTTCTTGCTATAAAGTATGCACGGGAGGAAAACACACCGGATTCCTCTGTTATATAACAAGCAGAAACTATTACGACCGATAAATTTATATGCTTATGGGACTTTAAGTTCACCTTTCCGGGCATTAAACGATGTTAATATTGTATTGGTCGCATACTAGTAATCATGTCGCAATAGATATGTGGTGGCTATAATGAGACGGTCCTAATATTTAGGTTGGGTTGATAGTATTGTTTTATAGGGTCCTTATATAACCTTTCACTGAAATAGGTCGTAGACTGTGTGGCCACATGTGTTATGTTTGGTGATACTAGTTAGTATTCATACACGTAAATATTGTGTTTTTTTTATCATTACATAAAAATATGTATCATCAGAAGGAAATCCTGAATTTTTTGTAATGTCTATTGTATATAAGATATACGCATGTATTTTCTTTTCTATGACGTAATGTATAATAAATTATGATCGCAGTACTACATCTCTATATATAAACAAGACAAGCGTTATTTGTTTTTTTTATACATCCCAACGATTTCTGATGAACTGGCCCCAGTTTCACAAAAAAACTTAAGGTTTTGCTCAAACTCAACTTATTTATTGTATCAATTATTTCTCTAACTTAATGTATTTTATTCTAAAAGTGGCATTAAAAGAAGGTACAAATATGGTCTAATAACAGTTTCCCACAATTTCAATCTAACAATAGTCTTTTGATATGGAATAATTGAATAAAAATTATTTGAGTCTGTTATTGGATATTGGACTTTCGACTCAAATGAAAAATGAGTTTTGAGCCTTAATTTGTCCTCTGAACCAAAAATAATTGATGTTGGCATGTTAAACATGTTCTAAGTATATCAGAAAACAAATGGCAACATTTCTAGTCAGTGACACATTATTTCTAGACAGAAAAAATACTTGAGTCCATTATTGAGTTTCTACTCAATTTTGTTCGTGAAACTGGGGCCTGGGTTTTTACTTAATTCCGAGAACAAAGACAGTCACATAAATTTATGTTAAGTTAGTCTCAACTGGGTGGATTATTTGGTAGTTATGTAAACAAATACGCAAAAAGAGTGGTAGTTCATATGATGGCCCAAGCATTTCAGTACACGCCCCGTACATAAGTGTAGGGTTACACATTTTGGGTATGCGGTTTCCAGTCACAACACTAGGTATTCCTTTTCAAGAATCATTTTCAGAATTGCTGACTTTCAAACGTGTTTGTTGTTCGCGTTTGATAACATGGGCATCAAGTACCCATTGAAAGAGAAACAGGTTATTTCCATTGTTGGGGTCCCATGATGGAAAGTAGCCCGTGAACTACAACAAAATCAAATGTACAGTTTTTTTTACAAGCACCTCTATGTAATGTCCAACGAAGATGTTGAAGAGTATAGTAATGAAGTTGAAGGTGAAAATGGCGGCCTGTCTATTATGTCCGAGGTTCTTTCTTTTTTGACAAATCCCGAGGAGTTCCGATTGATGATAACCTAACAGCACAAAGGGTGGATAACTCAGGTTTGGCAATACTAGTATGTAACTGCAGGCACATTTGAATGCTGCACATAAGGATTCGATATTGATTACCCAGCTTCCAAAACATTATTGAGAGCGCAATAAACCCTGTAGTTTTCTGTAACATTGACTCGAGAATCAATTAAACTGTCAAGTTAACTGACATAGAAAACGGATGCTTTCTTTCACTGAGAAATAATTTTTGACAAGGTGCTTGTTATCGATATAAACCGTCATAACAGAACAGTTTTCCACAGATACAACAAAAACATTGAATAATCAAAGTACTGAAAGTACTGTCGGACTTGATTTTTACCATAAGAGACAAAAGAGAGAAATGTGTACCCACATCGTTCGAGCCCATACAAATATTTTAACATTTAAAATTACGGACCGATTTTTCATTCATATTGTAATGCAGGTCATATGCATATAGGTAAATGACATAAGCTAGGGCTTTACTATAGTCCCTTTGCTAAAATTTTAAAATGAAAAAGCCTGATATTGGAAAGTTTAATGATAAGCACAATAATTAAGGACAATTTAATTGCATTAAAATTTCTTTATTGTACAAAACTAGTAAACAACACTTCAGTAACAGTTAATACAAACATTGATTCTTCTGGTTTTAACACAACAGAACATCGTCGCATTGAACACATTCAGGGTCACTCAAATAAAAAAGGTCCTGACACAGTAGAGTAAGACCTATATGACCTATAGTTAACCCGATGTTGCATGAAATTCAGACGTGATTATGTAATTCTAAATAATCTGGCGTAAAAGGAACTCTTAAACAGTAAATTTTAAAAGCACGTATCCAGTAATTTACGTTCGTATTTAGCGACTCGAATTATTATTCTTAAGCCGCAGTTTTAACATTCAACCTTCGATAAATCAAACTCCCCACATCGGTTACGCTTTGCTACTAGCCACTGCGTGGAGTGAGTCTATAAATAGCGATTCCGTCATCAAAATAACACTAGTTGGTGTGAATACCACGAAATACGATTAAATGAGAATTCGCTTTGTAATATTAAGAAATGTTAGAAAGGCACAAAACACACACATCGATGGTAGATTGTTGCAAATGCATGAATACGTCCGTGGAGATTTTTCTGAACTATCGAACGAAGACCGAAAGTAGAACTACTTTTACGGCAAGATATTTTATTGGACAGTGAATACGCGGTTTTAATTCTACGCATTTGAAAATCTCATGTATCTACCGACAAGCACTTATTTAGATACATGACTCTTTCCATGTAGTTACAATAGAATGATTTAAAATGTATTTAGATCTGACACACTTGATTGGGGAAAGATTCCAGATACTTCTATATAAACATACCATTTAGTTGCGCACTATTTCCTTTATATGGCATTCTTTTAACCAAGCTGTTATGGAGTCCAGCGCCAAACATAAGTCAATGATTACAAAGGACTTGATTTTGATAAAAATCAAGTCCAAAAATAAAACATTTTACTCTTGTCAAGTAACAGTATGTTTTTTCTTATTATGTGTATTCAGAGGTCACGCAAATTTCCAGACAAGAATTTCATAATGATCAACATTGCTTGATAACTCTTGTTCTGTTGTGTGGTGAGTAAATTTTGACCACTTGGCAGGCAGAAAGTTATCTTAATATATGATGTATAACACAAACACATTTTGAATGGGTTAAAGCATTATCCATCATAAAACATTAAATGTCATATTCAATGGTGTAACTTGATATATATAATGAAAGATTAGGAATTTCCCAATATAAAAATAGAATCAGGTCAATATTCATCTACCAGAATTATTAGTTGTTATTTGTTATATATTCATCTTCCTTTATGATCGATATACATTGCTGTTTGTGAAATAATTCATTGAAACTTGATATGAATCAGAATGATATTTTATCCTCAATGTTTTAAACCAATGACTTTTCATATAATAAATAAGTTGTTGACTAGTAAGACATTAAATATAATGTGATATTCACCGGCGGATTGTCATACTGACCTCGGCTACGCTATGCCGGTGAATATCACATCATATTCAATGTCTCACTAGTCAATAATTCTATATAATAATATCCTATAAACTTAATAAATATATTGTGCAATAATATGTAGTGTATATAAAGACCTTTATAGTTACATACCTGGCCCCAGTTTCACAAAAAAACTTAAGTTTTTACTCAAACTCAACTTATTTTATTAAAGTATTTCTCTATCTTATTGTATGCAATTCAGAATGTGGTATTAAAAGAAGGTACAATCCACATACTAATAACAGTTTCCCACTGTTTTAACATAGCTAGCATCTCTTGATATAGTATTATTCATTAAAATTGATTTGAGTAAGCTATTGAGAATTAGATTTTTGACTCAAATGAAAAAGGCGTTTTGAGACTTAGTATGTACGCTAGACCCACGATATTTTCTCTTGGCATATGTATCATGTTAAAAGTATACTAGGAAACAAATGGTATCATTTCTGGTCAAAGACAAACGATTTCTAGAAGAAAAAACACTTGAGTCCATACTTGAGTTTCTACTCAATTTTGTTCGTGAAACTGGGGCCTGGTCATCTCAAGCTTAAATAGTGTTGAGCTGCTGTGTACAGACCACACTGTGTTATCTCGTTTACATGTTCATTCAATTCTAACCATATTGTCGATGTTGCAATGTACTTTGGGATAAGAGTTTGTCCGGTCATATTGATTAATGTTTCAAAATATCTTGTAGCGATTGGCTAACTTAAACCAATCACCCAAGAAACTTCTAGTTTCATCACTAATTAAAATTAGGTGATGTACGTTGACGTGTGTACCAGTGACCTAAGTATATGTGTATATTTTATTCCTCAATCTATTGATGTATTTAGTTGGGTTTTACGCCGTTATATACGGCGGTCGGTTCACCTAATAAGTTTTCCTGGACTGTTTTTTAACCAGTACATGTACTAACTTCCACAAGCGGTAACGGCAATGTCACCACATGTGGAAAAAAATCGACAAGTGTTTTGTCAAATTTTCATGGAAGGGGATTGAACACTCATCAATGTAGCTGTTACTTCATCTATATGGTATCACAATTATGTTCCTAAAATAACCTGATGAATATATTTCTCATAAGTTGCATTACAGATTAAGCATAGCAATAATACCTTCAAAACTAAAATAAAATGGATATCATTTCTTTTGTAAAAAGCAATTCAAACAAAAGACAATAAAGAATGAATCATGATTACTTTTATTATAAAATGTGTATAAATGATTCGAGTAATATAAACTACTTTGTGCAGCAAATAATAAGTTTTAACGTAATTTGTAGTATAGTGTACAAGAAGATATTTCAGTACCCTGTCTACTGGTAAAATAGGAAAAACAGAAGAGAAATAAAATGTTCAAATTTATACATCGTTTAAGAGTTTGTAATGTTCTACAACATGGCGAGTAAAGAATGAAAAAGTGCGTCATAGCATAGCTGGTGGACCGCACTGGACCTGATTGTAAATCAAGACAAATCTACTAGCTATACACTTACAACATGCTTTGATTTACTCTTCGAACAATCAATAACAAATTCCACTTCATTATTTGTCGATTGTTCATGACCATTTGAAGTAACAAATGTATGTCCATTTCCATTATTCACTAAATGTGACATTAACAATTTTCTTTCTTAAAAGTTCATTTTGGCATCCTATTTTGAAGAAATTGTTAGCAATTATGTATTAGAATGTGCTGTTACTCATAGTTTCGTACAATAATTCATTGCAGTTATTACAGAAAAGCTTAGGATGAGCTGTTAGCGTGCTATTTTGTCTGTCGTCCGTCCGTCTGTCCGTCTTCAGTTCTTCAAAGAACTTTTTCTCTGAAACGGCTGTGTCAAATTTCAAGAAACTCCGCAGGAATGATCTTCAAATGAATAAATATATATTATTGTCATATAAATGAAGGCTGAATAGAAAACTTCAAAATATGCTGAAAAAATATACATATGAAATTGATATATGTGATTCTGGTCCATGCACCCCACCATACTTTTGGCGCCAAAAAGAGGTCTTGGGACTCTCTTTTTTTCGTTAGTTATTGTTCATTCCATAAAGTAGAGATATTGAACTGTATTGTGTGGAAAAATCACGGATGTACTTTTTGGTAAAATTTTCTTCATATGTTTACCCATGTCCTTTAGTAAAAATAGTTATAGTAAAATCCTGGAACACGAATAATTACCTTCTCATATTCGAATTTTACTATATCTGTGACTATCAAACAAAGAAACGTGAAATACATTTTCCGCTGCATACGATTCTCCACTGTACCAATGTTCAGCATAATTTTTTCAAAGGGGTCTAACGTCGTATCCAAAGTCAAGTCATTTGGCGACATTCAAAGGCAGACCTTAGGCTTACAACTGACGTCCCATAAGCTAGCTGGATAGCTTCCTCACACGTTAAATTTTGTGCCGCTGAATGGGATTTAATCTCACAACTGTGAATGTCTAGTAATGTTCACTATTATATAGCTGTGTTAGTCAGTTTTTTTTCACTGTATCTGATTAATCACCATACTAGTGTACGCTATACCCGTGCTTTACTACATATGTGCATTGTCATTCAGAATAAAAGCTGATGATGTAACCAACTATTGATCTGTCCATTTGGGATAACTTGCATACTGTTGTATTGTGGGACGAATTTGAGTATGAATGATTTATATTTGATGTTTGATAATGTAAAACTGACAGACGAGTATATTAAGAGATTATTAAAGAGATTTGGACATTTAGATATTTACTATAAATTTAACCTCTGTAGAGCAACAACCTCTCTATAACAACACATTCAAAATTTCCCTAAACTGATATTTACTATAAATTTAACCTCTGTAGAGCAACAACCTCTAAACAACAGCCAATATTTGCAGCTCCCACAGGGTGTTGCTCTACAGAGACTGTACTGTATTCAAACAAGTACTAACTTATCCTTCCACGAAGACCTGGTTACTTCTCCGCATTTGCACATTTTGTAAATTCTCATGGAAGGCTAAGACCTGTCGCAACCGGGAATAGAACCCGGGTTTGCCGGATTGCAAATCCAGCGCACTGATCGCTGGACCACGGCCGTGGCCTCCTCAATATAGCTGTTGCTTCATCTATAAGAACCATGGATTATGCTCTAAAAATGATCTGATGAATACATTTCTAATAAGTTGCATTATAGAATGCGCTTTGCAATCGTACCTTCAAAACTTTCAAAAATACCTGGATATCATTTCCTTTGTAAAAACATTCAAACAAAAGACAATATAGAATAAATCATGTTTACTTTTATTATAAAAGGAGTATAAATGAAACGTGTAATATACAATAAACTACATTGTGCAGCAAATAAAAAAACATGATGCGTTCATAAACACTTCAGTATCCAGTGAACTGGTAAAAATAGGAAAACAGATGGAGAGAGAGAAAGTATTCAATTTGTCTGATAAATTTTCGAATATATTCAGCATTAAAGAGTTTGTGATGTTCCACAACATGTCGAGTAAAGAATGAATAAGTGCTTCATAGCTGATGTGCGTCAAAATTTATTAAGATGAATTCCTCTAGATATACACTTACACCTTGCTTTGATCTACTCTTCGAACAATCAATAACAAATTCAACTTCATCATTTGTCGATTGTTCATGACCATTTGAAGTAACAAATGTATGTCCATTTCCATTCTTCACTAAAGGTGACATTTCTGTTCCATTCAAGCCCCCAATAATACTTTCTTCCGCTTCTGAAGTATCATTGTTGTCAAGAAGTGGTGTCATCGATTTGATTTTAATGTCTGACATAGGCCACGTTTGTGTAAAACCTTTCAAAAACGTATGGAATGCAGCTTGGAAAAGAATTGTATCCGTGTCGCCTTTCGTTACTTTAGGAGCCTCGTGCGATTTAAACACAACATTACGTAACAAAAATGGTAAAATACCTCCGGCAATTGTGGCCAACATCTTGTTGCCGGCTGATAATTCATAAGTATCACCAAACGCAAGAACGACCACTAGCACACCTAAGAGGAAAACAATGATAACAGACAACTCAGCCGTAGCCTTTAAATAACTGGTGACAAGTTGTCCTGGGGCCATGTGATAATTCATTGTAGTACAAGCCCTGAAGAAATATCCGCGTGGAATATATGGCTTGTCGGAGTTGTCCAGGAACAAACATAGTCTAGAAACATTCCATCTGGGAAACCCATCCATGTTGGTGTCAAGAGTTACCGGTGGTGTTTGTTCTTGCTCTTCTTCCTCGGCTTCTTTGCTGTTTATTCGGAAAGCCAAATTGGACTGTTTGTCTTCGTCGAGATATATATCTCGCTTTACATCATTTATTCCGAGAGACAAGGTAAGTTGGTTCATAGTTTGATTAAAGTTCAAGAAAGTTTTGCTAACAAAACCGAAACAGTCTTGTGCGTATACTCCCATAAGAAAAGCCAAGGACATATACGTCAGCATAGAGTCTGCATTCACAATTATACCCATAAAGACGTAAACCAATATCTCGATTATGAAAGCTGTGAATTCCATTAGCAGAAAAGTAATAGAAATAAATGAAGCTAAGCACATTGCAATCACGATAACCTGCTCCAGTTTCCTTAGTAGTGATTTCATTATGTATTCGTTCTTCTCCAATCCGTCGCTTTTCTTTAATCCATTCATATTCAGCGTTGTTTCGATCTTGTTTATGACATCCTTGCATTCTGCAAACATCGGGACCATGGAACAAAGGTTATCCGGCAAGAGGTATGCGAAGAAATGAGCAAGCATTCTCATTGATATGTTGAACGTTGGGAGTGTGTAAAATGCGACAGTGAGTAAAACAAATGGGAGGGCCAACACCCAAGCAAACAGTCCTATTAGGATGCCTAATCCGCCGTATTTTGTGCAAGGGGCCACAGCACCTCTGATCAACCATCCAATCACATCCATTTGACTTGTGTCCCTCATGTCCCTTAAGCAACGAACTGTGACAAGTTTAAATCTCTCCTGTGACCTTTTGCCGATCAGTTTGAATATGCATACTTCAAAGGTCAACATGGCGTAAATGACAATAAATATAACATTTATCGGTGTTACGTACAGTGTTATGTTTCCCGGAAAGTTCATTTCAAGTAATTTCAGTTCAGCCGCTTTTTTCTGCATCTCGATTTCTGTTTCTTCAACTTCGTAGTAGATAAAAACACGTACGAACCAAGGGGATACCAAAACCAGAAGCAAAAGTAGTTTCATTACCCTCCTGAGAAATGTTCTCCATGACAGCTGTCCAATGCAGCAACACATCTTGAATACGTTTGCTTCGCAGCAAGGCTGAACCGATTCTCTTTCGCTGATCTTACACTGAACAAAGGTATCATACAGGGAACGAAGTAAACCAACAGGCGCGTAATTGCTTGGCAAAAGTCGTCCATATTTCACTTGCAAACACAACTCATTCATTTCCATAGAATATGGGACGTCAAGTTTCATTTCATTCAATGTTTTGTTAAATTTGACCATTCTCTCAAACTTTGATATACAGAATATCTTTGCTTTCTTGTATTTCTGAGGGGTTTTGGTCAGAACTGTTTTCAGTTTCATTTCTTGACGATAGATGAAGTCTCTTACTGTCACATTCTTTCGATATAACGATTCTGGAATGAATTTCGGACTGTAAAGAACAACGAGCACTTTAACAAATATGATGATGCCTAATAACAGCTTTAGCCAAAAATCTGAGTGCAGATATTTACATTCAGTTTCACCTTTCTCGTTGCGTTGGCAACAATAGTATTGGAAGTCAGCTACGCCATCGTTGTCTATAATATGCTTGTTACAAGTACTTCCAGTATATTTCGTATCTTCGCTAATGCCGCTAGATGTGTCTTGAAAGTCATTCATGACCAGTGTTCGGATGAGGATCTCTATTTCAGAATATGTCAGATTGTTGAGACATGATGCAGGTTCTTCGACTAATGTCACACTCATTTCTTTCACGCCAATAGCTAATGAATAAAGAGACAGTTTGTCGTATTCTGGTCTTAAGGCAAGGAGGCTTGTTCCGTGGCGACCGGAAACTCGAACCCAGAAAAATGGACGGTACATTTGACTGTCTACGTCATCATAAAACACCTTGTCCGAATTGTTGATATTCAGTGTGTATTCAATTACCTTTGCGCCATCCGAAAGCATCTCTGTGACTTTCTTTGCAATGCCATCATTATTTGGACGAAGTGAACAATTCTTGCTGAAGCGTGAGTGTGATGATGTAGCGTTAATGTCATACTTAGGAAGATTTACGTTGTCGGTTTCATTTGTTGCTATGACAACTGGAACGCCTGCTGCCCTGTCCAGAAGAAAGCCGACTGTGGCGACTATAATTAGCACCGTCGTTCGCATGTCGTAGAACGCCTGGAATAGCTACCTAAAAAATATTCAAATAGTTTAAGGATTCTTAACTATAATTATAAAAAACATGTATTATTATCTTTCTTGTTTAATATACCTGTGTATCATGAATATAAACAGAGCAGAACTGAACAGAACTTTCTTCAAGACGTGTACATAGTCATACAATATAAGTATTATACATTATACACATCAAGGCCGGTAAATGATGGGCATGAAATAGTCATAAATTCATACAGTTATATAAAATCATTCGTACAATCAACAAGCAGAATGTAAATACATTATCGTTTTACAATTTTTTATATATTAATAATATTAATTATCTCTGGCTGTTCATGCTATTTTTAAAACGTATATTGGTTACAATTTTGCAGCATAAAGCTAAATTAAACATTACATATTTGTCACAATTTTTCATTAAAATTATAAATTTATACATACTAGACCTATTGTAATAAAATTTAAAAAAAATAGATGTTGTTGGATGAATTATTTCTCATTTAATGCTGCCAACAAGATATCCCCCTTGAAAATATTGATACAGTAATTATTTGTACATTTTTTTATAGAAACCTGATCATACAGGTGCAAAGACAAACAGGTATCTGGACAATGTTGATGGTTGGTTTTCATTATCTGTCCGTATTTCATTTTAACAGAAAATAAATAATAAAAACACGTGATACAGATAATTACGTTTAACTTAAAAGTAACACAAAACAACAAAATGTCTGGGAAAGTCGGCGTGTTTATTTCTCGAGACAAATAAACACATGGCGTGTTGTTATCATATACAGAGAGAGCCTTCAGCAATGCCTTCTCATTGTCAAGCATTTAACATGTATTTGACAAACATCCCTAATTTAGTTGTGGAATAAATAAAAATAACGCCTACAGGCATTGGTTTGTTTGTGGAAATAAAGGTCTAGGTATTTTATGTCGATATAATCAGCTTCGGTCACTTTTAATGTTATCATTTATTACTTCTATAGATGGCTCTCGGTGTTTTTACAAATCCAAATTATATCCTTGTTTATCTCATAAATGCGCAACTGGTGTTTCTATCATTGATCTAAAATCGTTATTATTTATAAGAATAGCATGAACATGGTCAAACTTTGAATTACCGAACCCTCCTTAATTTTCATCGCACGTCATCGTTTTACTTTCATGCAGTGTTACGTAACATGAAAACTTCAGATAAAGTCTCAAAAAATGTACATGATGATTTTTTATTTTAACCTTTTACATTCCAACGATCGAAATGCTATTATTACTGGGAGGTGCTTGTCAGGGACAAGGTTAAACATTAGAATTCTCACTAGTGCAAGAATAAAAAGAGCTACAGTGCTTAGATTAAAAGCACAGTGATAAGATATTATATGAGATGTTTTTACTTAAATGTTTAATTTTATACTCATCTTCATCTTGTTTGAATATTATTTCAGTTTATATTCTCATATAGATTTTTCCATGAGGTATAGTTTAGAATAATAAACAGTTATAAAACATAAAAATATGGAATATATAACTTAAAACAAAGACCTATACATACAACAAACATCTATGTATATAGTATAGGTCTTTGTTTAAAAGAATATTTGGTTTTGTTTACAAAAATATTTTGCAATATACAAACAGCATAAATTGTACAATGCATTAGACATGGAAGAAAATAGCTTTGGAATCAATAATTATGTTGGAGCATTTAAATCCACGGGGAAACTATTAAAATAACTTCCAAAGTCATGTAATTTCTAAGTTGTTTTTAATGTCATTGATATGATTACATGTTTATGATTTACTTAGCTTAGAATATCAGAACAGTTTATAATGCATTTCATGGATACACACAGCGCCTTAATGTTTCATATAAATTTTGCATTTTTACAACAAAAAAAAACATAAATTGAAAATTTTATATTTACTCGTTTCGTCTTGCCAAGGACTTATATACATGTATGTATATAAGTCCTTAGTCTTGCTTTCTTGTCAATATAAAAAAATGAAATAATAAGCAAATAAATACAGTTACCTTTCTTACGAATATATCCTTAATCTTCAAAATAAAATATTTGTTTTCTGAAGTGTTCCCTGTACAGGTTTGGTGATTTCAAAACAACATAAGATAATTTATACATTACACACCAAATTTAGACCACGCCCTCTAAATGTTCGTGTCATAGACTCAATACTAACGCATGCGCAGTTAAAAATCAGCTCTAATTGTCAACAAGTAAGCAATTCTCAAGATGGCACGACAAACAAATTTTAATTAGACTTTTTGTTCGTACTAATTGAGTAATGGTTGATTAATCTTTGAAATTATGAAACTTTGATTTTAAATTTTGAATTACTCGAACATTCTAAATAAAGCATCGCCTTAAATATCAGAATGATATGTTTGATAATTGGCCCAGTGAATTAATTACACTTTATACGCTGGATACTTAAAACTACATTTACATGGTAAATTCACGCTAAAAGGTTCAAAATGTTTTCTTTGATTTATAAGCGATTTCATATACACAATAGTTTTATAAGATTAAGGCACTTGCAAAATGAACGGATAAGAAATGGCCGCCAATGAAGCAAATCCATACTTCTTAGACAGCTTCATGAATTACGTCGATAAATATAACTCACAAACAAGCTGAATACTTATACCTGTATGCATAAGATGGCCTTCGTTCAGACGTTTTCTGGCCTATCAATGAATGCTTTATGATTGACCATTGTCTTTATGGTGATCATCTTTTACCAGAAATAACCATTTGTCGATATAAGCATTTTGGTGTGTAAATTTGATAATAGTTGGGGTGATCGAGCGATATCGCGCTGGACTACTAAAGGAAAGGTCGTGGGTTCGATTCACGACTCCGCCTTTCGAATTGCTTTGGAACGCTTTTTCAGTGTACCCATTCTAACTACCGAGTCAAGTACTGTGTATAGAAAAGCACAGGGGGAAAATGCGAGGCGTGTATTTGTGCTTTACACCGGGCACGATAAAGAACCAGGATAACTATAAGGGATTTAAAAGCCCGGTTCTACTGTATCTTCCCTTCCCTATCTCTGGGCGACCCTGAAATATTGATGAATTGAAAACAATGCTGTAACAAACATGTAACGCAAATCTCGCATGCAATGATTTGAATGTTAACAAACAGCTACTGAACAATTAATTTTTTATTAACAACCTTGAACGGAGACAATTAGACCACATTTGGAAACTCGTAATATTTTACATAATACATTGTACGTGTTACTGATTTTCTGCAAGGCAATTATTACAAATTTTATAACATTATATATTACAACTAATACGATTTATCTACATTTCAGGGTCCACAATGGAAATATGAATAATTTCTTTTTGTGTTAACCCTGGTGCTGATGTACATGGCATGGTATTTTCTATTTCTTATTTTTTACATTGATTCCTTATTTTGTGTGTTTCACCGTGTATCATGTATGGTCTATGGTTAATATGTATGGCTATAAATGTGTATGTATTTAATGCATAATAAATTCTGTTCTATTGTTTATATCATTTTGTAAATGGCGATAAACTTTTACAAATTTTGCAAATAAATCTATTGTATTGTATTGTTCTATTCTGTTCACATACTTCACCAAAATCTCAATCTGTCACTTATCTTAGTTTGACAATATCGAAACAAAAGATCAAAGAAGATTTGTGTATGTTTTGTTAGCGCAAAACTAAAGGTGTGAAAGATAATTAGAGCCATAAACAATTACGAGAAACATATGGAGTTGATATCAATAACTCAACTATTTCACACGTTCTTACATCCTATAATAATCCAATTAGTGACGTAACAAATGACATAATTGGTGTCAATTTTGTTTATTGACGCACAAATATGCAAACAATCTAATAAAACTTATAACTACAAAAAAATGTATATAAAATACATGAAAATATAATGTCAAGTCAAGTCAAAATCCTATTATTTCACTCATATCTTGACGTTCATGACAAAATGAGGGAACAAACATGATATCATATTCAATTTGTTAAATATACCTTTTTATTCTTGTTTATTTTTTGTATTCATAAGTTCATTAATTATTTTGTTTTAATCATGAACATTTGGTCTTCTGTAATAATAAGGTTTCAAAAATTGTTTACGTTCGTATTCATATACGGGACATTCAATTTGGAAGTGGAATTCATCACCTAACGTATTGCAAGTACATGTATAACATATTCTTTCATTTATAGCAATTTTGGCCCAATTTCTGTTTCTTTTGGTAAGTGATGATTTCGTGTACGAAATAGAATCATAGCGTATTGTACAGATGGCAATGGTAAAGATAAAATAGATTAAAAAAATATTTTTTAAAACTGAATTGATATTTTAATTCGTCTTGTTGACCATTTTAGTTATGGAACTGTCCTGTTTCTATATAGTAAGTCAACAACACACGCACAAATAATTATCATGTAATAAGTATTATACTTTGGTCAATTAAAAACAGGAATTTTCTTTGTTTGATAGAGATTGTTTAAGTAACCTTGAAACTTTCTGGTATTGCTTTTATACTGTTTTGTGTACCATAGGATATTTGCCGATTTGTAAATAAAGTATAGTATAATGTATCGGGTGGGATTCGAACCCATTGTCATGAGAGGCTAGTGATTATTAGTTCGAGACCATCAACACTCGGCCACGGTGACACCGTTTTCAAGTCTGATCGATCATGTAACAATGCCAATACAACTGAATGGTATAAGTTAAAATGACCAGATAATCATAAAGTTACAAATACATGTACAATACAAAATAAATATGCTCTGAGACTTTCTACATGGCACAAATTCATTATTATAACACACTCTCTATACATGCAGTCAAACCTGTGTAAGCGACAACCTCCGAATAAAGGACACCCTATGAATAAAGGACACCCTATGAATAAAGGACACCCTATGAATAAAGGACACCCTGTGAATAAAGGACACCATGTTAATAAAGGACATACTGTGAATAAAGGACACCCTGTGAATAGGCATAAACACCATTCATTGAGACACAGTAGATGATTATTTAGATCAAAAAGACCCCGAATAAAGGTCACCCGCAAACAAAGACCACATTTTGTCTTTCTTAGGGATGGCCTATGTTTATAGGGTTGACTGTATATTACTAAAGAAAATTGAGTTATTTTCACAGTGAACCTTTAAACCAGACTGCACCATTCTATGTTTCTTAAAAACCGAATTCAAATAGTTTCTGTTATTCAAATGAATGTCTTTATTTAAACAAGTTATTTGTTTTATTCGACGAAAGTATAGATTTTGTAAAAATCCTTCTCGCTTGTATTCAGACAGGGGGAAACTAAATTGTTGATTCCTATGACATGATAATTTTACAAGAGCATGCTGATAGGATGAAGCTACAGTTGGGACCTTCATCACATTTATTGATCAAACTTGTCCTTGCGTCGACATGTTGTCAAGATCTGATGATTTACGATTATGAGTCACGTGATCAATTTTACGAAACATGAATTCATTAATGCACATTTTAACACCATCAAATTGTTTCATTAAAGCGTTTTAACTGAGGCAATCATTTTGTCTGAAGTCACTGCTCCACTTGACCATTGTTTATTGGTGTTGTAATTTTTGCAAACCGGTTTGTTAATGGCACAGGGTCGTTTAAGACTTGGCAAGAAGATATATTTCTCTACCAGTTTTGAATGATTCTGTATTTGAACGCGACATGCCATGCAATAACATTCCTCGTGTGTGATTCTGCGATATCGCGAATTTGCAATATTACAATCGCCAAGAAAAACATCTACAACGCATACACATTTTTTATACAGCGGTCATAATTGATAGACGCACTTTATTCTTGAGAAAATACTGCGATAGATGTACATAAGGTTATCTACCATAAGAAGAAAGTCTCATGGAAAAAGCGACACCTTTTTTTCATTTAGAATAAATGCCTGGCACCAAATGTACAAACAACGTGGACATTCATTGACAGAAAGTTAAAATAAAACGGCTAAAAACTTTTTTTAATCTTGAATTTGAAACTTGGATCTAATACATTTTCCTTAAGACTGTATAATCAAAATATGAATCATATAACCTTCAATCGATTTGATCTCTTCATTCTTTTATTGCTCTTCCATCTGAATGTTTTTCTCCTTATTATTTATAAGCCTCTTTATTTCAGATTTTTTGCCTAGCAATTTGACAAACGTGATCTGTTCCTTAAAGCAAACGTTTATTATGCTGCTGTGCTTAATATTTGTTAAACAAACAAAGGCTTCGTTTTTTTCTGTCTTGAAATAGCGCACGAATTTAGTAAAAATAGTTCGTTTTCTCTGTCTTAATTTAGTAAAAATAGTTCGTTTTCTCTGTCTTAATTTAGTAAAAATGGTTATGGTAAAACCCTGGAACACGAATAATTATCTCCTTATATTCAAATTTCACTATATCTGTGACTATCAAATAAAGTATCGTGAAATACATTCTTCGCTGCGTACGATTCTCCACTATACCAATGTTCACCATATTTTTTTCAAAGGGGTCTTAACGACTCATCAAAAGTCAAGGTCATTTGGCGACATTCAAGCTAAAATGGTGAAGGAAGACCATAGGCTTACAACCGACCACCCATAAGATAGCTGGATGGCTGCCCCACACGTTAAATTTTGTGTCGCTGAATTGGGTTTGAATTCACAACTGTGAATGTCTAGTAATGTTTACTATAGCTGTGCTAGTTTTTTTCACTGTATCTGATTAATCACCATACTAGTGTATGCTATACCCGCGTTTTACTACATGTATATGTGCTGTGCATTGTCATTCAGAATAAAAACTGATGATGTAACCAACTATTGATCTGTCCATTTGGGATAACTTGCATACTGTTGTATTGTGGGATGAATTGGTGCATGAATGATTTATATTTGATGTTTGATAATGTAAAACTGACAGACGAGTATATCAAGAGACGCTATTAAAGAGATTTGGACAGGGACCAAACAAAAGAAAACATTTATATAAACTGGCAACAACTTACTGTAAGTAATTTACGTGTCGATATCAATAATACGACCTCCCTGTCCGAGTGGTTCTGGGACCGTCGTGGTAATTAAACTTGAGAACAGATTATTCGGAGCTCAAATCTCAATTTTATTTATCAAAGTGTTAAGGTGGAAAAGATAGACCTTATGAATGCTAACAGACTAATGTATCAATGATATCATTATTGTCTGATCATAAATTAACTTAGAAACATTAAAAGATAAGATATGAGATTTACCGATCTCATGTTTTATAACCGCGGGCTCTGGACTCTGATTAATAGTCACTAGCTCCTCACGTTGTAAGTTTGAATCTTGATCCTGACACATTTCGAGGGTTCAGCGCAACAGTGTCGTAACTCATATTGAACTAAGAACAAGTTACGACAGTGTTGCGCTGAGCCCTCGATTTGCCATTGGAGGAAACTGTTCCGCAAGGTTACAAAAGGTCGATGGCCTACCAGGTATGCGCATGGGACCTTCCTCCGCCGTTAAAGCTTGAAATGAATGTCCCTATTCGTTGTTGTTGCGACGTTAAACCCCAAAAACAACAACAACAACAACAAATAATTCAACTGTAATATCTGAATGCTCTTATAGAATAATTTCAGACTCACTGTAACTGTATTCAAAGTAAAATCTGTAATATCAATAATAATAAGAAGAACGCTTTACTACTTAGTGAAAAAAATCTCTATCTGCACATTTGAATGTGTTTAGCATTACGGAGGAAAATCTTGCCACATTGAGTTATCTTCACCGAAACCAAGACTGAATGACATACTCTGCCGTTGTGAATCTTTCTCCGACAAAATCAATGAATCAACGGATAATTTCATTGTCATCATGAATAAATGTGCTCACAATGAACAGACCCAACAGAAGTAACATCCTATACATTGGAACCATAAGGAATATATTTCGATACCTTAACTACCTCGACCGGGCCAAATATTACACATCTATGGTGGTATATTTCTGTATAAGATAATCAAGTTATTTTCGCGAACATATTCCAGATCTTCAATAAAAAAGAAGACATTTTCCAGAAAATTTAGAATTTCCGACATTAAACATAACCCTATTCCGAACCTAGCTCTAACTCACTTATTAAGTGGACGATAAACTATTTTCATGAAAGTAAAACATCTTACGTCTGAACAGTAGACATCCATCAACACCAGTCGTGCTGTTTAGTAAGTATGTACATTTTAGACTGCTTAAGAATTTTTGGTCCGTAAATATTACAAAATCAGTCACGTTTTCCTTTTTTACCGTGTGCAACTAGTGCGGACATGAGACACAATAAGTTGCCTAAAAACTTTTCTACAATGATATAAAGTAGAATTGGAAACTGCGAAGTCTCGTAACATTCTATTTTTTTCCAAGAGATAACATGTTTCATTAGTTTTTTATGCAACAAAAATCCTAGGATCTAAGCGTCTTCCCAAAATTGTTACAACAAAATTGCAATGCAGACCCTTTGGAATACTAACTATTGTAGTGTCACAAAGATACATGTATAACATTGGTATATTGAGACATAAGCGTGGTAGCCACTAGATCTTACAAAATTGAATAATTGCCAATAAAATATGTGAGTTATTCAGTCAGCTCGGCGTTATTGGAATAATTCTTCAATTCTGCATACACGTAATCCCCCCATTTGTCATTTTACCGTCATTCTTGATGGCTAGGAAGCCGAAGACTAGACGCGATATGAATATCTATAAAGTTCTCCCGAAAATAAGCATATATCGTATAGTATACCGTTATATGAAAAGGATAAAAAAGTGACATTTTGTACCAACATATCAGAAGATCCTGACAAACAAATGCGCATTTTTTCCTTGCGTATTCTCCGGAAAAAGAGACACCACGCTGTGCTCGGCGCGGTCCTGGTCCAATGGTACGTGCCCTGATCTAGTACCCTGGCGATCCGTGTTTAAATACCGGGTCGTGGCTGGTCATGCCCTTCTATGAAAATTGGACAAATACATGATATTATCATCCATATGTGGAAAAGTTGCCTGTCCAGGGAAGCTAGTTAGGTAAACCGGTCACCCAATCGTAACTATTCGGGCATTTCCGTAACTGAAAAATACGCCTCGTACATCAATCGTAACTACTCGGGCATTTCCGTAACTGAGAAATACGCCTCGTACATCAATCGTAACTACTCGGGCATTTCCGTAACTGAGAAATACGCCACGTACTTCAATCGTAACTACTCGGGCATTTCCGTAACTGAGAAATACGCCTCGTACATCAATCGTAACTACTCGGGCATTTCCGTAACTGAGAAATACGCCTCGTACATCAATCGTAACTACTCGGGCATTTCCGTAACTGAGAAATACGCACTTTCGTTAGATAAACGCCGAGGAGTTCCGATTGCCGGTCACCATTGAAATTGCTATCGCTGGAGAACGGCGTTAAAGTCCCATAAGCATCTTAATTTATCAGTCGTAATAGTTTCTGTTTGTTCTGTAATAGAGAAATCCTGTGTATATTCCTCCCGTGCATACTTTATAGCAAGAAAAAATGTTTCCAAAACCAATATCGCATTTTTTTCAATATCATTGAAATAAATACTATTTATAGAACAGCTGTGTTTCCCGCAGTCCAGTTATGCACACGTCGTATTTCGTGACGTCACGCGCTCTACATATTTCAAGTTTACAAAAGTAAAAATCACAGTAAAATGAATGTTTTTAGAAGAAAAAGGAATCGTTTCGTCGTTAATAACTATCTTGGGATTGTTTGATTTTTTGCATGTATTTGTTATAGCAAAAAGCTAATGGGACTTTAAACCCTCTAAAACAAACCATGTTGTTCTCGGTTCTTTCTGTATCAGCTGTGTATCCATTTCACATGTCCTTAGCCTGTGCCGGGCTACATCCACTTCAGCTAAAATACGCACAATGGGCTAGGAGAGAATAATTAAAATAAGCTGAAAATTGAATCTTTTTTTTCTCCTTCGCCATTGGTTTTATCATCACTCGAAACCACCAAAAAATCATTACTCAAATTGACTTCTGGTTCGCATGATTTTGATGAGCTTTAGAACTAAATATTGTGTTAGTGCAAGTATCTATTTTTAGACATTGAGAAGAAATTCGAAACTATTTTTTGTGTGTCCTAAAATGTTAACTTTTCTAAATGTAGGTCAGACTTTACAAAATGAAAAAAAAGTTTAGTCAGGGAGAATGATATATTACTTGGAATTTCAGAAGTCTCTTTTTTATTTCTTAGAGGCCATCTTCGTTACGACTATGAAACAAGAAAAAAACTGCTCTGCGTTAAAATGCTTCCAAAAAATGCGCTTAAAACAATTTCAATGCATTATATATGCAGTCAACCTGTGCTAGCAGCAATCTCTGAATAAAGGCCACCCTATGAATAAAGGGCATTCTTTTAAAAACGTTTTTGATTATTTAGAACAAATGACCTCCGAATAAAGGCCACCTCTAAATAAAAGTCACATTTAATCTTTCCATGGGCGATCTTTGTTCACAGGACTAACTTGTATCTGTTTGTATGTAATAGCTAATTTCATTAACGGTGATTTTATTAAAAGAGAAACATGTGATGACTGTATTCAAAATGAATATTTGCGCTTCTTTCAAAATCCCATTAAGCTCTAAAGTATAAACATATATAACAATCATTGATATTTGCTATGCTTGCGTCTGTCACTTCAGAAATATGGGTGCATTGCGAGTAGTTAAGCAATAAAAGTCAATGCCAGTATACTAATGGTTCATGAATCATACTGGAATATATTGACAATGTCAATTGTCTGTTTCACATATAATGTCTTGATACATCTTAAGAAGTGGCTTTGAAATCATAGCCAAACCTGTTAACACTGGCCATAAAATAGAATAAAGACATAAGACCACATACAGTCAAACATGTGAACTAAGGCCACCCTTGGGAAAGGCATAGTACGGTCTTATTGACAGGTGGCCTATATTCGGAGGTCATTTTGTTAAAATTAAACAAAGAAGTTTTTTAAAGAATGGCCTTTATTCACAGGGTAGCCTTTATTCGGAGGTGGTGACTAACACAGGTTTGACTGCAGTTATTCAGGGGTTTCATTTGGTCTCACATATCGATAAATTTAGTCTCGAACTCCCGACCCTTAGACCTGTAGTCATATGCTATAATGACTAAGCAAATCGGAGCAAGGGACCGCAACCTTCGGATCTTATAAATACAGTAATGGAAACACATGCACACAAGCCACCAATAACGCATATCTTGCAGTCATCGCAGATGTTACAAACACAGATTTGTACAGTTGCTGACACATTTATATTTTCTATTAGTGATACCGAATTTACGATCTTTTATTGTACAAACATACTTCATATAAACTTATTTCTAGACGTCAATGATAGTGTTATCTTAAATAGAAATATTTATTTGTCTGTACCAGCAATCGATAAAATTAATCAAGATATCAAGAGGGTATATCAACACATCATAGAAAGTAGTCATTTTTTGGTTTTAATTCTGACATTCTGAGCAGACGATATTGTGAAAAAGTGTGTTTGTAAACTGTACGAAATATGTCTGCATTGGTATGCAATACTAAAGCGTTTACTATAACATTTTCCGTCATGTATGATTCATTTTTCGTTCTTCAGGTATCAAACACCATATTTGTGATTTATTTATTTCATTCTTCAAGTATTAAACACCATATTTATGATTTATTTATTTCATTCTTCAAGTATTAAACACCATATTTATGATTTTTTATTTCATTCTTCAAGTATTAAACACCATATTAATGATTTATTTATTTCATTCTTCAAGTATTGAACACCATATTTATGATTTATGTATTTCATTCTTCAAGTAATCAAACACCATAATAACGATTTATATTTCATTCTTTAAGTAACTAAACACCATGTTCACAATTCATCTTTCAAAGGTTTGGACATTTCATTAAATCAATACGTTGTATGTAACGAAACAACACACGCGTACTGTAAGCAGTCGTCTGTTCACTGCCTCAGTGAGATCTATCCACCTATGAAGTTTCATGTTGCTACCTCTTCAAGTTTCTGAGTTACGAGTTTCATTAAAGTTTTTGCACAGACGGTGACAACGCAGTGATCACAATAAGTTTCAGGACTATTTCTTTGAAAGTAGCCGAGCTAATAATGTCTAGTATACGAGAACATTGTAAAATCATACAATAGTGTATATAAATGTAAGGCTGTCCTTAAAAAGTGTTGGTTTGAAGTTATGCGATAAATTCATTTAATGATCCCCCGGCCCTAATCTTTAAAAAAGATTTTAAACGATTTTTAGCACAATTTTCCGTAGTCATCACTCGCTCAGCGCACATATCTATACGGACCAAAGTACGAACTTTGTCTACATCTGCCATGCAATTGTTAAACTAATTCCCGTTTCATGTTGCAGTGCAAATCTATGTAAGTTCAGTTTCCATGAGTACTTTCAGTACTTTGATTTACTCTTTATTACATTTTTTGTTTGTTTTCAGTACTAGCACTCAGTGCACACAAGCGCTCGAGTCGTTTAACCACCAACCAAAATCGTTTTAAGGATGGACTAGTATATACATTTATATATAAAATGTACAATATCATGTTATTTCAACTCTCAGACGGTTCGTTTTCTCGAATCCTTTTAATTCATATCTATATTCTATAAGGCGTAACATTAATAATGTTCGTAGTGGAATATAAAATGAATAGTATCTGAACGGTCTGAACTAATGAGACGAATACTAGCATAGTGGTTATCATATTTATAAATCTACCAAGACAGGGTCATTGTACATCTGACTAGTTCATTAGACGGATAAATGGTTAAGATTATAGTTTCTGTTTGGATTGAATTCCGTATAGTATTACTAATTATATTTCTTGTTACACCTACTGGAATTATCTAGCTGACCATCAAGAAGGTAGAACAAGTTAAATGTTTGTACGGCGCAAAATCGCATCCGGCAATTCAATACTAGAATGTGGCCTATGTAACATTTTTGAAGTTTCAGATCAAACGAATTTGTTATTTTGACTTAACTGATCCCGAAACTAAAGTGATCATCTACTCCATCAAAAATACAAGCCGTTGATGTTTCATGAATCTCATGAATCTGGTCATATGGTTCTACAGTTCCCTGTTTCCATCCTAAAATTAAAATCAGGGGAAACTATCACCTCGATGTATCAGACGTTGCAATATCTGCTGGAATGCATTTAAAATATTTAAATAAAGTCTCCAAAAATAATATACTCCGTTGTCTGAGGGTACGTTGTCGTAAAAAACTGGTATAACGGTCCCAAACATAGATTTTCAACTGTAAAGTGACCATCTATATCGAACCATAAAGTGACCGTCTATGTCGAACCAATTAAGTCATCATTTCTCACCTGATCGGACATTTTTTTGTATTGAGCTCCGAAATCGATATTTAATTAATGACAATTGCGTAAACAAGTCAGTGTCCACGCTCGCGATTATAAAATTAGTCTGTGTGAATATGTTTATAATGTTTTATTTATTTGCGACATGTTGCTAAAATAAATACATCGAAACGTATAAATACCGTGTTCCGTATCTTATAACACGATTAAATGATTATTACAACACACCGACGATCGCTCCAAAATGTAATAAACACAGCGAATTTCTCTAATAATTTATACATCGAAGTTCATTTAGATCGAACAATTTTTCCTAAGTCCTTTGATATAAAGAGTTTCGGCTGCATTTTCAAGAGCACGACCATTCGGGCTACCAAATAGCAAGATGCACTAGACTGGACCAGTAAGCTATTGCTTGTCGTTCGGACCTGCCTTAATGTCGAACCACAGTGCCCATATAAATACTAAACTAGTTCTCGTTGTAGCGCACCAGGCAGAGTCAAATTCTCAGTCAACTGAAACTACTTTTATTGAAATATTGACACGTTTCTAGTAATTTATAGGTGATTGACATTGACGAGACGCCAACGATATGAAACAGCTACTAGTATTCGGTAAATGTCACGTGATCATTGAGACTATTAGCTAGTCCGATTAACAACTTGAATAATACACAGTCTGTATGTACACATGAACACGACTTAAAAAGTAGTTTTGCTTCATCCTCAGTAATATAGCACAATGCTTGATAGTGTACTAAATTCAACGCCATGTTTGTTTACTATAGTAGGATTGGATTCGGTTCGTTTATTGACAGATGAGCAGATTCATTCCCGTCGTTGTTTATCGAGCTCGCTCCATTCTTAGACTATAAATAGCGACTGCGTCATCAAGCTAACACTAGTTTGTGTGAGTAACACGTACCTCGCTCTATTTCTGTTTTGTTTATATCACGGGATGACCATTGCGGATATTTCGGGCACTGTCAGTAATCTGCTTCGGTGCAAGAAGTTGCGATTTTGCATTGCCACTTATCACGTGATGACCATTGCGGATATTTCGGGCACTGTCAGTAATCTGCTTCGGCGCAAGAAATTGCGATTTTGCATTGCCACTTAAAAATAAGCCGACTTCCGTCGCCGTACAACAAGTCGATCTGGCAAACGGAACTCCTCGGCGTCTGTCCAAATAAAGTGCCGCGGACATAATAAACAGGCCGCCATTTTGTGGTTGTTGTTCACGCGCTACTTTTCATCATTACTGACCCTGGGATTCCAATGATGGAAACAACCTGTTTCTCTTTACAATGAAAAATTAGTTCCCATTATGAAAACCACGAACGATAGAGACGTTTGAAAGCCTGCCATTGTGAGAACGAGAAAAAGCAGTGGCCGGAAACCACATAACCAAAATGTGTAGCCCTACACGTACGAGGCGTATTTATCAGTTACGGAAATGCCCGAACAGTTACGATTGTCAGTTCGAGGGTATGCTCGCTGGCTCGCATCTTCGTGGTTCGCTCGCCCTCTCGTTCGTGCGTGTGTTCGTGCATCCATTCGTTCGTTCGTGCGTGCGAGCGTTCGCTCCATTGTTTGTTGACAAGTTAGTTCGTTCGCTCTCTGGTTCGTTCGTTCGTTAGCGATGCAAAGCATAACCTTTAGAACCTTATATATTTTTTGAATTTTAAAACTATACATAAATTATGTATCTTATTCGTAACAAGATATGTGTCAAATAAATATACCTGTTTATAGTTGCTATGAAACAGTTTCCTTAACTACCATAAAATGTATGAAGTTTCATTTTAGATCACATGGTTCGTTTTACTGTCACTAATTTAAACTAAGCGATTATTATTATTCAACGGCAAATTATTTTTTTGTCAATACTTTAAACGCATTCCGTGCTACTCTTCTAAAACTAATATTTCTAAGCACGCGTCAAGTGTCGTAACAATTTAACATAAGGTTGTATTTCCGTGTCTCTAGTGAGTGAACTCGTAGATCTCTCCGTGAAT
>OZ026845.1:31711137-31890140 GCA_964023205.1 Lutraria lutraria | reverse complement strand
GCATCAAAATGCATCCACGTCGAGCGTGTGATTGCTATGGAAAGCTTTCAGTTTTCAAAAAATGCAAAGGTCACCACATGCAGTGAGAGAGTACAATTCTTTATGTATTGTTGGCATTTATTTTGACGATTATCTGCACCCAATTGTATAATCATCGGTTTAAAAAAACAGTGGGTTAAATTGTATGTTTCGTAAAAAAGTTAACCACAGGCAAGATGACTGCTCTTGTACCAAATGTTGGATGTCCTGAACAATTCTGACGAGTGAATAGACAATCTTCCGTTCAATACAATAAAACATGTCGTTAAGATAAGAACCATGGAGATTTATTCCATGTGTATACTATTGGTGTTTATCTATCCTTATAAAAATTCCCCCTCCATGCAGAGATATCCCCCATACTCTTCGAAAGGTCGTCTTTATAGACATAATTCATTCTACAGTGCAACCTCTCCAAAGCAACACTATTTGGGAGTAGAAAATTAGGTTGTTGTTAAGAGGTTGTTGCTCTAGAGAGGTTAAATTGATAGTTTAATCGTGCAGTGGAAAAATATCATGATGTTGATGCAGGAAGTTTGTTGCTCAAGAGAGGGCCGCTCTGGAGAGGTTGTACTGTATTTATAATTCCAGGGTTGCAAGGAGCAACAAGGACAATATAATTCTCAAGCATTGGTATCAGTGTTAATGCAGGCATAGTAAAAACATATATTTTCCCTCTTTGATTGATGTGCGCAAATAATCTGACATCTAAGATAGATTACATTCAGACTTCTGTAGGAGTAGTCAGATTCTGGCCACTTAACCCGTAGCATTTTTTCTGAGAAAAGCGTAATGAAAGAATATAATGAAGAAATGTTTTTACTTATCTGCTGCTATCCTCTTATCTGTACACTGGTATACAATGAGTCGCTTATATCTAACACTAAAATAATGCTTTGCTTATATTTTATACTGGTATATAATGAGTTGCTTATATTTTATACTGGTATATATAATGATTTGCTTATATTTTATACTGGTATATAATGGTTTGCTTATATTTTATACCGGTATATAATGGTTTGCTTATATTTTATACCAGTATGTAATGGTTTGCTTATATTTTATACTGGTATATAATGGTTTGCTTATATTTTATACCAGTATGTAATGGTTTGCTTATATTTTATACCGGTATGTAATGGTTTGCTTATATTTTATACCGGTATGTAATGGTGTGCTTATATTTTATACTGGTATATAATGATTTTCTTATATTTTATACTGGTATATAATCATTTGCTTATATTTTATACTGGTATATAATGGTTTGCTTATATCTGATACTGGTATATATTGATTTGCTTATATCTGATACTGGTATATATTGATTTGCTTATATCTGATACTGGTATTATATTGATTTTCTTATATGTCACACTGGCATATACTGATTTTCTTATATGTCATACTGGTGCTAATATCTTATATAGAATAAAAACCTAGATGTACCGCAATATGTAGAATAAAGACCTACATGTACCGCAATATGTAAAATAACGACTTAGATGTATCGCAATATGTCAAATAACGACCTAGATGTACCGCAACATGTAGAATAAAGACCTAGATGTACCGCAATATGTAGAATAAAGACCTAGATGTACTACAACATGTGGAATAAAGACCTAGATGTACCGCAATATGTAAAATAAAGACCTAGCTGTACCGCAATATGTAGAATAAAGACCTAGATGTACCGCAATATGTCGAATAACGACCTAGATGTACCGCAATATGTAGAATAAAGACCTAGATGTACCGCAATATGTAGAATAAAGACCTAAATGTACCGCAACATGTAGAATAAAGACCTAGATGTTCCGCAATATGTAAAATAAAGACCTAGCTGTACCGCAATATGTAGAATAAAGACCTAGATGTACCGCAACATGTGGAATAAAGACCTAGATGCTCTACAATATGTAGAGTTCAGACCTAGATGTATCACAGTATGTATAGTAAAGACCTAGATGTACCACAGTATGTAGAATAAAGACCTAGATGTACCACAGTATGTAGAGTAAAGACCTAGATGTATCACGGTATGTATAGTAAAGACCTAGATGTACCACAGTATGTAGAGTAAAGACCTAGATGTACTACAATATGTGGAATAAAGACCTAGATGTACCACAGTATGTAGAGTAAAGACCTAGATGTACCACAGTATGTGGAATAAAGACCTAGATGTACCACAGTATGTAGAGTAAAGACCTAGATGTACCACAGTATGTAGAGTAAAGACCTAGATGTACCACAGTATGTAGAGTAAAGACCTATATGTACCACAGTATGTAGAGTAAAGACCTAGATGTACCACAGTATGTAGAGTAATGACCTAGATGTACCACAGTATGTAGAGTAAAGACCTATATGTACCACAGTATGTAGAGTAATGACCTAGATGTACCACAGTATGTAGAGTAAAGACCTATATGTACCACAGTATGTAGAGTAAAGACCTAGATGTACCACAGTATGTAGAGTAAAGACCTAGATGTACCACAGTATGTAGAGTAAAGACCTAGATGTACCACAGTATGTAGAGTAAAGACCTAGATGTACCACAGTATGTAGAGTAAAGACCTAGATGTACCACAGTATGTAGAGTAAAGACCTAGATGTACCACAGTATGTAGAGTAAAGACCTAGATGTACCACAGTATGTAGAGTAAAGACCTAGATGTACCACAGTATGTAGAGTAAAGACCTAGATGTACCACAGTATGTAGAGTGAAGACCTAGATGTACCACAGTATGTAGAGTAAAGACCTAGATGTACCACAGTATGTAGAGTAAAGACCTAGATGTACCGCAATATATAGAGTAAAGACCTAGATGTACCGCAATATGTAGAGTAAAGACCTAGATGTACCGCAATATGTAGAGTAAAGACCTAGATGTACCACAGTATGTAGAGTAAAGACCTATATGTACTACAACATGTAGAGTAAAGACCTAGATGTACCACAGTATGTAGAGTAAAGACCTAGATGCACCACAGTATGTAGAGTAAAGACCTAGATGTACCACAGTATGTAGAGTAAAGACCTATATGTACTACAACATGTAGAGTAAAGACCTATATGTACTACAATATGTGGAATAAAGACCTAGATGCACCACAGTATGTAGAGTAAAGACCTAGATGTACCACAGTATGTAGAGTAAAGACCTATATGTACTACAACATGTAGAGTAAAGACCTATATGTACTACAATATGTGGAATAAAGACCTAGATGTACCACAGTATGTAGAGTAAAGACCTAGATGCACCACAGTATGTAGAGTAAAGACCTAGATGTACCACAGTATGTAGAGTAAAGACCTAGATGTACTACAATATGTGGAATAAAGACCTAGATGTACCACAGTATGTGGAATAAAGACCTAAATGTACCACAGTATGTAGAGTAAAGACCTAGATGTACTACAATATGTGGAATAAAGACCTAGATGTACTACAACATGTGGAATAAAGACCTAGATGTACCACAGTATGTAGAGTAAAGACCTAGATGTACCACAGTATGTAGAGTAAAGACCTAGATGAACCCTTGCTCCTGAATGAAAACACAGACATGATAGCCATCCCATTTAACATTATTAACAATATTTGTACAAATTCTGTTTCAGAATTATCCATGCAATCTGTGTTAATGAATAATTCTGCAAGAATTTTAAATTTCCTCCAAACAATCGGATGATGAATCGTGCAATGTTTGTGATTTATTGCCTTCCGTCTGTTCACTAGATTTAGTTTGCACATAATTACTCAAGGTGGCTTGCATGTTGTTGTTTTTATCAAGAGTAGCAATTTCAGTGAATTTACTCCATTAATTATGCGATCTATGAAGGGAGATAATATATGTAAAAACTGTTTGGCGCGTAGCTATATTACTATATATATATATTGTATGCTTCCGAACGTTTTATTTCATACGAAGCTATGCGATAAACATTTTGTATACTCGCACGAAAAAGAAAGTGTGCACATGGATTGAGTTTTTTTATTCTTATACACGTAGATGCAAAATAAAGGCAAATTTGGTATCAAAAAGTGCAAAAATGTTTTTGTTATACACGATATTTTACTTTTAATTGATTTTTTTCTTGTTGCGGATAATTATGCGTCGTCACTAACTGTTGTTTTATCCAATACTGTATTTTCATTTATTTTCGTTGGGTTCAATTTTCGTGTTTTTTACTAAAATGGCTATTTCGTGGGGACATAAATTCGTGGATTATGATTTTAGAAAGAAATACCTTATCTCTGCATTTAAATTCGTGGGGATTTGATTTCATGGATGAGCCGACCCACGAAATTAAATCCCCAACGAAAATAAATGATTCCACATTAATTTATAAAAGTGTACACTTTATTTTCCGTGTTAGTATAAGTGACACAACAGAATGATATATTCGTTTTATTGAACACATGTCTTTATTTCCCCCAAAGTAAGGTTTTATTATGTGTCCGATTTATTGCAGTCATCTATCAAATAAATGTCTTGTTGCCATAGTAACAGACGGTCGTCTTAGATGAAACCCATGCTAGTATCCAGTGCTCACAATATTTTTGTCAACATGCTGAATACTTGTAGAAAAAAATATTTTTTTAAAATCAAAATTTGTGTAGAAATAATAACTTTCTGTCGTAAAATACGATTTTTACGATGATAATCTCAAATGTACGATTAATTGTTCAGTTAGAAAAATATGTATTTTTTTTTAGTTTAACGCAGTTTTTCAACAATTTTCCGTTGTGTACGACGGCCGATTCACCTAACATGCTTTCCTTGGCGGTATTTTAACCAGTACTAAGTTACCATTCCACAATGAACCAGCAAATTCTCTGCGGGTGCAGGACAATCGCATTATTGTCAACTTTTCATATCAGAGACAGAGAGACAGGGAATCGAACCCGGAACGCCGAGTTGCAAAACCAGTAAAAATCATTTGTTACTGACAACAATCATAATTGTAACATGTTAAGGGCTTTTCCTTGGAGCTTAATTTACAATCTTCTTTGTCTTATATGGATCATTTTATCTTATCTAGAAATATAATATATATGTGCAATTGCCTCTCTGGGACAAATCCCATTTAGAAGGACCACAATGGAAATAAGGGGTTTCCCCTTTTTTGTGTCATCCTTGGTATGTAAAGTTGACAATCATGGTTACCACTATTTATTAAATTTGATTTTTTTTCTTTTCAATGAGAGTAAAAATTGATGATATTTATATTTAATACAATATTTTTTTACTTATATTCTTATGTTTTCATTTTTGGCAATCTAATGTCTGTGATATATGTACATGTACCATGTTTTATATGCTTTTCATACTGAAATAAATAATAAATTGTCCTTGTTGATTGTCGAACAACCCTTTCTCCATCATATGTCGGCTTCTATGTCTAGAGAGTTGAATCTAGAACCAACCAGCGGACTGATACGAGTGACAATAACTTCATTAACTAATACTTACTTAACAGATACTAAATTTAAACAATTTATTTGATTAATAATACAAATTATAGATTTATATATAGTTAACATAGGAGATTTTTTAACAATACATTTGTCTCTGAAATATAATTATGTCATAAAAAATGTTTGTTTCTGGGTACCTGGCCTGTCCTATTTTTTTCCCGACGACTCAAGAATTTTATAGGCCCGAGGACCGGTACATGCACTGTCTTACTATTCTACCTCATTGATTACTTTTCAAGAACTAAAACAAATACATAATGATAATAAAATCCTGACCTACCTACCCCTAATTTTAATCAGCATATAATCAGAAACAAACACTATTTTTGTAGGCCTAATAACGTTTCATGTACAAGCTGCTATTTGTATATGGATAGTTTTGAAATCCAGATCTTCTGACAATGAAATGAATCTAACATTACGTCACATATCACGTCACAAATCAGCTGCGTCTTCTAAATAATTTGTCCGTCCGTGGGTGATAAGCGTACATGTAAAACAAGCCGATAAGAATTGCCCACATGGATACACTTAATGCGTACATTATAAAACTGATGATTCTAGCTCTCTTACTCGTCCACTTGTTCTCAAGGCGTACTTTATACACACTCGGAAAACTTCGTCTATTATCGTTACGAGAAAAGAAGTCATGTGACTTCAGCGCAAAGTCTTCCGCTATTTCCCGGATGGAATCTAGTCTCGAGTTCTTTCTAGAATGTGTAAAACGCTGGGCCATTTTGGTGCACACTGATTTTATTCCCGAAACCATGAAATTTTTAGAGATGTTAAACCGTTAAATCATATAACTCATTTAAGATTTCACTTAAAAATAACTACATGTATAATAATTATAAAACATCATTTGAGAATTTAACTCCAATTTGTACTTCGGTAATCTGTTCCAGCGTTTGTTGGTATAATTCCTCTTTATTCAAGTATCCTATATTATTTACAAGTGTAGAATGATAGGAGAAAAAATTCACTCACTCCGAAATTCGTCATATGGTACTAGTGTACTAATCTACAAGATTCAACACATTGTATCTATAGCGGCAATACGGTTCTATATTCATAGAAAAATCACTTTTAGATATTTGATATACATAAGCACAAAAGCAACAAACCTTCATCAACACTGTTCAGTCACAACACTAATCATTCAGGAAACTTCAGTTACTTTTTTACTAGACAACTTATTATCTGGAAACGAGCTGTTTCAGTCTCACGAGGATGTGCTTAAATAGCTTTTCCGTCTTTTAGCATTGATCATGTACGCTACTCGCCAGGACGCTGTCAAATTGAAAACGAGACAAAAATAAGACAGTGACGCGGACAGCAAGTACTTTGCAATCACAAAAATGTCGAAAGAAATATCTCAAACACAGAAAGTATGTACTGAGTAGTCAATAAAAATCCATTTAGCATCATTGAATATTCGTGAGAAATTGAACTGGTCCTCTGAACTAGCGGTAGCAAGAATCTACCAGAGAAGACATGCATACAATAAAGAGTTCGTTTATCAAATACTGCCTTCCTTCCTCGACATTACAAATCTCTTGCTTTCAACTCCGTGTTGCGGCTTGTGAGGCGATAACCGATAATATAAACGTGCTTGTAATTTCAATATATTGGAAGACATAATTATCATTCTTGTTTGTGGGAGATGGTTTATCAAACCCGAAAACAATCATGAAACAATCAGTGTTAAAGTATGACATGCCTGACGCGTACTGTACTTTTCTGACATATTTCCTCAATGATACACAAAAATGTAAATATAACCAAAATAAATGATAAATTTTGTATGATAGAAGCAAGGACTTATATACATACATGGATTCGCAACTTCCGTATTAACCGTTTAAAGTAATCAAATCCCGCGATAATAAGACGTGAATCAACGGGAATACAAGCTATTGTTTACAAAAGCGAAAATACGAAAATATCCGTGATAATCCGAATGATAATAACAGCGAAAATATCCGTGGTATTCCGAATGTCCTTGATAGAAGTAATGACAATTGGGCTATATTATTTGAAATAATATAGCCCAATTGTCATTACTTCTATCATACAAAATGTACTTTTTTTAATTTTACGAAATTTTTGTTTAAAAAATGGAAGAGTTATCGCCCTTGTTGAAAAATAAAAAAGAAATTCTTTGGGCATTGCGTGGTGACCTATATTTTTCGATATCAAATTAGATTGATAATGTGTTTACCTGAATAACACATTATCAATCTAATTTGATACTGAAAAATAAAAATTATTAAATTATTATTTGGATTTTATTTTTTATTTAATCTTTGAAAATGGTCAACTCCCATTAACTTCAATGCAAACTTAAAAGGAAAATAAATCAAAGGAATAACATTGTTTTTTTTAATCTCATTTTGAAAACCTGTACAATTTTTACAGATTTTCAAAATGAGATAAAAAAATGAGCATTAGACATCTAATATTTACGCTTGTTTTTTAATGGGAGACACTCTTGCAAAAATGACCGGACATGATCAATAACATGAAGCAACATACAATAAAATGATTCAACAACGTTTAAACGTATGTATTTTAGTTTTATTTCTATCGTCACAAAGCAATAGAATCCACCATTCTGTGAATGATTCGTTGTTGCATTACATGTAGGGCAAATGAAGAATGATTAAATACAGTAAAACCCCTAAATACCGGACCATTTCCGGGCCGGACGAAATGTCTGTTTTTCTGAGAATTCCGGTTTTCAGAGAAGGTTTAATGGAATTTCGAAAACAATGGATTTTAAATTGTCTGATTTTCAGAGATAAAGATTCCAATTTCCAGGGGTTTTAGATTTCGAATATAATTACCAGTACATTAATTTTCATTCCACTGGGAATATACAATTACGTTGTATTTAGACACTTTAGTCGCTCCTGATCGATAAATACAACAAATCTGAAATTAATTCTTTGAATACAACACGTTTAATATTCCAATAACTTCCTGAAAATGGTGTTAAAGTTGTAGAATTTAATTTGTCTTCTTTAAGGCTTTGATACGCCCCGCCCCCTCTCCAAAATAAATATCAGTCACCATATAATACATGTCTTCTTCTTCCGCCCCGTGGTTCTTGTCCATCTAACATCTATTGCCTCTGAAAACATTGACTCTGTAGTATACTGTAAAGCAGGTATCCAGTACTGGTTGAAAGAGAAATAGTCGATTATTCTGAAACTTGACTCCTGACCAAATGGCAAACCCTTATTATAGTGTCCCCTGATGCATATCGTGTTTGCAGGAGAATCCTATTGATAGCTAATGTGCAGTCAAATCTGTGTTATTATTTATTCTGAATAAAGACGATTCTTTTAAAAACCATTGGCTATTTAGAACAAACTGACCTCCGAATAAAGGTCACCTGTCAATAAAGACCACATAATGTCTTTACCAAAAGCGACCTTTGTTCAGAGGTTTGACTGTATTCACATTCAGTTAATAAAGATTGATTTTCTTAATTAGAGTAGGCTTCTTTCAGCCTTTTAATCTTAAAGACAAAAAAGAAAACACATGAGCCAACTGTTCAGGCTAAATTTAGAGTAAAATAACAAAATCTTAAATAGTGCAGTTTGTTTGCTTCTTTAATCCGTGTAGATCGGTTCTATACACAATATGTCTAAAATAACCGTTGGTTTAATGGGTTTCGTAAATTTAGAAGAACTCTGTTCAGTCTGTATCCATATACTGACATACCATCCAGATTTCTCTCCCTTGAAAACAGTCCCAAATCGTTATTACTCGGGCATTTCCGTAACTGAGAAATACGCCTCGTACATAAAATTTTAGGTTCGACCCTTTTATAAAGAAGTCAACCTCTCTAAAGCAACACCCTTTGTGAGTAGCAAAATTATGTTATTGTTGTTGAGAGGTTGTTGTTCTAGAGAGGTTAAATTAATAGTTAAGTCGCGTTCTATACATGGCGTGACGTCACTACGTTTGTCTAACCTCGTCAGTGCGTAGCGCTACCGTAGTGTACACATTGGTTAAGTCGTAGTAGGAAAATCATGCTGTTGTTGCTCAAGAGAGGCTGTTGCTCAAGAAAGGTCGTTGCTCAAGAGAGGCTGTTGCTCAAGAGAGGTTGTTGATTAAGAGAGGTCGTTGATCAAGAGAGGTTTTTGCTCAAGAGAGGTTGTTGCTCAAGAGAGGTCGTTGATCAAGAGAGGTTGTTGCTCAAGAGAGTTCGTTGATCAAGAGAGGTTGTTGCTCAAGAGAGGTCGTTGATCAAGAGAGGTTGTTGCTCAAGAGAGGTCGTTGCTCAAGAGAGGTTGTTGCTCAAGAGAGTTCGTTGATCAAGAGAGGTTGTTGCTCAAGAGAGGTCGTTGATCAAGAGAGGTTGTTGATTAAGAGAGGTTGTTGCTCAAGAGTGGTTGTTGCTCAAGAGAGGTTGTTGCTCAAGAGAGGCTGTTGCTCAAGAGAGATTGTTGCTCAAGAGGGGTCGTTGATCAAGAGTGGTTGTTGCTCAAGAGAGGTCGTTGATCAAGAGAGGTTGTTGCTCAAGAGTGGTTGTTGCTCAAGAGAGGTCGTTGCTCAAGAGAGGTTGTTGCTCAAGAGTGGTTGTTGCTCAAGAGAGGTCGTTGATCAAGAGAGGTTGTTGCTCAAGAGTGGTTGTTGCTCAAGAGAGGTCGTTGATCAAGAGAGGTTGTTGCTCAAGAGTGGTTGTTGCTCAAGAGAGGTCGTTGCTCAAGAGTGGTTGTTGCTCAAGAGAGGTCGTTGATCAAGAGAGGTTGTTGCTCAAGAGAGGTTGTTGATCAAGAGAGGTTGTTGATCAAGAGAGGTTGTTGATCAAGAGAGGTCGTTGATCAAGAGAGGTCGTTGATCAAGAGAGGTTGTTGCTCAAGAGAGGTTGTTGATCAAGAGAGGTTGTTGCTCAAGAGAGGTTGTTGATCAAGAGAGGTTGTTGCTCAAGAGTGGTTGTTGCTCAAGAGAGGTTGTTGATCAAGAGAGGTTGTTGCTCAAGAGTGGTTGTTGCTCAAGAGAGGTTGTTGATCAAGAGAGGTTGTTGCTCAAGAGAGGTCGTTGATCAAGAGAGGTCGTTGATCAAGAGAGGTTGTTGCTCAAGAGAGGTCGTTGATCAAGAGAGGTTGTTGCTCAAGAGAGGTTGTTGCTCAAGAGTGGTTGTTGCTCAAGAGAGGTTGTTGCTCAAGAGAGGTCGTTGATCAAGAGAGGTCGTTGATCAAGAGTGGTTGTTGCTCAAGAGAGGTTGTTGCTCAAGAGAGGTTGTTGCTCAAGAGTGGTTGTTGCTCAAGAGAGGTCGTTGATCAAGAGAGGTTGTTGCTCAAGAGAGGTTGTTGATCAAGAGAGGTTGTTGATCAAGAGAGGTCGTTGATCAAGAGAGGTCGTTGATCAAGAGAGGTTGTTGCTCAAGAGAGGTTGTTGATCAAGAGAGGTTGTTGCTCAAGAGAGGTTGTTGATCAAGAGAGGTTGTTGCTCAAGAGTGGTTGTTGCTCAAGAGAGGTTGTTGATCAAGAGAGGTTGTTGCTCAAGAGAGGTCGTTGATCAAGAGAGGTCGTTGATCAAGAGAGGTTGTTGCTCAAGAGAGGTCGTTGATCAAGAGAGGTTGTTGCTCAAGAGAGGTTGTTGCTCAAGAGTGGTTGTTGCTCAAGAGAGGTTGTTGCTCAAGAGAGGTCGTTGATCAAGAGAGGTCGTTGATCAAGAGTGGTTGTTGCTCAAGAGAGGTTGTTGCTCAAGAGAGGTTGTTGCTCAAGAGTGGTTGTTGCTCAAGAGAGGTTGTTGCTCAAGAGAGGTCGTTGATCAAGAGAGGTCGTTGATCAAGAGAGGTTGTTGCTCAAGAGAGGTCGTTGATCAAGAGAGGTTGTTGCTCAAGAGAGGTTGTTGCTCAAGAGTGGTTGTTGCTCAAGAGAGGTTGTTGCTCAAGAGAGGTCGTTGATCAAGAGAGGTCGTTGATCAAGTGAGGTTGTTGCTCAAGAGAGGTCGTTGATCAAGAGAGGTTGTTGCTCAAGAGAGGTCGTTGATCAAGAGAGGTTGTTGCTCAAGAGAGGTCGTTGATCAAGAGAGGTTGTTGCTCAAGAGAGGTCGTTGATCAAGAGAGGTTGTTGCTCAAGAGAGGGCCGTATTGATGAGGTTGTACTGTACTTGTATATATTTCGGGACGAATCGTAACACCAAAGTACGAAAGGTTTGTTAATTTAGATAGAAATCAGAAAAGAAGTGTTTGACCAACCTACACTATATTTTATCATGTGACCCTAAACACCACTTTATTTTCTAGTTTACTAGTATACGATCATGCTTATGAGAAGCCCAGTATTTTTGTATCCAGTTCAAAAATAATAAACCTAAATCTTCTTACTTAACGTATTCAGGTTTCCCGTTCATACTTTCTCTTTCAATCTGTTTTATGCATACATGTTTATCAATGGATGGAAATGAATAAGACCATAAGTTCGTTCTATTTATATGCAGACAAATGGATTTACTTTAATCATATGTTCTACAATAGTTGGAAAAGATTGATAAGTTATTGTTCATGTCATTCCTGAATGAATAAGTAAATATACACAGAAACCTTTTCTGTCCAAATCCCTCTTATCAAAATGCCACTTTGACGCGAACGCACTGCTCAGTCGATCCAGGAATTTCGGGGCTGTGGTCCAGTGGTTAATGTGCTTGTCTTGTATTCTGGCGGTCAGCATTCGATTGCCAATCTCGGCAGGTCATACCCTTCTGCGAAAATTTGGCAACAATGCCAAGGTTCCGATGTTGCCGGTTGCTTGCGGAAGGGTAAGTTAGTATTGGTTAGAATAACGTCCTGCTAAACTTGTTAGGTGAATCGGCCCGCCGTATAAGACTGAACTATTGTTGCAAAAACGACGAGCTTTAGTGGTGCACCTGATTAGAACCACCAAAGACCTATACATGTGTACTATATTACAGTACAAGTATAGGTCTATGGTTCCACAGACTTTACGAAAGCTAGATCTACATATGTCTGGTCTCAGATGGAATTTGAATTCACAATGTTGGGTGATTACAAATCAAACTATAGAATTCATTATTTATATCATTATTGCTTTTATTCCTTGGCAAATGTATTTATCAACAAGATCTCACTGGAAGCTTCAAGGAAACTGATAGAGTATCTACACCAAGATGCACTACAGCAATGTTTAGCGTTCACATGATAACTGGATATCTTGTTTTTGTGCTCATGCTATATTAAATACCAGACCAGAACAACATACCTATCGGACTTTCTTGGAGTAATTTCAAGTTCAGATTGCCCTCTGGTTTCACGTATCATCTTGTTTTACATGGATATTTAAAGTCAATGCATTGTTTTTAAATTGCACGCATTAAAGGCGCAACACATGATGGCAATGATACAAAAAGTTGTCGATTTTGATAATATATCAGAAAATTCTTCTCGAAAAACAGTTTTATCGCGAACACGTCTTATAAACGGAAATTCAATCATCAAGTTCTGAGAACAAATTACAACTGGTTTGTGTTCTTCTGTAATACTCGTGTGCTTGAATGATTCAAACATAGAATGGGGTATTCCGTCGTGAATTCAAGTTACTAATGGAACGTCATGGCAAGGTCTTCTCTGTGATAAATTCTAACTTGTTAAGCATTCGAAGAAACGATAGAATAAACCTCTTATATTTTTATGGATTTACATTAAGTTTAATTGCGACATGTTATATAATCTTTCAACTATGTTTTGTCATATTTCATCACTGTGTATTGGATTTTATCATAACGAATGTGCGATTCGAAAGGCCAATTTGTGAGAACATTGTAACTGACAGTAAATTCGGATAGTATTAGACGAACTAGTGGAATTAATCGTTTCACAGAACTTTGCTGTAATATTGTTCATGGCTTATTGAAGATTTAAAATGTTCTCCAAGACAGATCATACTTATTCATATATAACATGGATGTAAACTGTATGAATAAATTGGCACGTGTTGTTTGAACTTAAATCATATTTAGACGTCTATAAAATAGGAAACATACCACATCGGATAGGTGATAGATTAAGTCGCTTCTCTGTCTGTGTTAAGATAATCAGGCTTCAAACGTGTTGTGGTTGAACATGAAAAAGAAGAATTTATTTAAATCGATTAAGTACATGTATGAGAAATATGGAGTACTTTTAAGACGGAGGTAAATTCTTAACTGTGTATGGACGGCCACAGAGAGAGAGAGAGAGAATGATTTAAAGTGATAGTAAGAAATACCCAGCTGTTTCTGAAATTAAGTATAAATAATTAAAAAAAATGGCATTTACGCGTCATCGTGATAAACGGAACATATCACACGTCGAGGTCCTACGAGAAATTTCTGAAGATGCTGTACATGGGATACGAGAATTCATCACACGTGCGAAACATCGAATCCATAATAAATTCTACACATCGAAGGAAGAGGACAGATTTACCAGTAAAAGGGCGCGAGTGATTAGCGTCTTTTTGTATGCATCTTGCGTGTCAATATCTGCTATACTGATTGGACTTTATTACACGTACCATTATAAGCCAAACACTGAAAGGCTGTTTGACAATTTTGATTTCAGAGCGTATTGCTTAAAAAATTCAAATGGCCAGAAGTCAAAATGTACTTAAAGACGAGTATCACGAAAATGCATATTCGCCGTTCCTAGATTACGCGAGCATGTATTCAGTGCTAGTTTAGGTAAAATTTATGAAAAATATGCTTTTTATGTATTTATTCAAATCCTTAACTATGTATCTGATAGGGTAATGGAAACTACAATGACTGTGATTGGTTTATATTTTATTAGGGATGTGTGTTAAAGTGCCTGAAATTTATTCTTTTGTACTCATAAAGGGCAATTTCAATAATTAATGTGTATTAAAAAAGTAGCATGGATACCCGTCTCTTTTTCTTTTTATATTGTTTAGTGTTATAAATTATATTGTGTTATTCTGTGAAGTTCAAAAATGGATGATTTTTTCTTTTATTATACGTTGTCGTCCTGTATCGTCTCCTTTTTTAGAGGGATTTTGGTAATTATATAAAAATATCCAAACTGAGTTAAAATTAGACATATTTTATCCTTTTATTAATACGAGTATATGTACTCTATTCGATTGAATAAGGTGTATAAAAATGTGTTGTTGATTAAGAAATACCAGCCATTTTTTCATAAAATACATGTTTTTTATAGATATGTTTTCTTGGGCTCTCGAAAGCATGTTGAAAGGTAACATGATGAAAAAGTGGATGACATTGTATCGTTCCTCAGGCCCAATAAATGTCTAGGATTGCTAGGAAAAATTTAGGCAGGACGGATAACCGGAAACTAACAAGTTTTGTGCCTGGTTAAACTTGGCCTTAGCTGTACTATATTTTCATAAAATATAGAAAAATCAAAATATAGAATACATGTATTTAAAGTCCCATAAGCTTATAAATTTATTGGTCGTAACAGTTTCTGTTTATTCTATAACAGAGGAATCCGGTGTGTTTTCATCCAGTGCATACTTTATAGCAAGAAAACATGTTTCCGAAACCTCTATCGTATTTTTTTAATATCATTGAAAAAAATACTATTTATAGAACAGCTGTGTTTTCCCGCAGTCATATTATGCACACGCTCTATATATTTCAAGTTTACAAAAGCAAAATTCACAGCGAAATGAGTGTTTTAAGAAGAAAAAGGGCTCGTTTCATCGGTAACTATTGTCTTGGAATGATATCGGCAATTGTTTGTTTTTTGCATATATTTTTATAGCAAAAAGCTAATGGGACTTTAATAAGTCAATAATTTAGAATGATTCTAATCAAGAATGAAAGTTTATTTCGTGAGTTTTCAGTCAAACTTTTATATTAAGACCATCGAAGATATCGTATAAATTGTGATCTGTCTCTAGGATCTCATGGGAAAATGTGAACAGTGAACAATTAGAATAGTGTACACTGCGTTAAGCAAGAGCGTTCACTGCAGAATATGTACTGGAGTTATATCATAAGTTTTCATGTGCATAGAAGAAATAAATAACAATTGTTAGTAGACAATATCACTGTGTGGTAGCACTGTACGCAAAAAATCAACGGTGTTTACAAGATGGCGGACGGATAAATGTTGTGAGGTAGGTGTCGTTTGTTTTTGGTTCAAACTTTTTAAATACGACGTCCTCTACACAATAGTATACATCAAATGAAAGAACCTTAAAACGGCAATCGGTGGCTAATAATCGTTTTTTATCAAACCACGCCGTTTTCACAAAATCAGTGTCTGAACAACTCGTGTTGAGTTTTTTGAAAAACGAAGCGAGGAAACTGAACAAAACCGACGATTATTCCGTTAAAATGAATGAATCGACAAAAATACTTGTCCACGTGTATGGAGAATGTAAAGCTCCTCACGTATATCCATTATTTCCTCATCAAAATCCCTTGTAGTAGATGTTTTAAAGCTTTTAAATTTTACATACTGTACGCCACGGTGCTAAGTGTAAACATTGTACTGTACGCAACGGAGAAAACAATTTCTGTACGCAACGGAGCAACAATTTTAGTCAAATTTTACTACAATGCTGGACAAAATGAGATATTTTTTTCATTCTTACATGCTAAAAAAGTGAATTGATTAAACTATGATAATTACAATGAGCGGATAAGCAATCTTCATGATTTTGATGTCATTTGGTCAATTGACGTTTCTGACGTCAAGGGGCAAATAAACATTCCTTTTTACAGTGAATATCGTTGACCTCGTTAGGTCTTCAGTGATTATATAACGTTTGATGTTTCAGTATAAACTCGCATTATAATTATGTGTTTCACTTTCCATAAAAAAATTGAAACAATATCTTCATAAGTTAGTTTTTTTTCTTACGTTAGATTTTATCAAATTTCAGAATCTATATGAAAATAACTAATGAAAAATATAAACAGTATTCAGCGGAAAACCTATGCTAATATCTTGTCTTTGCTCCGTATATCTTTAAAATATAATTTTAATTTAGAAAAATACACGCAGAGATTCGAACCTACCTGCCACCATCCGACATCCGTTTAAAGTCATTGCTAGTAGACTGCTCGACCAGCGAAGAAGACTTATTTAACCTAATTTACAATGGCAATGTTGAATTGACAAATACAAATTTAGCCGAATTGTTATGGACAACTAATTCTGAAATCGTAATCGACAAAAAGCCATTCACTTAGTAAATTCATGAAAAACTGTCAATAGATAATACTGAGCCAAAACTGGTATCGTTATTGATGTTTGTGCGTGCATTCTTCTATAACAATGTATAGAAGACATGTTTTTAAACACACAGAAACAAGCTATTCATTGACTGCTCCGTTGCGTACAGATTTTTGACTAAAATTGTTGCTCCGTTGCGTACAGAAATTGTTTTCTCCGTTGCGTACAGTACAATGTTTACACTTAGCACCGTGGCGTACAGTACGTAAAATTTAAAAGCTTTAAAACATCTACTACAAGGGATTTTGATGAGGAAATAATGGATATACGTGAGGAGCTTTACATTCTCCATACACGTGGACAAGTATTTTTGTCGATTCATTCATTTTAACGGAATAATCGTCGGTTTTGTTCAGTTTCCTCACTTCGTTTTTCAAAAAACTCAACACGAGTTGTTCAGACACTGATTTTGTGAAAACGGCGTGGTTTGATAAAAAACGATTATTAGCCACCGATTGCCGTTTTAAGGTTCTTTCATTTGATGTATACTATTGTGTAGAGGACGTCGTATTTAAAAAGTTTGAACCAAAAACAAACGACACCTACCTCACAACATTTATCCGTCCGCCATCTTGTAAACACCGTTGATTTTTTGCGTACAGTGCTACCACACAGTGAATATGACGGTTTGATAACGTGGAAATAACGATGGATACACACGGTGTAAATCTTGACTTCGTTCTCTAAATGATTGATTTACGGTGCTGTTTTATGATATACAAATGTACATAAAACCTGTTATCAAAGGTCACCTTCGTGTGGCCTATATTGACACGTGGTTTTTAACTGGATGTCATTTTGAGCCGTGTAAATACTGTGGAATCATTAATTTTCGTTGGGGATTTAATTTCGTGGATTTCGTGGGTCGGCTTATCCACGAAATCAAATACCCACGAATTAAAATGCAGAGAATGGGAAGTATTTTTCAAAAAACAAAATCCACGAATTTATGTCCCCACGAAATAGCCATTTTAGTAAAAACCACGAAAATTGTGCCCAACGAAAATAAATGAAACTACAGTAACCAATAGGGATTTTAAAAGAGTGGCCTTTATTCACTGGTTGGCCTTTATTCAGAGGAGGTCACTAAACACAGGTTTGACTGTATACATGTATTTGAAGTTGTTTTGAAATAAAATTAAAATTTGTGCTTCAATTTGTACTTGTTACGTTAACAGTCATTAAATTAAATCAAACTATTGATCCATCCAAAAATATTTGAATGTATCTTATCTATTTAAAATATACGATGCAATGTACATTGTTTTTATTATTGTTATTTTATTTATCAAATAACGTACATGTATGAAAAATAAGACAGGAATATAATGTTTGTATTATTATGTATTTCACGATAAAAGTGATTTAGCCGGCTTATCAGAGGGGGAACCAGTACATGCGACAGATTTATAGTTCATGTTTTGATTTCCTCATACGAAATAAATTCAGCTAACCAATTAATTAAGTGCCATTTCGACTAATATGACTGACTTATATAAAATCAAGTCACTAACCAGGTGGAATTTATAATACAAATTAATGCTGTTTATTCGAGCAGGTTTTCTTTTCTATTACGCAGTGTTTGCGTAAGCACTTCTTTCAGACGCCTTAAAATACATGTACAAGAAGGTATACATTTTCCCATACTGATAACAAAATACAATTGGTGAATCTAAGACGAGTAACTTTATATACCAAAGCTCAGAACTGATTTGAATAAAAGTAGAATTCTTAACTTCAAGTCTTGGAATTCTTGTTATCTTCCTGAAAATTCGTACAACAGACAACGCCTTGCAATTCGTTTGCTCAACTGCTAATCAAGATACTACACAGGTAACCAAGCGTTTAGTGAAACAGAAAACAAAAGTATAAAATCCGGTTGTACCGTTCATGCTTAATATGTTTTCTTTAACCAGATGATGTAGAATTATCATAGCTTTGCGTAATACATTCCTTCAGCTGATGAATGCTATAGCTTTTTTTGTGATACATTTTGGTAAGAAAGTTGGTCGTCACCAAGACAAATTTTTGACCACGGACCGTACAGTCCGAAAGTCCACCAAATTCGAACTTTTCAGGGGCGTAGCTTGCCCTATAATGATGTGTAGGCACCTATCTAAGGGGGGTGGGGGGGGGGTGGTACGGTGCATTCTGCAGCATAATCAGGTGTGCTATCGCCTAACATATTTTGGTTGAAGATCTTGCTTTTTTTCCCCGATAGATTTAATCATTTTAAGTTTTCAATTATCAAATGATTTTCCACGAAAGTTGCAAACGTTTAGTAACATCTGCATTCTAAGGTTATTCTTGTTTCTATTCGGCCTTATTACCTTAATATCTAAGGGAAACAACTCGAACTGACTTTTGAATCCAAAATAAATTTTCCCACGGTCCTCAGACACATCTTTACATAATATCGTTTTTGTGATTATAATCAGTTAAATAAATGTTTGACTTTTAGATAGGGATATTAGAAAGGATGTTAAATTTATGATTTGAGGAAGAAAAGCAGAAAAATAAAGTCAGAATCACATTTTGTGGTTTTTAATAAGGGAGATAAATTGAACGTAGTGGTATGGTAATTCGGTGTAAAATTCTCCGTAATCTGAAAACAATTTCTTCAATATTTCTTAGATTCTTTGTCTTAGAATGATATTAAATGCATATTTATATAGAGTTATCTTGAAATAGGCTAAACAAACAGAAACAATATCTAATTTCAGAATTTGAATTTGAACAATATTATAAGCATTTCATAATTCTTATTTTTTATTGTTGTTCGGTACGAACAATAAAGTTATTACCGTATTTCAGAAATCGCTCAGTTTTCATTGAAAACCTGCATACCGAACAGCTTCCATTAATTTAATCTTCCGCCTACGAACATAGTTCCAATTTTTTCAGTTCAATGGCATAAATACAAATTCAAATATAACGTGCATATAAGTCAAAATCAGATGGCTATGCAATATCGTAAACGAGCAATACTAGACAGTCGTAAAAAATCTAAACAATCCTGTCCCTCGGATTACTACAATATTTACTATCAGTACACACATTTCAAGGAAGGATGACGTCATAATCCTCGTGCTTTATATGCTAATTTGTCTGGTTCCTAGCTTCTATTGTAAACGTATAGAAGTCGTCATTGAATTCATGGACGATGCGATGATAACAGTTACTGTGTGTCAACCAGATATTTAAAAAAGTGGTTCATCGGGAAATTGTAATCGATTGATTTAATGCTTATAACGTGTAACTTTTTCTTCGAGTGTGTCTTCATGTGTGAGATATTACATTCTGCAAAAGTTGAGTATACAAAGAGGCAGGTAATGTAGACTACATGATATTATGCTATTTGCTTAACTACTTTTTGTGATCAGATGGGAATCATAAATCAAAGTATTGAAAGCACATGGAACGGGAACAACTTTAACAACTGCATAGCGGGTGTAGAAAAGCGTTAGTAGTACTTAAGGGTGATCACTCGTGAAATCGAAAAATTTTCTTGTAACAAGGATGTTTCGATTCTTTTTTAATTTTGAAGAATAACATGTTGTCATTCAGTTTTTAGTATGAAAAGTATACGTCCATGATTTAACTTTTTCGTAAAATTACTTTTTAGTGATTTAGTAATTTTCCTAATAATGGTTTTGAAAAAGGGGTGTGGGTAGATAAAAAAACAAATATTTCAGTAAATATTAACCAAATCACTTAAATAATGTACTGGTTGTATCACAGCCTGAATGTGGAAGAAACTTAAAGCATTAAATGTCTACTTTATGCCTATTTCTTGACTGTGTACTATTTCAAACACTGAGTTATTTACCAAATTAAGATCTATAAAATGGCTAAAAAATAAGGGGTTGTGAATAATGTTTATACATTTTTTACGTATTGAAGGAGTAATAAGGATTTTGAATGACATTGATTATGCTGAAGTAGGTTAAACACCAATTAAAAATATGACATGAAAAGCACATGTCCATGTTCATATAAGAAAGTTATCAAGTGAAATGTTAGGTCTCTAAGCTTTTCTTTTCAGCAAAAACTGGATATTTCCTTAGTTAATGACCTCTTTCAAGACAAAACCACTGCATATTGTATAAATAACCACATATGCATAATCAGAAACAATATTTGATGGACTTGTATGAATTTTTGATGAATATTTTTCAACGGATATGTGTTCATAATGCTAAACTTGATGAAAACTTACCCCACCCACCGTTTTACAACAGCAAATATTTCAATATGAACGTTAAAAATAAATAAACAATGTTTTTTACAATTTTTAAGAACAATATATTTGCAAACCAGGTTATATAAATGTATTCATACAAAATTTAACAAACTTTAACTGATAAATACTAAACGGCATATGATTGTTGTATATATACAGACAAACAAAATTGACTGCCGTAATCTGGTCGGATGTCGTAAAAGCAGTAACAATTCGCGATGAAGAAAATGCAACTTTGAAATTATTTATGCATTTAAATAACATTGTTGACTACATTAGATGATAAAACAATTAATAATTTCAACTTGAAATTTTACGACATTTAGCTAGACTGCTTTGTATCACAAAAGCTCATGAGTGATCACCCTTAAGTCTGCATCGAAATATCGTTCGGATTCAAAAACTCACCCTACAAAGAAATTCAACTTTTGACTGCTTTGTAGTTCCGAACAACAGCAGTACCTTCAGAGCTTTGACTTAGACATGTTGTTATATCCCGGCAAACAAAGTTTGAAAGGGGGTATATTGGAGTTCTGTCGGTCGGTTGGTACATACTCTGGAATGTGTTGATCATGGGCATGAAAAGTGTGTCTTGCTTTGTTTATTTGTTTGTTTGTTTATATCGAGTTTTACACCTCTTTTCAGCAGTCAGAGTCTTATGAGGCGGACAGTTCACATGAGCATCATTCCTGTGAAGAACCAGTACTAGACTCCTATCCTCCGTAAGCAACTGCCTACTTACTGACATAAAGAGACATGATCGGTAATGGGGCTCGAACCCACGACCCTCCATCAGTGAGAGGTTACAGTGATTTGAAGTCAGCGACATTAACCACTCGACCATGGAGGCGGGTAAATTTAGTCTAGCACATCAACACTTCATGATGATAACATATTTCAAGTTTCGTTACATTCACTTAAGGAATGTATAAGTAGTTTGCTCCACAAACGTGTGATACTGTATGCAGACGGACCAACCACCGACCAACCGACCGCATACAGTATAACTCCAACATAACCTCTCTCAAACTTCGTTTGCCGGGATATAACAACATGTCTAAATAGAAAATGAAAAAAAATAAATAAAAGAACAACTTTCACACAAATGCTTATAATATTGTTCAAATTCAAATTCTGAAATTCGATATTTTTTCTGTTTGTTTAGCCTATTTATAGATAACTCTATATAAATATGCTTTTAATATCATCCTAAGACAAAGAATCTAAGAAATATTGAAGAAATTATTTTCAGAGTACGGAGAATTTTACACCAAATTACCATACCGCTACGTTCAAATTATCTCCCTTATTAAAAACCACAAAATGTGATTCTGACTTTATTTTTCTGCTTTTCTTCCTCAAATCATAAATTTAACATCCTTACTAATATCCCTATTTAAAAGTCAAACATTTATTCAGCTGATTATAGTCACAAAAACAATATTATGAAAAGATGTGTCTGAGAACCGTGGGAAAATTTGTTTTGGATTCAAAAGTCAATTCGAGTTGCTTCCCTTAGATGTTAAGGAACAAAGAATGTTTGTTCTACACACTATATTGGGTAATTTGTCTCTAATATCTATTTTTTTAAGAATATTATTTAAGTAGAAGTATATATAAGGCTGAAAAATGATTCATTTTAGTGATCAAATCTACATATTAAATTTCTTCCTATATATAAGCATGACTACCTATTGTTTGTGTCTGTTTAGTCTATCATAAAATGTTTGTATAAATCATGTCTGTGACTGTCAGGGGCGTCTAAGCTTGCCCTATAATAATGTTTAGGCATCTCTCTAAGGGGGCATATTTTCACCGTAGATTGCCGGAGACGCATTCTGCAGCATTTCCCGGTGCGTTATAGCCTAACATATTTTAATATGAAGTTCTTATAGTTCTGCATGTGTGTTGTTTAAGCTCTGGGTACTCTGATGGTCCATTCTTCCAGTCCATAACCATTCATTTTTATTGCGCTTTTCGCATTGTTATTTTTTGTTAGAAAAAGTGTAGGCACGTGCCTACAGTGCCTATATGAAGCTACACCAGTGGCTTTTAGGTGCAGCAAATCTTGCTCATACGACCACGTGTATTAAGCGAATTTTTTTTTGCATCGAAAAGTCTTGGGGTCTAGAAGTACAATTACATGGAGCAAACGTAAAATATTTGAATTATCCGCCTAAGACCATGAAATCACATTGTAACGTGGTTGGGGTCATATAAAAACAACCTCCATGTATAATAATAAACTTAACATATACTTGTTTTTTACAACATCGCAAACGAATGCATAAAAACTAGACGATTATAAAATGCATAATTCAACTGGGAAATATTTTTTATTTTATAAATCACGAATGTTTTACAAGTACGTATACAGTGTACAGAATCGACCATAGACATCTCGATGTTTTGGAGTGTTTATTTAATGTTCGATCATGTTTAGCTCGTTCATGTATGGTGCCTTCACGAATACCAAGGCACTGGTGGATTCAATGGTGGGGTGCATCCGGTACGCGCCCCCAAAAAGTCCCCGACCAAAGACAGAAATGAAGTATCATTCAACGTCACGAATTAGCCTACTTTCCTAAATACTAGTATTACGCCCCCCCTCCCCCTTCAAGCCTGAAATCCGGGAACCGCCTTTGCACGGTGTCTGTTCTTTTCTTTTTATGCATTCGTTTGTCTATATAGATACGAATTTCCAGTATGGGTAACTCACGTGACTTTTGACGTCACAAATGGGTAGTGCGGGAAGCACTTTTTTGCACGAAGCCAGGATTAAGGAAGTTTTATTTTATTTATACGATTTCAATTTTCACAACACATAGTGCATGCTCGCATTGAAAGGGAACTTTCAAAATTCATGCGCGCCGATTGATAATTCAGCTTTTCGTCGGGTTATTTCCACAACCCCGTAACTCAATTTTTGGCGATATTGAGATTTTGGTATCATTGTTTTCGTCTCGATGAGCTCTTTACAATGAACATACTTACCTGCTTCTATGTCTCCCCTAAGTAGGGTTAATCCGAATTCCACAAACCCGTAACTCGCTTATTTACGCTAAACTTTAATTCTAAAGCCCCGTAACTTTCATATCCAATCAAATCGTTCTATTCTGTACCACGTGATACAGGATAAAACTGTAATGGCTGCTCATGATGTTGTTAAACTTACTTTAGAAATATATTTGCGGTGTTTATCTTTACTACAATCATGTAAGTTTACGTGAATTCAGTGAAAGTTTCTATTGCGTGAATATCATTTTGTATTATATGAAGCAGAAACTGTTTTCTGGACCAGATATACATATGTGACAATATTACCTACTGTTCGGACGAACATTATTTCGGATACGTTTGGAATATTGATACAGTCTTATAGCGTGTTTGTTTGTTTTGTTTGGTTTAACTACTCACCGATACATATTGAGATCATATGGCGACTCCTACCTTTCCATGTGGAAGAAGACTCAAGGTGCACCTCCGTGCATTATTTCAGGCACGATGGATAAGATAGCTGGATAGCATGAAATAATGTGTTCCTCTCGGGATTCGAACCATTAGGGGGATATAGTCTTATAGAGAAAGAATAATTTGGTGTTCGCATAACTGCTGTTGTCATGTATTGCGTTCCAGAGTTCGGTGCCAGAATTGAATGTTCAGCATTTTCACTCAGGCAAGCTTTCTCTTCACTGCTGCAAATATTAGGATTGTGGACCTTTCCGAAAGTGAACTTCTTGTAATGAAGATTTCCATGTTTTTTTTAAATATTAAACAGTTATACTTAAGTGTCAAAAACATTACACAATCTTCTCTTGAAAACATATGTTTTAACAAGCCGCTGATCACTGTTGAAGCATGCAATGTTCCCTAGACATAAAGCATCGTAAAAATGAAAATGTATATTGACATATTATATATTACTATATAACACTGGACGTCACTGTTGGTGAAAGTTTGTACAGATCATATCTCAAACTGTTTGCTTTGAATACCTCCATCACAACAACAACAATGAAATATATACAGTACATGACTGTGTGCAATACGGATATGTTGCTTCCAACGTTCGTTGAAGAAATGGAAACCACAGGCCACATTCTTGAAATATACAGAACCAGCTATAAACAATAATGATAGATGTAGCTCTAGTACGGAAGTCGCGGGTGTGATTACAACTGCTTGTTATGAAGAGACAGCAAACGAGATTGACATATTAGAGGATGATAAATACAATGATATTGAGCATGACACAGATGTTTTGAATAGCCCGGAATGTAAACCAGATAATGTAAACTTTTTTGTTGATGGAAGCTACAATGAATTGGTTATGCCATCCACTTGTATAATGCAAACACATTCCCCTCATTATTTGTTGAAGAAATGGAATAAAACTGTTCATATTCTCGAAATAAATAGCAGCGTAGATGCAGAAGTTAATATGAGCAATTGTGATAAGAAAGGATCTAAAACAGAAGATGTAGAACTAACAGCAGATGCTGGGCCATACACTGATTCAATTGAGGTTATTGACAATAGTACAAATGCAAATAATTTAGAAGTTCGTATAGAAGAGACTCTTAATAGAAGTAGGAAAAGATTAAAAAAAGACCCGAGTAATTAGCAAAACAAGATAAGAAAACGTAGGTGCCAGACATGAAAAAAAATACTGAAGCTCGAGAGGAAACCAGGTACAGAAGACGGATATCAAAATTCGGAAAGACTTAAAGGGCATTGTAGATATACATGTAAGTGTTACCTGGATGACGATAAAGTATTTGTATACTATACAGAAACAACAGAATAACCAACTAAGTCATAAAGCGAATTCTAAATGAACATGGGGGAAATTGTGTTACATTGGAGTGCTGGCATACTTGAAGATAGATTCCTTTAAGATTTTAAATATGATGCACAGTCGAAGAAACATAGGTAGACTGTTACGGAATGTCATCTACGAAAGTAACTAGGTGACATTACAGTATATCCCGACAAAACATATAATATGTGAAATGTTTTTATCATAAATACTTGTATCTTGTTCAGTATTTAAACTGAGTTTTGCGGAGTTTTTTGGTGTTATTGATGGTTTAATTTTTACTATATTGCTAGTTATTGATATGTCAGGATGACGTCTTTGTAATTCAATGTTTTATAAGACTTGTGTTAACTCATTGTGCTAGAGGTAAATAATAGTTGCATCTTAGTTTATTAGTGTTTATCTTCTTCACCATCCGAACATTACCCCACTTCTCACTTTTTGCCATTTTCTTACATGAATATTTTGCTAAAAACCCCGTATCTCAATGTGGGGTTTTAGAATTCAATTTTGACTAGCATTTTCTGATTTACAACGGAATTTTGAAAAATATGATTTGAAATTAAAGCAAACAGGTTCTATACATATTTATAAAATTTGGTATATAAGTAGATAACATAATTTTACATATGCACATAAAAATTCATTCAGGTGTCATCAATCATAAAAAAGTTATTGCAGTTCAAAACTTCAAATGCGATTTTCTCAAAATGGGAAAAAATGACATACGGGTTTGTGGAAATAAGCCGACGTAAATTTTATAGGCGTCAATCGCTCGGCGCGCATGAATTTTGATGCAGACCAAATTACTACGTTTCTCTACATCCGCTATGCAATTGTTACACTACATCTAGTTTCCGTTCAATGTTACAGTGTAAGACTACGTAAGTTCAGATTCCACTTCAGTTCTTTTATGAAAATAAAATCCACAAGTCTTTTACTCATGCTGAGAATCACGTAAGCCTAGTATTATGAGTATAGAATATAACACACACGTTTAACTCATAACGAGGGTAATTTATCCTTCGGCAAAAATATTGTGAGGAACTTCAGTATTCGTTGTGAGCACCCATACTGTTTGTCAACAAGGAAGTTTTTCCAAAATTATGAAGAATACAGGCCTTTGTGTAAAAATATCGAAATGCAGTTAGCTAGCTATGGGTTTAATTTTCCGAGTACGCGCATGTAAAGATATTGACCAGGAATGACGTTTTGGGTGTTATATTGGGTCAAGCAAGAAGTTCATTCTCGTTTTCAAGCCACCCCAAGTGACTGCGTCGTACGGTTTTACCATCAAATTGTCCACCAACATGTAATGTCTGTACATTTATAAAGGCCTGCATTCTTCATAATTTTGAAAAAACTTACCTTTTTGACATACAATATGGGTGCTCACAACGAGGACGGAAGTTCATCACAACATTTTTTGCGTAGTCTCAGTGAACTTCCGAGTCAGTCGGAAATCCTCGGCGTTTGTCTGAAGAAAATACACATTTCTCAGTGACGGAAATGCCGAGTAGATACGATTGCTATCGAGTATGTACCTCGGTCCATGCTCACCATCGTTTATGTTTTGTTTTATTAATTGATGAACTGATGCTACATTGTTGAATGTTCACTGACTTCTCATTGCTAATCTAGATACACAAAATATATCATCATTCGTTTCCGTTACGTACATTGATTCATCCATCATAATATCGTTTAACATCATACCAACAATTACATGTTCTTGTCCGGCAACAAGAACTTCTACATACATGTACATATATAAGTCCTTGCCGGCAAGTAGCCAACTACTTATAAAGCGTTCGTGAATATAACCCATTGTACGTATGTAAAAAGCTGTTTTTTCTGACACTGCCATGCATTGTGGGTAGTTCCCAGTACAATTTCTGCTTACGGAACTATTAGCCTGGTTTTTCTGTCCTATCATGATTGTATATCATTGTCAATGTGTTAACTAGCGCAGAGACGTACACGTCTCTGGTTAGCGTAAATGTATCTGTAACTATAACTATATTTAGTGCGAAATGCTAGGACACCAGATTTTACGACATTGCATTTATAAGGTTGTATATATTCGTTTGATTACAAGCTCAAAATGCATTCCACGGTTACTCGTGATATAAATTTCAACCATTTGTCAAAAAAAACACAAAAAAACGAACAAGATCTATAGCTAGATTGTTGAAACGTTGGGAGTGCGTTTCATTATACATTAAACTGAACAGTGAAGTCAACATTATGTTTGTTTGTTTCATTGGATTTTACGCCTCTTTTAACAGTCAGTCATATGAGGCGAACAGTGCACCTAGCCATTGTTCCTGGGAAGAACCAGTACTAGACTTCCATCCTCTGTAAGCAACTGCCTACTTTCTAACAAAATGAGACATGGTCGGTAGCTGGGCTCGAATCAGTGAAAGGTTACAGCAAATGTGTCTCTGGTTACAGTGATTTGAAGTCAGCGACCTTAACCACTCGACCACGGAGGCGGAACAAGTCAATATCTACATCATTTTCGGCAAATATAATTTTGATACAAAAATCAAACTCATGCGTCTCATACTCAAGTTTTGAAGAATATTTATGACTTTCTGTTCTACTTTACCGTATCGTTATACACTTTTTTATGTAATGCAAGTAGATATATACATGTTTGCACTACTCAAAATTTGGTAAGGATCGCTTGTTCAATGCTTAGTCTGTACAAATACATTAAAGTACATATGTGCTACATTGGACATCAGCCGCAGGTTTCATTTTTTTGCAGGTTTTTGATTCAGGATTGTAGAAATTTTAATTACATGTATATCTAAACAACAATGATTAAGATTATGAAGCAACCACTGCAATCAATATCTCAAGTGAGTCTTATCGAATTATGAGTAGTATATATTTATTATCTATTGTAGACATTGTACAATTTATTGTGTGTGCATGTTCTGTCTGTACCCACATATACAAACTATGGCGTATGTGAATGTTTATCATCAGTCCTTTTGAACATTACGAGGAAACTGTCGCTGTACATTTTGATTGGTTGATCCGTATGTCGATACTCGTTCTCAAGAAGCTGATAGGTTAATTTAAACATTCAGTACGTTTTGATTGGTTGATCCTTGTGTTGATAATCGTTTTCTAGAAGCTGATTGGTTAATTCAAACATTCAGTACATTTTGATTGGTTGATCCGTGTGTTGATAATCGTTTTCTAGAAGCTGATTGGTTAATTCAAACATTTTGATTGGTTGATCTGTGTGTTGATAACCGTTCTTAAGAAACCGATTGGTCAATTCAATTACACAGTACATTTTCATTTAGCAGACTTTAAGAAGGGAGGAATATTTGGGATGCAAGGTATTTCGTGGTTAGAAAAACCGAACAGGACCTTATCTTGTACCAATCTGTGACTTTCAATCACCGACCATTCTACTTAAAACAGTGGATTGAGCAGATGGAAAAACTACAAACCGAGGGAAGAAACACAAACAATGGGTTAACAATATGATTTTTTATTGAAGGTTAAAAATCAAAGTTGGCAATATCCAGGAAGATTAGCAGTGAAAGGCCAAGCTATCTACGAAAGATTTTTTAAGTCATACTATTTACAACATCTCCCTACATAACTGAACACGTCCCCGACATTGTTTAGTACACTAAACTGGCAAATCAATAATAATATAATGAAAATACATATTTGTCTAAGACACAAATAAATCAAAATTGGTACCAATTTCAAATACAAAATAAGTTGAAATTTACACAGTAAATATGTTTTTCTGTAAATGATATATATATGAAGATCTTTTTTTAAATTGGGCTATAAGTCATTTTTTACACAAACATGAATTCAATAAACACAAATCTACTTAAAACATTACGTACACCTTAGAAGCATCGAAGAATGGGGCGAGTAAGCCATAGTTTTGTTGAAGTCGTGAGCAGAATGGCAGAAGGGGGCTGGATATAGAATATATATAAGGATATTGCCATATTTGCATTATCACTTCAATAAACAGGATGGTATGTGTTTATGATGTTGTAAACAGTCTAGGATCTAAAAGACATGTTTTGAGCAGATGGTACAGCTAAAAAATACGTCAGTCCGATGGTCCGACCGAAATGAGTCTTTTGCCATCCGGGCTCTACGCACTTCAACATAAGTTTGCCTCCCGCATTCTGAGTAGCGCTTTGTGCCAAAATTTTATGTGGCTACTTCAGGCAATCGAAAAGTATTCCTTGCATCTCAAAAAGAGGAATCCCTTAACAACTGACGCACAAGGACTCCGGGTGCTACACTTCTATGTCAAGAAGACGTAATTACCAAGAGAAGGCTATAAAGTAAGTAACCCCACAAAGATTTGGCTGTGTGATGTCATTCGTTTAATTACATACATACATACATACAAAAACAACTGTATTGGAAAAAAGCAGGAAGAGTCTTACAACAAAATTATTATTTTCAAGTACTATATCCGTAATACATTGTATTAAATATTTTATTTAGTAAATATGTGACTATAGCATAATCATTTGCTGAATTATCTGCTCATATGAATAAGAAAAAACACCCACTTAGACCTAGACAGTAAGGCAGCATTAACAGCTTCTCAAATACAAAAAAACAGTAAATAATAAGAAAAAACGACCCAAAATGTTACTTGATTTTTCAATCAATGACACTGTGGAAAAACACACATTTACACCTAATTTACAATACTATAAGCCTTTTAAGCAATTCAATTACATTTATATCTTAAAGTCATCATTTGCTATAATGAGAGAAAAATACCACATTCTAAACTCATAATTCTTAACCATCATATTGGCACTTATAAAGTCACTTCATCCAAGTTAGTTCGAAAAGTTCATAAATGTTTGCATAGTAAAATTTATGTTATTGTTAAACAGCGAAACGGGGCTTTGTAGAAATGTAAATGAAGTGTGCATTCGTGTAGTATACGTAGAAACTGAGGATGTTTTCACATGCCAGCCAATTCAGCAAATGTCTGATCCAGCTCATCGCTAATCTGTTTGTATTTCTCCTTCTCTGCAAGCAATTCATCTGAAAATGACAGAAAATTTATGAATGAGTACAAACTTGTCCATTAAGATTCCATCAACTGGCACAAAACAATACATAGAAACCAAATTGCAAATTATTACATACAACCAAATAAAAGAACTAAAAAGTAAATTAACACTTGGCTGGAATAATTCATAAAGCAGAATTTTGAAGTTTTTGAAGAAGATCTAACAGCTTAGGAAAGATTCAGAAGAAAAAGGCTAGTCACAAAACTTAGATAAACTTATTAAGCAGTTGCAAGCACACATTCCATTTTTATCTTCAGATTAGCTTATTTTCACTCCAACAAATCTAAAAACAATTCTGAATAATTCAATAAATGAAACAAACACTGCATTGAGTGAATGTTATAATAACATTTTCAGACTTCAAAAATTAGTAAACAAATGATTCTGTACAAAAATTAGTTAAAAGAAGCAACCTTTTTTAGAGAAGTAAATAAATCATTTACACTATTATACATATATTCACATAAGATACCATACCTGATATAGGAACTTGTCAGTACTTCCACACAGTTGTGTGTATTAATTAAGTTAGGTAATGGGTATTCAGAGTCTAAAATGCATTTCAAACAAACACACACACAAAAATCTACCTTAATTTCATTCAAAATTTGATAAGCATGCCATTACCCTTCACATATTCTTCACTCTGATTTGAGTGAGCATTTTTCTTGAATTGACTGAGAAATACCCGGTAGTAAAATCGTCACATGTCGTATGTATCAACATACAAGACCAGTATTGAAACAATATATGAACAATTAAGAAGGAAGAAAAATTATATTAGTTACTAGGAAACAAAATGTCTATAAAATGATCTTATTTGAACATACTAACAAGTCAGTCCTCTTGGTGCAGTAAGGAAGCAAAACTTCACTTATTGAGTCAAAATCTTGTCAGATGTATTTTGGATAAAATTAATAGATTACTTTTACACTCTAACCTGTCAAAACTAGTAAAATGAGTGAGTTTTGCTATTTGAGAAATTTCACAGGTACACATGATCAGATAACATTTAACGGTGGATTAATTACCTAAATTAATATGATGATGAATTAGTAACTTTGGAATACATGCTCACATATCCTCCAAATCAATAAGTGTTCTTTCCATCTCTGCCTTTGTTGATGCTAACTCATCATCCAAACGTTCACATTTATCTGAAATGCGATCATGCACATCAACAAATACAGCACACATGGTAACTATGACAACAAGACTGGGTAATTATATTCTTCAAATCTGAGTTCAGTGCACAGGCAGACTGACAGACCTGTTTAAACAGCACTAGTGCTCAAATTCAAGTATTTTCATACCCCAATCCAGACCATAAGCTACAAGATGCATCACTCAGTTAAAATAGGGAGCAAACAGCCAGGAATTAGTATGTTAGTATGGAAAAAGAGGGCCAAGTGGCCCTGTGATGCTCACCTCAGAAATGAGTTATAGCAATATCACTAACAAATTTGACCTAAATTTGTTTTGTGGTAAGTAAAAAATATTGGAAAATAAGACAACATGTGATCCCTGGGACGGGACCAATTTTGACCCCAGGGACATTATTTTAGCAACTTTGTAAGAGAGTCTCTAGATGGTGATCAATGTCAAATATCTAAGCTCTATATAAACTTAGTGCTTTTTTTATTTTCCAATATAAATCTATACATGTGACCCCTGGGGTGGGGGTCAATTATGACCCCTACTGACATTATTTTAGCAATTCCGTTAGAGGGTCAGATGGTACTTCATGCCAAAAAAAGCTTTAGACCATGTCGTTTAAGACAAGAAGATTTTTAAGTTTTTTCCTTTGGTTGCCATGGAGACCAGAGTTCTACATGGAATGACATGTTAGCAACTTTTGTATAAGACCACCCAAAGATCATTCCTCTGGAGTTTCTTCAAGTTTGACACAGCCATTTCAGAGGAGGTCATTGATTGGACAGATGGATGACAGACAAAATAGTATACAAATATTAGCTAATAACAATGATCAAACAGAGATGCTCCAAGTGAAATAACATCATTTCTCCTGACTATCCCACAATGCACCCCAGTGCATATAACCACCTTCACAGTGAAGAGTCTTACTTCCATGAGGTCTCAGATTCAAAAATCTTTTATGGCCAATAAAGCAAACTGTAACTCATTCTGAATGATTCTGATATCTTCCTGTCTGTTTATACAGAGCTCTACAGAGAAGAGTCAACATCAGATGACAAATCTTCAAAACTAAATAATCCTAGGTATTGTGCATTATGTTTTCAAACAAAATTTGGCTTTGGTTGTCAATGGTTTCAAATAATTGTAAGCCAAGGACGTGAGTACATAAAATTAAAGCGTGTCTTACTGCTATTCAAAGCTCTGTTCTAGCAATGAATGGAAAAAGGTAGATAAGCTGACTGGTAGATGACAGAACAACTCATATGCCATTATATAAGGAAGGTAAAATTAAAATAAATGATTCTTATCAGAGAATTTGTGAAAAAGAAGAAAATTGAAAATTGACTAGATTAAACGTACCCTCTAATTTTTGAATATCGCATTTATACTTTACGTTTTCTCTTTCTGCTTCTTCCAAGCGACTTTCTCTCTATGATAAAAACAAACAAAAACTCATGCAGCATAACATAACACAACATTAGCATGGACTGGTTTTCATCAATCCTTCACAAGTGATATTGCTTCTAGACTTGTTCCAAACCATTCTTTACATGTCAAATGGTTCTATCTAAATCACTGAGTACATTATGTACACATTGGCATGAAGAACAAACTCATGCTTCACTGATCAACCCACAGTTGCTCGCCGACAGTGGAAGATTTAAAGATTTTATACCCCTCTTTGTTATATTTTTGAAGTTTTGGATATTTTAGCATGATACAAAAAAAAACTTTAAGCCATATGCAGTTCCTTAAATTACTAGGACTATCTGGTACCTGAATCTCAGAAAACAGGTTTATCCATAATTTGGATGTCTTGTTAAGTAAAACAAAATTTTCAACAGCCAATGAGCAACTATAAGTAACAATAGATCTAACGAAACAATACATGTTAAAGTCACATATCAATTAGTAATTCAAGTCACTAACAATTTCAATCATTATTGACTCTTACAGGGAAAACAGGACACTGGATTAATAAACACTAGTCTTGCCATATGTTGATGCAGTTTTCATTTCTAGGGATTTTTTTATCAAGGGTCATCACTTCATAGTTAAGTGCTCTAACAAGTAATGAAATTAGAGAAAGTTTCATTTTTCAGGAAGATAATGATAAATATGCAATTAAATCAATAAGGAAGATATATAACTACAGTTATTGAATGTACTGATATAGATAAGTACATAATTATGAAATATAGTCAGTCTGCTATATCAAGTTGGCTCTTATGATGATTTAATTTCTACTGTTAATAGGGGTGTTGACATTTAAGAAAGGTTTATTTTTATCTCCAGTGCCCTGTGCATAGATTTCCAAACGAACATGCTTGGGCGTAAATACTGAAAACAAAACTATAACATGACCTACATCTATTTTTCGCTCCTATCTGTAAAAACAAACATGCAGTTAATGGGCATGGCATATTGGTATGTGGAAATAGGCTTGGATAATGCTGTACAAAATTAAATGTATGATTATATACATAAGTCTTTCATCTATAGCAAGGTTTTTCAACATCCACTCATTTTACCACAATTTATAAGACTTCACTTATAAGAAACTCAACTACCACCAGATGTGGGAACTGACCACTTGGGATACGTTCATGTAGATTTTAAGTATCATTTATGACCAAGCAGTTTATATTGGCCAAAAATCTATACCTCAACCTTTAATCACATTTGCTAGCTCCTTTTGGACTTTTGAAACATTTTCAACCAGTTTAAGACGGTATTTGTTTTTGTTTTCATGAGCAAATATGAATAAAATAATTTTCAGAGAAGTGTGACTTGACCCTCTACATATGACCTTGACCCAATAAAACAATGACCTTGATATTATTAGAGATTTCAGTAAAACCTTGGTACAGATATGGTGACATTCTGGTAGCATGGACTGGTATTACAGGAGAACATATATGTTATTTGATACAACTTTGTTACCTAGAACTAGCAGTGAACATTTTGGAAATGAGGGTACATGAATATTCGGTGGGTGTGATATATATTTGTGCAAAGATTATGTTTCTGTATCACTCTGGGTGGGAACACGAGACTCATACTCAAAACTTGGAAAGTCAGTACCATTAAAATTCAGTGAGTCCAGCCTCAGGGTCCAGAAGTGCGCTTGCTTTACCTGTGGACCTGGACAGACCAGCAGTCTGGTACATTTTAGGATCAAACTTCGTAGGGATAGGCGAAGAGTATTGTTCATTTTTAGGCCGTTCAGCCTCCTCTGAAATGAAGTGGATAGCTGCCGTGTCAAAATAATACTACACAATTTCAATTGCAACCAGATTCCAAATAATCAGACAGAACTATTTAGTTAACTGATGATAGTGATATAGAATTCAGAAAATACTCAGTTGTAAGTTGAGAAAAATAGTACATGACACATCCAAGCCTATCATTTTGAGATAAGCATCACCAAGGTTCTGAGAACTGAACGATTGGATCCCCTTATCTATACACCACATACAAATGGTATTGTTAATTATCAAATAATCAATGAAATAAGTCTGCAGCTACATCGCCATAGCCACCATGATTCCAATCGGGTTTCAAACTTATCACAGCTGAAAAAACAACATCAATATGTTTAATGAGAGGCAGGTTGACAAAGGTGTTATTCCATTCAAGCAAGGGGGTGCCACATGCTTCAAGGCTTTGGCAGGGGCCGGCAGCCTTCGGGTGATCTGTTGCCATGGTAATTTTACCTTCTAATCTGTCAACCTCCTTCTGCAGCTTGTTGACAACACGTTCAGCTTCAGCAGCACGATTCTCAGCCTAAAGAATGATATTTCATTGTAAAATAATCAAATTATATAACAAATTTAAACCTGTCAACTAATTATTCTCCTCAAACAACGTAGAACTGACACAAATAATTCTGATGAACATTATGCAGTCCCCTATCCCAAACAATTACCAAGGAGACCTTGAGGTGCAATTTTCAGTACCTATATTCAAATCTGCGGGCAAAATAATTCTATAATCATCTTTATTCGGTACTGTCAGTTGAGAGTCATTAGGTATGACTCTTCATGAAATATTGATAAACTAAACGGATACAAAATTCTGTGAGGTCAGCCATCTTGTTAACCTATACCAGAAGGACTTACAGATCTCAGTTGGTAATTTCAAACAATTAGTTTTGTAAGGTAATCATCTAATATGTTAAGATACAAATGGTGAGTTTCACCGAAATATGTCCGTCAACTGAGATCTGTGTTTTTTCCAGTATATCAACATTTCTGATACATGCTGTAAGTAATGAGCAGTCTGACATCACAGAACACAGCCACAACTACATTCAAATATAGACAATACAAACAATCCTTGCTAATGCTATGAATGTGTATACAGCAGACATCTTGAATGGTCGCCCTATAGTAGATACAAATACAGATACTCAATATACAACTGGTCAGCAGTCACATACATTGACCATCAGTTAATTTGCATACGCTACACACTTTACCTTCATGATATTTACAAAACCTGCAAACTCTCAGAAGATATAAGATAGTGAACTAATAGACTACATATGAAACAGTATAAGTTGACCAGTCAGTGCACTTGTCCAATGAGAAAATTCTGGCTTCAGATTATCAAGCTAAGCATGTTAAACATTGCAGTTATTGTAACGAATCAATTAAATGGTACAGCTGTTACTCAATAATCACCGGAATATATTTACAGCAACATGTGACTAAACCTTTATACATAATATCATAACTAGACACAAAAATCATGTTGTTGATGTTGAATCAAATGCTGAACAAGATGTCCACAATGACCATCTGTATGTTTAAACAATTACATGATCAAATGGTAGCCTATTGATTCTGCAATGGTATATGAGATAAACAATATTGTAAGATATATAGCACCAAGATCAAACTATGGTTAAGCCATAATTGAGAAAACAATTTGCTAATTCACTGAAACAATTTCGCTCACGTTTTTTTATATGTATTTTGATCTTACGCATACACAATGGGAACAATAATTTGTCACAGTTGAATGGAAAGAAGAAATTTTGGGAGAGATGAAATGTGGTTAACTGAATGGATTCAATGTTTGTACTTACATCCTTGAGTCTCTGAGTCAAGTCACGGATGGTTTCTTCGTAACTGTCCTCTCTCTGAGATGCCTATAAAACACAGATCAAAAACATTCGTTAGTTATCAACTGTACAAATAACAAAGGGAAATATCTAAAACAAGTACCTATCTATGTACTGTGGTGACTAATGTAGTCTATTTTATATCACACCGGCAGCAGCTGGAATCCAATATACAGAAATAATTGTAAAACAAAAAGCTTCGCAAAACTGCTGAGTAGGCTACTTGTGTGCTCAGTTTTTTATTTAGAATTTAGCAACTTTTGAGTTCATACACATTTATATTGATAGATATAGTAAGATTAACAAAATAATTACTTCCAGTATTATTTTACTTAAACCTTTTTCCCATTATCAGTGAGTTAATACAAATAGCATTACCTTAAATTAAAGTGCTCGTTATAATAATTAAACACTTGAGTCATTATTTTACTTTTTATATACAAATTTCATTGTGAACAAATAATAAAATAACAAATTTTACAAAATTACGACCAACTTATATCAAAAGCTGATTTAATAATAAATTTATTCTAAGACGAAAATGTCAACCAAAATGCTGTCTAATTCATCATGAAAAATGCAACATATATTGCAGCAAGCCAATAAATATCATCAGAATGACATTTAGCAATAATACTAGCATCTTTGTTGCAATTATAATGCAAATTTGGACAGTACACAATTATCATGTCATATTATAACATTTACACACTTTGACTAAGATCACAAGATAGGAGTTAATTGAGACGTATACGGTTTTTTACACAGAAACATGTACGAATCTAGATCTGATTCTTGCACTATCGTTCGCATGCCGCTATATGAAAATGCCATTCAATTCATACTGTTATGTAGAATTTGAAAATTATTAAATCAGGAGCATTTGCTAGTTAATACTGCTACATTAAGTCTGCTTTTTATCCATTAATTCAGTTATAACATGCATTTTAATTTTCCGTAAGAGAATAATCAATCTTATATGTTAAATATACGTTATTTACCTAAATACAGAATACAAATTTCTAAGGCCTACTGAACCTATGGATATACTGCTAGCTTATCAATTTATTTATATGCAAATTAATTTCTAATCAGAAGAAGAGAAAGTCACCCAAATCTTCCTTGAATATGGGGATTAATCACACATTAATTATATTAATAGATATAGTAAGATTAACAAAATAATTATTTCCAGCAATTCACTGAACATTTATTAAATAATGAATTTGTTAAGTCCATTCAAAGAAGTCATTTTATAAACTACTGTATACATTGATATTTCCGCGTGTCGAAAATTTAGCGAATTTGAAATTCTGGACATTTCGCGTGTGGAAATGTTAGCGAAATTCCATCTGGTAATCTGCGTATTCATAGTATGTTGTAAAAATCACAATCAGAAGTATGTCGTGCATTAAAAACATACAATGTCCCATTTACATTACATTACTGATTGAGAGCATTCATAAAAATCCAGCTATCTTTTATTCCAACGTCAAATCTTTTAACATTTCAACCACCGGTAACTTTTCAAATCAATTCAAAGCCTAGAGTCAAGAATAACTTAGGATGTTAAACTGCAGTTTAAACTGTGTTTTTTTAGCTTACACAAACACTTCCATTATTTATCTTTATGTCATTTTCGCAAATTTAAGATTTTTATTGCCTTAATAGTTTAAACTTGCCAATTAATTAGCATTACGCATGCAGCTGACAAGCAAATTAATGTGAAATGATGGCATTAATTTTCAATGTGTAGCATTCTTGTTAGAGTGTGATAGAAAAAATGAATTTATGCTCAAAATACCTGTAAAACATTATTAGAGTAATAGGAAGTTCAAACAGATTTTGTTCCCTAAAAATTTATCTTTTTTGGAGATCCTTATTCTACAAATTTGTTTACTTCAGTTCACATAAATTTTCATATTATCTCAATGCGAAAAAATGTGAATATTTGTTTTACGAAGTTTTTGAAATGAAACAAAAACCATTCAGTCATTGCTGATGTCCGTTTAAATAAGAGAATCTGTTTGAATTCTATTACATACATACATACATTACTGAAAAGAAATTAAAATTATATCTAATCTACAGTACATTCCTGACACATTGTCAAAAGATGTTCATTGCTTTAGAAAGCATTTTTTTTCTAAACATGTCACACATTTCTTAATTTGAGACATAAGAACCAAACCAACTAACCAATGATAATAAATGGTTTTATTTAAAGCTGAGCTGCTATTTTATCGAAATGACAAAAAATGATCATTCTAGAATTTGAAATTAGAATATGTCAGGAATGAGAATGAATATATACATGTGATCTATAAGCAGAATGCATTGAATACATAAACAGCTTGTCAGTCTTTGCTCCTCATATTTCATTCTCTTCTCAAAAAAAAATGTCAACTGGAAACAAAAATGGTACGAAAAAAGCTTTGTGCCATTAATCTGAATGCATTTGCTGATAGTGTCAGCCATAACTGATCTTAAGCTAAGAAATTTATTCAAACCTTGCCCAATATAACTGTTCCCTATACGCAATAGACACTTTAATGGATGGCTTAGCATTTAAGAAACAGACATTACACAATTAGTTCAGCAGAAAAGGCAAAGTTTAGCTCATGTTTCCAATTCTGAGAGACCCAAGGTGACACCAGAATAGAACCATTGCCTTGAGTAAGCTAATAGGACTACTTGCTAACATGTGAATTTTTCAGAACCCTGGTAGGATTCAAACATACAGGGAACAGGGGCTAGCTGTAACTAGCTAGCCAGGGACCATAACTCCTTGACTACAGAGGCCACTTTGACAGGATTGCCCTAAGCATGATGTTTATGAGGACTTAAAGTTGAAGGCCCAAAGCTTTCTTCTACATGATACCGATAAAAATGCGCAAAACTAAATGATACAATATTCAGAGAGTACACATTTGTTTTCACAATGTCATTGTTTTTACCACAGGTCTCAACATGCACAAGTATTCACATGTAAGTCTTGAGATAGAATCAAGCAAAAAGATTTTGCCTGACAGACAGACAGGCAACACAAACACCATGCCCAGTTGTGAGGGTTTGATTGTTTCATTGCCTGGATGTTACCTCAGATTCACTAATTTCAAGTGATTTCATGTTGTTTCCAACAACTTTCAGTTCCTCCTCCAGCTCAAGAATTTTCCTGCAATGCAAACGTTATGGTTAGCACTAACATACATGGTATCTGCAAGTCCCAATCTTAGATCCTTACCTGGTCGACGGCATTCTGTAGAGCCTTACAGTTATTTACGCTCACACTTAACTCTTCGCTCAGCTCAGTAATTTTGCTGAAAAGTAAGAAAGGTTGTTACTGGTCATGTGTACAGAGGTCGTCGCTGCGGCGGCGCCAATAGCTGCATCTTGTAAACAGACGAGAATCAGTCTCACATCCTAGGTGGTGGGAGGGGTAAAAATATCACACCATTTGCATCAACCACAGTACGGCATGCACACTGTCACATGCGATCTACACATCTGAGGTACCTAGGGGCATAAAAACTGGGCAATGACACAAAACTAAAAAGAACTCAAACAAAAACAGGGAACTTGCAGTTTCAACCATGTATGTACATTCTGATATATTGACAATGCTTTCTTTGTTGTGATATTGTTTTCAGAATCTGCTGATACTTAAGCCAAATGAATAAAGAAAGCATTATCAAGTAATCACACACAAAGATATGGAAGTACCTATAAAACAACATGCTAAAGTGAAATAGATTCTTCCATGATCCAGTGTTCACAATATTGTAAACAGCAAACCAGTCTGTCATTCATACTAGTTTACGGTCACTGCAGAGAACCAGCCTAAGAAAAGACTGGTTAACTGTTAATGGATAGCATACTAGCTTACCCAACGGACTGGTTTACTGTCACTGTTAGTATTAGTGGGTGGGGTACACCTACCTTGGCATAGTCAGATTCATAACTTCTAGCCTGTTGGCTCAAGCCCATATGTTCCTCATCCAGTTCTCTAACTTTTCTGAAAAGTGGGTCAAGCACAAGACATAACAACATGCAACATTCCAAGAAATTTATCACAGTGTTAATAATTTAAAATGAAAGATTTTTTCTTTTTTTATTGAGGACAAAAACATATAATGACTAATGTAATGCAATTAAAATCGAAATGTGACATTCCTCACAGATTTTTTTGTGCTTTAAATTATTTTTGTGAAATAAGATGTTCTCACAGAAAAGGCATTAAATCTAAAATAATATTAATAACAAAATCAAATGGAAACTTTCAATTGAAATTAGAAATACTTAAGAAATTTTAACAGACAGAATTGAAAAAAAAAGAAATAAGAAGTAAAGAAAGTAAAGAGATTAGTAAAGGTACAAACACAAACACCATAGTAACATTCTATCCAGAACTTTAAATACCGGTACTATAAAATGCTGACTAAGTTTAATAAAGAAAGTTTTCACATCATTAGATAAATTTAAAGCTTGGCCGATAGTTCTGGACAGAATTTACTTCATACAGGAAAGCACTCAGTTCAAGCACCAATTTCTGAGTGGTCTTGCTCTAACAAGTAGTTCCTACTTCATCAGTAAACTTAATCAATATGCTTAGAATAAAAGCACATGAATTTTAAAATGAAAATAAACTATGAAAATAAACTAAGTCAAGATGATGTGACAAATCTTGAAACTTTTCAAAATAATTCAGTATAGAATTCGAGGGCTCAGCGCAACACAGTCGTAACTTGTTCTTATTTCCATATGAGTTACGACACTGTTGCATTGAACCCTCGAATTGTAACTTGCAACAGACTGGACAGTTGGCAAGACCAGATAATTACATTTCAATAACAACTTTACAAGAGACAGGAATTGTCACAAAACCGGATTTTTGCTCATCAGATGTTTACCCCATTCCTACATTCAGCCACAGTAGGTTAATAAATTAAAAAAATTATGAAAAAAAATTCATAAGATGGGCATAAAATATTTATGTGGAACTAACCTAATTTCAGTTGATTATTTTGTAATATCATAAGCAACCAAAAGTCAAATTGGTACCATAATGCACCCGTCTATAAAGCCCAGTACAATCAAACCTGTTCTTTGGACAACCAGAATGCTAATTAGTAAGACCAGTATTTTTACAAAAACTCGAAACATTTGCAATTTTTCACAGCCTGGAGTATACACCATTGGTATTAAAAACTCTTTCCTATTACCATAAATTACAGGGTAATACAGGTTTGATTGTATTTGATTGTAGATGGACGCAGTACATTGCAATTATAAGGACAGAAATCATGAACAGAAAAAATAACATGCAACCATGCAATATAAATAGAATCTGGAAGAGAATGCAGAATTTCAATAATGTTTGTCATCATAACCAAATCTAGGAACAATCAGTGCTTAAAGATACAGCCATGTTAAATATTGATTCAATGATGTACTAGTATAATATACAAGAAAACTTCTTATTCATTTCCTTTTTTTATTTTCTGACACAATCATCATGATAGTATGCTATTAGATCAGACAAAGTATTTATTTATATAAGTGGGTACTGTCTAAGAATTTGAATTTTGTGATTATGTGCCTTTAAAACTACATTTCTTATCCATGAATGAATCTTGTATTGATACATAAATATATTTGACATGATCGTAAATAGATCCAAAAAATCAAATAGTAAAGTTGTCACTTTAGATGGAATGATCATACTCCTATATTTACAGTATGTGATATATATTAGATCAATGAATGAAAATGTTTAATGCTAGAAGTGATGGTTAAGTACCATGATAAAGATGAAATTTCTTAACTGTTCAAAGGAATGGTTATGATAAACATGAACTGATTGGGAACATACATGGAGAACCTAATACTGAATTTCTACCAAAGTGGACTGAAATATGGGAATGGTATTATAACAGAATTATGATAAAATATTAATGAGATGGTTATTTATAGTTATTAATATTTTATACATATAATATCCTTCCATGAAAATAATTGATCAGGCAAAATTTGTTGGAAACTTTCAGTAAAGACAAACAATAGAATTATATGCCTGATATTAATTATGGTATGCCAATTTAACAAAATCCAATACAGACAAATGGACAGATAGACAGACAGACATAACATATCATAAGATAAATACCTTGTACACTTTGTATACATCAAACAGAAACACTACATAGTAAAACAGTCAAGAAAAATCAGTCCAATATATAAACTGGCATTAATGCAATTAATCAGTTAAAGCGCTAGAAAAATTCTCTAAGATATACATTGAAACAGAAGACAAGCGCATGAAAATCTGGCAAACAACATAAGGTCCGCATTCATTTTGAGCCGGAAACCAATGGTAATAGAAAATACATGTCTTGAGTTATGCCGATTTGCCAAATTTTCAAGAATTTTGCTGAGATGACAATAACAGAAGAGACAGAATAAATATAGATATTACAAGGGTAGCCTGTCCAGGTAGTATAAATACACCGTAACCACAGTGACACTAACACCAATACCGTTAGGTATTATTGTGGTCACATCAAACATACCTCTGACAATCTTGTAATTGATCTTCAGTTCGCTCAAGAGTTGACTCGGAAACCATCAATTTCCGAGCGCACTAAAATTTGCATGAAATATTCATAGTACTTACGAAAAAAACATTTTCATTCAATGCCTTAACCTTGATATTACTTTGAACAATTCTTCACGGAAGAATGAATAAAGAAGGTATATTCTTCAAGACATTGTGATATTCTTCAATATAAGACTGGCACACTGTCAAATGAAGAATTACCTCCCTTCATCTTCACAGAATTGATCAATGATGTATATACTTTCGTAAGTGTACATATTTTGTTGCCATGACGATCCCACTTGTGCTCAATGGGTGATATACTCAATTTTGAGGGTCTATGAGCTGTGTTACAAAAGTATCCAATGTACATATCGAAAACCAATGAAGTACAGGAAATACCACTTACAAGCAACACTTCCAAGATTTCCCCAATGAAGGTCATCAGATAACTTATTATATATATATATAAATATAGAGACTATCCCAGCTAATGACATTTATTAAATTTCCTATTACAATATTCTTACTAATGGCTGTAAGAACCTTACATTCAATTTCTTAAGTTTAACTATAGAACAAACCATACTGAAAACAGACTGAATTTGCTCATTTCTTAAATGTCTATTTTGATGTTAGCTGATCAGCCATTGGACATAAGAGCGATCATCGCTATGGCAACGATAAATCAACCAATGAGGAGGAAGAATTGATACATACGCCTCAGCAGCTTCCAATCTGGTCTCAGCTCTCTCGAGGTCAACTTCAGTAATAGCCAGTTTACGGGCAGCCTATCATGGATAGAAGAGAACATTGCTCGGTTACAGCCACATTACGTGTTGTTGTCACGTTAGTTCCCAGACCATGCAACACACTGTGGGGGTAAACTAGCCATGCCTCACGCTTCAATTCTGTCCATGCAAAAACAACTCTCATGGAGTCAAAACGAAAATTTGGGATGCTTCGAATATCATGCAAGTTAAATTAAATTTCAGAATATTAATTTTTTATGGGCTTCTCTGTAGAACTATTATGTGCCAGAATTCAGACAAGTTTTGAATCTTGTCATCTTTTCTAGTATTAGTATCAATCCTTCATGTACACTGAATCAATCAACATGCAAATGTCAACACATTTATAATCAAGTAACATGTCACATGATAGTTCATTTACCATACAAGGCAGTCAGTCAAAAGTGAGCCCCGTTTTTTCCCCCAAAGCAAATGCTAAGACATTCTTACACAATACATGAATAGAATCACCTAAAAGTGTATAGTAAATGAACTACCTTATCACATATGTTGTCATATCTATAAGAAAAGTAATGCAGTTTTCACTAATTTACTTGTCACAGATGAGGCAAAAAACTTCATAAATAGATAAAAGAGAACTTGCATGTAATGAGTAAAACAGATAAATGAATAAAACCTGTAGACTTCAAAAACTGTCAAGAACATATCCATTGAGTATTTAAAGAGTTTGCTTCATGACAGGCAAGCATAAGAATAATTAGAAAATAAGCTTTACATGTCCAAAAAGTTGAACAATAAATACCAAATCCGACTGATTAATTTTTTTTTTATCTGTATCATGAAAACTGCACTTCTTTGCAAAATAAAGTATACTCGATCAATACAATGATTTGAACTTCATTATTTTCATCATCACATAATTATATAGACAATTAGTATGCAGTGCATTCAGTAAAATATTAATTGTAAAAAAAGATGGAAGAAGATTGGTTTTCCAACCAAATGAGTCATTAAGAATATATTTAAGTGGTGTCGATGATAATTAAAATAAAGGGTGAGTTAAGGTTATCATTGCTTGAGACAAGTTATAAAATTGTTTCAGGATGTAGTTATAGGTGAAAAAAACTCAAATCATTCCATCTTTTTCCAAATAATCTTTTTTCATAAAAAACATAAATATGTCTAAAATACACACCAGCACGTAAATTTATCTGCATCAGAGTCCTTGTTATATGGACAGATAATCAAATTCATATTTCAAATTAAATGCTTGTTTTCTTAATTATATCTAAACATGCTTTATGTCTTCCATAACTAAACAAGTGGATTTTTGGAGTGAGCCCCTACTGAGCGAAAAGAGAAACAAGCAGATTATTAATGCTGGCGTGTATATAACATAAAATGACTTTCAGTTCTAATTCATCAATCAACCAATATGCCAAGCACTCAACATGCCTAGAATAAACATTTTGAAAATCAGTAAAAGATTTGAAGGCCATTTTGCTTTTCAGACTTGAGGCAAATGTAATAAGAATAACTGCAACTGTAAGTTTATCATCCTGAAGAATAGATGTTTTTACAAGCAAAGGCTTATCATTAACATCATAAAAACAGGCTGAGAGGAGCAGTTGAATATTCTTGAGATTCTGAGCTAATGTAACAATCCAGAGAGAAATACGTATTCAAGATAAAAGGTATTTCTTCACAAGAAGCTCACCAGTCATGACTTCCTACCTGACTTCTGAGTCATATACAAAATGTAAGTTTTTTATACATAGACAAACTAATCAGAAACTGATATGTTCGAGTTATGAACATGATTGAGTACAGAAAAGCAGGTGGATTCTTTTGAAATTGACAAGCTATGTAAATCAGGGGAAGTAACTCTTAACAGACCACTCTAACCAGACTCATAATCTGAGTTTTCATCATTTGATCAATAAATAATTGTGTAATACTGTCACAGCCTAGTATGCCTACTGTACGGCTATCAATTTTCAAAAACATAACAATTTAAAAAATGAAAATATAACAGCAAGCTGTTAGTACTTATAATTCATGACAAGTTATTCATGTGGGGGAACAAATGTTGCATTCCAAATCAATTCATAATAATAATTCAGTACTTAAAATAGAAAATAACTTAAAATTTCTGTATAATTCAAGAAATACATAAATTTTGAATCAGATACTTATTAAGCTGTGCAACAACTGTGAGTAATTTACTATTTCATTACTTTATCAAATATTTTCAAATTTATACAAAAATCTTACTGGAAAATTATAGAAAGCAATGACATATTTAGCGTTATTTTTTCAGATATTACAATACCACTCTTGAGACACAGGAAGTTTCAATTCGATGCAAATACAGAAACAAATAGAAGCGATATCAATTTCAGGGGGAGACAACTCATGTCATGCTTCATTCCTCTATTCACCTCATCGTATTTACGATCGGCCTCCTCAGCTACATATTTAGCATCTTTCACTTGCTTTTCCAATTGGTCGATCCTATCGTCATCAGCAATGCTTCTGCTCTCGAGCACCTTGCGCCCTCTGGTGGAAAAATTCAATATTTATAATATACAACATATAAATTCAAATAAAAAGCCTTGACAAGTCCGAGCAATCAGTTGCAATGTTAGGTGGTGTTCAACTTCAAACTTTTGAATGATCTACAATAAAAGAATTTGGTTTTAGTATTTCATACCTGTCACACAGTGCATGTTTCAAAGGTCATACTAAATAACTATGCTCAGGTTATAGTATGTATTCAGCTCCCCAAGCTGTTACCTTTGAAGCATACACATATGACTCTTCATTCTGAAAATTATTTTCGTCCTACCTCTTCATATTTGGTTTCCGCTTCATTTGCTATAAATTCTGTTTGTTTAACTAATTGTTCAAGTTTCTCCAGCCGCCCTTCATCAAGATAACTTCTATTTTCTAGTCCACGCCTAGCTCTGTTTGAAGGAAACAAATTATTTTAATGTGGATATACAGCTATCAACATGTGAAACCTATCCCAGAATTCCAGGCAAAGCCATATAAGGGAGGGAGTGGTGTTAAAGACAGTGAATCTTGTCAAGGGATCTTCGTCATGAATGTATACCAGAAAAATCTTCGCCAGAATCCAAAGCAGGAATTAGCAATATTTTTGAACGGTAAATGAAAAATGTTCATGTTTGAGTACAACGAAGTCCACCCATCAGATTCACTGACCATGAAATCACATGTCCAATGCCAGCAAGCTATCCTTAGGAAGACCTTATTTCCATAGTAACCTACCTCTTCGTATCTACCTTCAGCTTCGCCTGCAATGATCTCAAGCTTTTTAAGCTGTATTTCCAATGTTTCACAGCGATCTTCATCAATTTTACTTCTAGATTCCAGCGTTCGTCTCGCTCTAAAAACAGGGAGTCAGCATGCAAACAATGTCACAGCAATTCCTTCATTTACCTTAGGGTCTGATAAATTGAAGAAATGGCCAAGACTTTCAGGGTGTAAGTACAATAGAAACCCTATGCTCTCACACTTACAAGACAAGCAGTAAGTTGATGGATTCACAGACAAAACTAGGTTGCTACATAATGGTACAAATTCCCTTCCAAAGCATACAAATTATACTGGTATAATAAAATATTATAACATAACAAAACATCCAATCTAAATATGTTCTTTTCAGTAATAGCAATCACTTATGTACATTATTACAATAAGTTCTGCAAGAAATTATGGATTGATAACTAGTACTTAAAAACTTTTAAGTAGATAGCAGGCAGAGTCAGAAGTTACAAATCCCACAATCACCCCTTAGCTAAGAAATTCTGTTATTTATTAAATCACTATGCAGTTTCGGACAAGAAGCTCCATACGTTCACGTTAAATATTACCATACAGTAAGTGTACAATTGATGTTTTAAGCCATCAACTAGAGCAATCTATTTTACTCAGAAGTAACAATGGCAACAAAGTAAATAGAATCAATTTATAAGTCTGAAAAGAACCTATTCAGAATTTCAGTACACTGAAACTTTTTGCAGTGCTACAGTCAGTAGCTGTTATCAACCACGAAACTGATTAACAACCAGTTACTAAAACCTAGCAGAAGCCATCAGGTACACAGTCATATATTATTAAATACAGGAAAACTGATGAAAAACAAAACACTGAAAGCAATGTGTGTTAACTGGCAATATGAAAGATTAGCTTGCTAGCAGTTGGCATGACGCTTCTGGAGATCAGCTTGCAGTAACCATGGTAACACAACCATGGCAACCACAAAGATGACCCTGATTCCAGAATGTGATCTTACATAATAATTGATAATCAAGTATACTACTTTGATACATTTTCAAATTATGGTATCATCACAAGTTAAAATTGTTATATAGAGAAGAAATATGTATATATCAATAAATAGAAATGTATACATATCTATCTGACTTTCAAGCAAGGCTTTTCTTTCAATTATGCCATTTCCCATCTCAGGTAGACATTGGAAGAGGTCAGGATTAATAAACCGTGGATGGAAATATCCCCTAAATTTTAGGTTTCCGAACTAAAATTCACTTTACAAAACTTACTATGTACAGCAAGATGGACATGCCAAAAAAAGTAACTTAGTACATACATCTTGCATTGTTTCATTTTGTGATAAAATAACTGGTTAATTATCTCTGCCTTTTTACACAGACTAGGGAGGACAAGTCATGAAGAATTTGGAGGGTAGGGTACTAATGTGTCAAGTTATAAAGTTGTGCTGGCTGATAAAGTTAGCAAACATACATGAATGAAAGACAGCTAAATTACAAACACAGATAAATTCCATTTTTGTCAAGTAGATATCAGTACTCAGGTCTAGGTCTTCAAAACATGGGGACGATTATACCAGTGACAATGAAAAGGGGCTGCTTTTAAAAAACTGAAAGATGAACTTAGCACCTCCTGTGAAAACTGTTTTTGAATACCAAATAAGATAAGTTGTAGATTAAAAACAATTTCATCTATTTAAAAGGTATTTGGTCAAAAATGGCATCATTAAACAGATATTACACAGTAATGAACAGTGATTAGTCTAATACATAAAATGTAAGCTGAGTACTGACTGTAAAGTACATGTATATACATACAGGGCCCTTTTTTCTAAAAATTAGGAAGGGGTCTTAGCCTTTCATTGTGGGAAATTCAAGCATGATTTTCGGCCAAATTAGGTTAGACAACTGAGTTAGAAAATGTTCTACAGTGTTCGGTTAAGAGACTCTTTTTATCATTAGTAAGTTTTTTTATAAGAAATCATTATGTGACATTTCAATAAATAATGCTAAATAATGTAAGTTTTATTCACAGAACGTTAGAAATAGACTTCGGGAGAATCATATTTCATCAAATTGGGATTTTCAGCATTGTTTTGGGAGAATTTCTTCCCCAAATTGGGAATAAGATAAGAGCCAGTTGGGAATTGGGAAGTCAGCAAATTTCGGCCTCTGTTATTGAAGAAAAAAAGGCCCTGTGACATATCATATCATACAATCATATGAATGTTTAAATATGCACATATATATAGTATAAGAGTATGAATATATCACATGTCCACAAACCAAAGCAGAAGGTTCAAAATGGTTTATCATGATTTTGTTTACATTCTCTTGAAACTAAAAAAATGCAATTTTTCTATTGCAGTTTATTATATAACATCAAAATAACAAGAACAAATTCTATGTACAAAATTATCAACCATTTTTTACCTTATTATGAAATGCTTTGATGGTGACATGCAGATTACATAAAATATCTATAATATTATACAAAAGTAAACCATACATATACCTCACCACAAACATGTAAAATCAGGGATTTCATTCCAGGACATAGTTCAGCAAATTTACTAATAAACTCCAATTTTAATAGTATAAAATATCTTCTTCTCACCTCCCCCCAAATACTGGTATTTTAGTATATAGCCCATAGCTGATAGGTATTAATGTTTCTTGTTACACAGGAACAAAAGCCCTTTAGAGAATAAAGCATGTAAGAAATGATATAACTGAGTATTTTGGACTGAATCTTGCAACAAACTCAAATTTTGAAATACATGTACCGTGTTTGGAACTGTTATTGATTCATTGGCAAAATGGTTTATTCTAAGGTTCAATACAGAAGACTTCCTTGGGGTTTAGCACTTGATTAATGAGCTTTTCTTAACACAGATCTCGGACATACATGTAACAAGCTTTTTCATAATTCAGAATAACCAATATAAAGAAGGAAACATTAGGAATCAATATGTCAATCGATCAGCCTGTGCATGATCGTACATCCGAACCAATAACAATTAGAACACATACTATATCAAGCCTCCATAGAACCAATATATAACTGGATGTCATAATTATTTCATTCCACAGTTGACTGAAGCTGTGAAGCATCAACTAAACCTGATAGAATCAATCTACAAATATGAGAGTGTGTATAATTCCTAGATAATCCTAGAGTTATACATGTAGTCAAAATCCATAAATATTGCAAGTTTATTCTGTATCAAATAAAACCATGTACCATGAGAAGCAAGTAGAATTACTGGTGCACAATGTCATTAAAATAATAGTTAACTTAACTGAGCTATGTTACACTATTCTCTCAGATCTAAATAAAACATGGTTATATATTTAAGAAGTCAGTCATGCCTTCAAGTATACATGATAGTATTGACAGCCTTAGTAAGATATAAATTAGAAAGAGTTATATTTATAGGGATAAATCTATCATACAAGTTTGCAGTTCAGTCCAAAACACTTATCAGTAATATTTAAGCTATACTAAAAACACTCATAGAGAAAAGTTTATGTAAAACAAATAGACATACATTAATCATTTTGGTGTTAAATTGTTTAAATGTGGCATTAATCAACTTAATATTGAAGTCATGACATAATTACTGTGGAATCATAAATTTTCAATGTGGATTTAATTTCGTGGATTTCGTGGGTCGGCTCATCCACGAAATCAAATCCCCACGAATTCAAATGCAGAGATAAGGCATTTCTTTTCAAAAATCAAAATCCACGAATTTATGACCCCACGAAATAACCATTTTAGTAAAAACCACGAAAATTGAGCCCAATGAAAATACAGTATTCAGGAACACAAAAAATATGGTAGCTTAACAGACTATGGGTAAAATTTTCAAATTTAATATCGGCCAAATCATTCAGACACTATTTTTTCAGGACATTTCTTCTTATTTCCAAATAAGCCAAAAACGTACCTTTCACTCTCATCTGCTGTTTTTGTTGCATCTTCCAACTTCAAGAGTGCCTCGTCGAGTTTTACCTGTGTTCTCTCCAAGTCATCTTCTAACAATTGAATTTTACGTGTGTAGCCCTTAATTTCTTCTTCACACTGTAAAGAGAAAAAGGGATCAAAACATGAGTAAAACTTAAACAAAAAAGATGTCATGAACATTAAAATGTGAGCTAAATTTCAACATTTAATAAATAAACATTAAACACTTAAAATTCATATAAGATATTTTCTCAAACACAAAAATGGCTGTTGCATTATAAATTTTTATTTTATACACATAACAACTGTACATGCTCAAAAACGTTATGGATTTCAAGGTCTGCAATAATAAGCCATGCAGTTAGGTATTGGAAGTAATAAGAAAGCCAATTAAGTTTTGAGGCAACATGAAAGAATTCCCGAGTATGCTACATCACATCACAACTACACATACACTTGAACAATAAACAGAACATCAACCTAATTTATGACCAACGATATTTATAACAAAACAATGATCATTGTTTTATAAACTGCAGAGAAACACAACAGGATAAAATGAGTCACTTAATGGTATGTATTTTTAACCCCCAAAAAAACCCAGCCTTAAACTGCATAATTCTATACAGGTTTAGTACAATGTACTTTACACGCCTTAAAAGTAAATAATGAATTAACAATTAAATTGCGGTACACTTCATACAAACTGAATCATTCTATGGCATACACATTACAAGGCATACCAAGTCAGCGAATCTCACATACCAAAGAAAACTGAAACTTATCAAATACCTATGAAAAATGCAGATTAACGTAGAAGTTAACTTTGCAGTACAATGAATATTATTATATACAGAGCTTGCTAACATTCCAGTCCAGTAAATCAAGTCACCTGCATAATGGAATTTAAAACATGACTGGGCCAGGTTACTAACTCATGTGAAATAGTTTATACATGTGAATGCATTTGTAATAGAGTACAGAAACCAAGTAACACAGTAATTAATCTATAATTCATACAAATGCTTACATACATTTAGAATGTATTACACCACAGAGGGAGACAAATCAAGAAATCTAAATACTCATTACAACAGGTAGATTGTGTTACATTAATCTGATTTTAATTAGAAAGGTCTCGAATTCAAATCTGAACTATTTGAAAATATACATTATTGTTACAAACACCAACCAATTATTCTGCCTGTGTGAATGCACCCAAACCATACATTTTTTGCATTAATAGATAAACAAAAATTGTGATATGTAGAACCGAATAAACTATCCGGGATAAACAAACGATCGAAGTATGTGATGTGTTTTATGGTCAACATTCTTAACTCAACAAGTAACATGGTATTCTCCATTTAATGCCTCAGACAACAGTTCTATTTCAGCAAGGTCAGCATTTAAGTCCCAGCCAATGAGAATGTAGTGTACATCATAATCAATTGACAGCATTTCCGATTACAAATAGCTGTCAGCTCTTTCTTAGTGAATTTTTTTTATCTAATCACTAAATTGATAATGAATCCCGTAGCTTGTAATGGTTAAATGATCAAGCAAGGCAAAATAAGGCATTCAAATTTCAATCAGTTATATATTCATATGTAATACATTGAGGTGGTTATTGGAACCCAGCTTACACGTCAGGGAGGGGGGGTCACATGACTCCTAACAGCTTAACAAGACAAGTAATTACAGAGATGTAATAAATCAGACCAGACAGATTTCATAAAAACATTTCACAATATTTTGACATTTATTAATTCACCTGATATGATATGAATGGCTGGCTTTAACTATACACATTCTCTCGCTGATAAAATAACTTTCTAACTAAATCACTACACCTTTAATGATTGCTTAAATTTCCCGCCAAAAGGTCATAAAACTGCAATTTGCATACCTTACGCAAGATCTTTATAAACTTCAGAGGGGTAAAATATAAAACTCATTTTATCTATCTGTACTACCGAGATAAAATCTTACAAAACACAGTGAATAAAATCCCAGGCCAACCATGAAGAACAAGAGATGTGTTTTATGGAATATACATAAAAAGGTTACATATCATATAAACACAATAGAATAAAAATAACTTGTTTGCAAATTCATCACAATTTAAAGCAATACAGGACCATGAATTTATGACAAAATGCTTCACAGTGAACTGAAACATTGTGTTTCCATTAAAAAATAATGATGTAAAAAAGCTCGGCATATTTGAAAACACAAGGTTGAACAACAAAAATGTGGTTTACAAAGAGTCTGCACAGACAGTATAGATAGGGGTATTTGACAGGTATTTAAAAATATAGTCACTGGACCGGTGAAATATAGAAGAAAAAACACAATTTACATATGCCACATTCCTACACCACACTGAGATGTAACAAACTTGAAATCTCTCAAATATTATAAAAGATGGAAGATACATGTAACACTGAAAAAGAGAATTCTCCTTGATATTATCACTGAACAGAACAGGTAAGAAAATCAGGTAAGAAAATCGGCTGTAGACGAATTTTAAAGCTTTCTTAATACACACAGATGAACCAACTTTAAGTACACTTTACATTATGACATAAATGCCTTCGTGATTCACCAAGTATGGTATAGTAGCCGTAAAATATAAAGCCAAGAAATACAAATATTTTAATATTGATTTAAGAGTCCAAGTAGAATCCAATTGATTATATCTCTTTGTATTTTAATTTGCAATACAAGCATGTTATTGCACAGTTCAAAGATTTCTCAATACATTATCTCATACAGTTATCCGGTATCTTTATATGTAAGGTGTCTACTGATTGTAGAGGTTGGGTCGGAACATGAAAAGGGAATTAGTGATATTTGATACTAGCTTTATTGTACTTTTCATTTTTTTTTCAACTTGTGCCACGAAACAAATAAAAAAACATAAATTTATGAAAGACTTAATCTTTATCTACTCTTTTCTAAGCTTTTAATGTAGGAAAAAGCACTAATACACACATAGCTTGATTTAATCATTGTCAGTATAAATTTCGGCCTACATAGAGTTAATAAGATTGTAGCATAGACAACCCTTATCACAATTCCTTATTTCTTAATCTTAGGCAAGTTTTTTTCTCTCTAACAGTCAAATCATGGTCAATTATAATTAACGTTCATCCATAAATATGTCATCATACACATACACTGTAAATATTTTTGTTTGCACTGCTTAATGTATGACAAATTACTAAACCAAATTGATTATCATTAAGCATAAAAATGACAGATTGGGTCAACTACAACAACGACAAGTATGGTTACCTAAATTCGTGAATAAGGGTAAAAATTTATGGGATCACCAAATTTCTATACTAAGGTAAGTGACAGTTGGCAATTTAAGTTAAGAGCATAAAAATTGTCTGTTCGACTTTTACAGTAAATGAAGAATTACCAGACATTCTATTTCAGTTTAATTACGCAAAATCATTTCATTAAGACCCTATTTCGTAACAAATTACTGTCATAGAAGATTCTCAAGTTTCTAATGATATTTATTACCCCTCTGATCTCATTAAAACTATACAACTAATGCTATGATAAACCATCTCAGCATTAAATGACCAAACTAAATCTGCTGATTCAACAGGGTTTTATACTATACTCTGTAATTATCAAATGAGAAATGTCTACCTCAGGGGTATGGGACATACAGATAAGCTGTGTAATTTTGAATCTTTAGAGCAATGAAATTGTACCTCGATTACTTAAGTGTGTGTCCATATACCTAAGTAATGGGCGATACTAGAGAGACTAAAATTTTACTTAACCTTGTAAAATGCTTACATTTACTATCATATAAAATGTACCCAGTTGTATGTGACTTTAAACATCTTAGTTTACTGGTCTTAACCTTTCCTGCATAATTAAGGTATGTGTGCAAAAGATGCAGTGGAATACTGACTAGTGAAGGAATACTAACGAAGCTATTCGTAAGGGACACTAGAGCTGGGGCCCAAATTTCATTACAGCCTTTATTCTAGCAAAATGAAGTGATTCTTAAAATCGTGTAACAATACCTAGATACATATTATATGCATTAGCTGCCCCGAAAGTGACAATATAATAATATTAATATCCTAGATGAGCCAGTTACTGTATAATCTGAACATATCATGACTGAAGGCATGTAATTGGTAATTAATTATGCATGGATATACGTTCATTAGGATATATAGAGCTCATTATATACCACAATATCATAACAGATGATTTAACAATTGAGAATACCGACTTGTCTACACAGGGAACTAGACACACGGCAACAATTTAGGCCAATTAAAAACTGACACACAAACATTCAAAATATGTGTGAAGTTAACCCAGAAGAATTAAAAAATTCATTAAAATGGGAATGTTAAAAAGTTTTGAATGCACTAAAAATATAGTATTAAAACATCACATGATTTTTTAAATGAATAACTACAGTATTAGTCTTTACTAGCTGATAAAACCAGACAGTTTAAAAAAAAATTAAAACCTAGATATATAAAGTACAATATATCTTCTCGGCCATTAAATGCCAAGCCTATTCACACAAACTGTTATGTTACAGCCGAAGCGAAATATGCTCAAATGAATAGACTTACTCATGCGAAATGAGTGGAAAATATTTGGTAATATTACTTCTAATAACAAATTGTACACGTCTGCGATCTTTTATAACTGTACACAAGTTTTGTATGGGTAAATCAGCATTGCTTGAAACAGATGAGGACTTAATTCTTGTAAAAAAATTATTATTTAAAATTCTTTATAAAAATAAAGTGTTAATACTGATACCTAATTAATACTGAAGTGTTTCATTACTTGATAGGCCAAATAGGAAGGAATTGTGAACTACCTCACCAGCCTGAATTGTAAGCATTTGATGGACATACCAATGTATAAGTACTAGATTTGCATGTATCCTGTCATAAACCTGACACTTATATAGGAGATGATACAAAAAATATATACTGACAACTTAATAGTGACATTTACTTGTCCTTAAATACCAAAATATAGATACACATTACACAAGCTTATTTCATTTACTAATATATTTCTCACATCATGTCAGAAAAGAAAAATATAATGAATGACATTCATGTATGCACAAATTATGGAACAGAGATAACATTTTCAATCCTCACAAAAAAGACTGTTAACATATTTATCTACCTTATAAGGTATAGCCCTCTACTAAATTTGTCATCACACATGGGCCAGGGCATAGATGAAAATTTTAACATACAAATTTTTAGTCATTGCTCAAATTTGAGTTATCTTATAAGAGGTTTCTGCTGAGCAAATATCGAACACTGCCACATTGCATACTCAATATACATAATATAATCATAACACAGAGGAATCTATGTCTGCGAGTAAAATGATGAGATCAATAGTAAAATAGCATGTACAATAAAGCCTAGGCTATTTTATGCAACATCAGAATATTATAACACTGGAGGCTTTTTATAACCAACATCTACTTGTTGGTGATAGATCTTTATGACCTCTGACAAATTTTACTTCGAGATACAATGTAGATGTTTTCTGGACTTTAAGCATTAACAACTTAGTCCTAGACTAGAGTGTTATATATGACTTTTGAATGTTAAAAAATACATGTTTATGAGTATGCAAACAAAAACGTAATCTACCTCGACACTTGTAAATTAATAGCCCTACCAAAGAAAACCGATTTTTCATACCAAGTTTTATCAAGATTGTCGCTGGTGTTATCTCAGACCTGACTTGTATAAAGTTACAACTAAGGTAAGTTTTATAATGAGCTACTCTACCACAATTTTATAGAATCTAAGATTAATAGCACTCGAGTTATACCTAATCTTAAACTTGTAAACATTAATCACGAATAAATTTGTGCATTTACTTACATTAGTGAAGTTACTTACTTGAAAGTTTTAAAACATGAGCCATATATAAACAGGTACATAGATGAAGTGCATTACACTTGACTAAAAATTTAACAGGCCTACCAGTACCTATCACTATGAGTAAAACAAAACAAATTTCAGATTTTCAAATACTTAATACAATCATGTAACAATACAGACATCATGGATGCACTGGTATCAAACACAGTGCCAAATGGAGACATTAATATTTGCAAACCTTAGACAGTACTCAGGTCAATACTGAATTATGAATCATTCATTGAGAAGTTCAGAACATGCATAAAAATGATATTTTATTGACATAGAAGCAAGTCAAAGTAATAATTTAAATATGGTGGAGTACCATGTTCATTAATGAAAAATTTGTGGAAATAAGGCAAAAAAAATAGCATACTCAGAAAACTTTTCTATCAAAACTGGACCCAAAATAGTAGAAAATTGTACAAACCCAGGCCTATATCTAAAATACCAAAAGTTAATGCATTTAACAGAAAGAAGTTTAAATACAGCAAAGAAGAGGGAATTTATATATGGGACATTCCTTAAATGTATAACAGCATTGATTTATCATTTAACATTCTTTTACAGCTTCCTGATGAAAAAACAAAACACTTCAAGTACTTGTACAAAATAAGCAGCTACTTCCTACAGACTCAGGAGGAATATGTGACCAGAAAGTATGGCTTGTGTTACAGTAACTACAAGGTAAGAATAAAGAACATATTTCACACATCAAACTGTAATACATATACTTGTAAAACACTGATATGAAAAAAATGCCCGCAACAGAATTTGAAATATTTACGTAGCACTTCAGATTGAAGCACTAGCCATACATGGTCAAGTGATCTTGAAAAACAGGCCTCGCTTTCATTCTTTCACATCTTAATATATGTCGACTACACAAACAAAATCACAAACATTTTGTAACAGTTTTCAAACAGATACATGTAAAACCATACATGTTCAATAACAAACACAATTCTTGTCATTACCAGCAAACATTTTGAGTAAATTCAAGAAAATCATTGTGAAAATACATAAAGTGCTACAGTCAAACAAAAATCTAGCAAAGACAGACCTAGTTTTATTCAATTAATTTAACAATAATGTTATTATTATATAATGTGTAATAATAATATGTATTAATATTAATAATTATTGCAATAGATCATTACAGACAAAGTTGTAATGCCTGAGGAAATCAAATACACATGATGTGCCTATAATTAACAATGTATTGACTGACAGTACATACTTTCCATACAACAATAAACAATCTTGACATAAGACACAAGTCAGCTGGATGACAATATGTATCTGAATGATATCAGTGACTATTGTTCACAGTAAGATAAAGTCTGATAACAATTGAATGCTAACTGTTAGTTAGACAATAACAAATAATGACATCATCAGTGGATGTCAATCAACGAAATATATAAATAAAGCTACAATGTAATATATATGACTGAATACAATTATAATATATAAACTAAACCTTGCAAGAATAGGAAACACATTTTTGAAACTGTATATATACATACAGCGTTGCTTTACATTAATGATTACAGTATGTGAAATGAGCACTTGTCCTGTTGTCCAGGACAAATAATTATTGATTCGGACAAGTAAATTTTGTGGTAACTGTGTATAGAGTCTAAAGGAAAACTATTCACTTTTGGTGATTCAGGCAATTAGTTCCAAATCCTAAATTCACAGACTGAATGAACTTTTATCTTTGTTTAAAGAACAATAAAATCAATTGTTAGAAGTTACTTCATTGCAAACAAGTTTCAAATGTGAAATAAATTTTCAACAGTGAGTTTTAAACAGCTGATTTTTTATTATGGCAAACAGAAACTGAAATTGGCCTAGTGAAATACATTGTAACTGATGCCTAAGAAACAAATGATGGATTTTTACTACATTTAGATAATCTTAATCAATATTACCTTAAAGGAATTTTCATTTTACCTGTGTGTATTATTAGACATTCACCTTAACTTAAGAAGTTCCCCATATATGCATAAAGCTAACTTCCTAAATCATATATCACTGAAGATATAGGAATCTATTAAATTTTTAGATAAAGTACAGTCTTTCATGTGAGAAATATATGTGCAGTAGATCATAACTGACGCATTTAAAACAATAAAAATTCGTATTTCAATCGTTATATTAAGACAAGACCGTACAAGATAACCGGCTTCAATACACAAATGAGGTCCCCTACAGGGAAATATTAGATTAGGCAGGTACGAAAAAAACGCAAGAAGTAAACGATACCACTAATCATGCACAGCATAAATCAACAGGAGAAACGAAAGTAAAACAAAATACAAGATCAGAGAGAAGCACCAATCCTCATAACATCGTAGAGTTCAAGAACGACTCAATGCGGAAATGAAATAAAGGCAACACCTTTTCTTTATCATCGCGTTCGTGTTCAGCTTGTTTCGAACAATTTTCTGCTTTCTCACGGTACTCCTCCAATTCATTACGTAATGCTGTCATTTTGTCTTTAAGGGCTTTCAGCGGACCCCCTCCGCTAACAGAATTTGGTCGTGAATTCATTTTAACTAATTTTTAAGTCCGATTAAGTCCAAATAAAGATGGCTTCCACTGACAAACCGGATGAACCGTATAACGAAACAAGTGTGTAAATGCGCGAGACAAAATAAATCCAAAAGTTATGGTAATAAAACCGATATTTAATTAATAATGTGTATTACTATCAAACAAAACACCAACTCTCTTTCACTTAAGTTTGTTTCAGTATAAAATTTGCACTACGTACTCAAATGAATATATTTGTCTCGAATAAATAGCGTGCTCGAAGACGACACACTGTAAGTAGTCATATGCCCTTATATGGATGTCATTTGCATATACGAATGTAGGACGGTCCCAGCATTTTTCAAATACCGTAAACATTCTCAATAGAGTTCACTGATGCACGGAGTGACGGCATACATTTTTATCTAGTTAAATGGGAAATTTATTAAAACAGAACGTGTTTGATTAAAGATAAAATTTCAGGGCTTACCAGCGGAAATAAAAATATACATCGTAAGATTCGGTTAGTCATCCACTTAAGACATGCACCGAACTCACGATAATTGAAAAATAATGGAAACGAAATATCAGGAGTGATGATATGTCCGGTATTTAATTGTACCAGCTTGGTATATAATGGACATTTCAGCGGATCTCGTGTGAACTGATTAATATGCATAATTTAAATATTGTTATCTTAATTAAAATAACTGATAATTTACGTTTATAAACATATTTAGACCTATACGATATCAATATGGGACGTGCAAGGGACTGGTGTACATACTATAGCCGTGCTTGTTGAATAACAAAACGTTCTTTAAAAGTTGTTTCCCGGAATGGTACGGGTAATCACTGTTTTAATCAGTAGGTTACTTATATGCTGAATAGCTTAAATTGCATATCTTATGACTTATCAGACATAACAGCTGACATATGTGTAAACTAAGCTCACAGCAAACTAACTATTTGCTCGTATGTACATTCTGCCAAGATTTCACCAGAATCACACACACACAAGAGAATTATGAGCACAAATGAAATCACAGGCTACAGGTAAATATCAGTTAATCACCACCGTGTGATGGAAGAATGTCTGAACTGGTGCCAAAAATACTGACGAATTCTATGCGAGCAGGTATAACCATGGCAACCATTCTGTTTTATCCCGGCCTGTCATTTTCAAGCGGTTACCGTACCTAGCGGTTAGCAACAGAGCGGGATTTGGAGAGAATTGCAAAACAACATAGTTGTATACCATTCTTTATCACGAAAAAAAATCAGAAAACAGAAATCAATATATTTTTAGAACTTGAAGTCTGTATTTCTAATTATAGTTAAACTAGAAATGATGAAATGTATTAAACATCATATCAGTGAGTAGATAAGCCTAAACTTTTCTTAAATCATTCACAGAATTCAGACAAAATTGTTGATTCATTTGGCGCAGAAACCTGACAATTTGAACACGATCATATAATCGCTCGAAAAATCGCACGTAGAGACTGCTTACAAAATTACATGTATATGTACAAATGTATTATAAGATCACTTAATTCATTATAAAGACACCCTACTTTCGGGCCAGCTGTCATTTTTTTATCATGCCTGCCTTGTGAGATCAACTAAAAAATTGGAGCATTTTCCATTTGATCCAAATCCAATCGTGGTTTTACTGCGCCAACAGTTACTGTGTTACATAATGACTCATAATATTACTTTTTTTAGAATCAGTTAATGTACTCGAAACAATCCCATTGAAAAATCTCCATACAAACAACAACAGAATAATAAATAAGTTATAACTCGCAATTAATAAACATTTGTTTCATTAACAGACTCGGTATCAATTTTTATTATGTTATAATAACTTGATAAGATAACATATCGCAAACTCGATCTGTATTAAACATCAATTTTAACAAGGACTTATATATGTATGTATATAAGTCCTTGATTTTAAGAGCCTTTCATCTTTAGAACGCAACTGAATATTAATGATAAGACGTATATCTACTTGAAGACAATATATTTCAGTCTTACACAATAAACCCGTTGATATTCAATTTTCAATGAGGCCAGACACGCGCGATTACGAAGCGTGAAACAGTTGCTTGAGCATATGGTGTAATTATTTTCTACTTTCATTTTAAAAGGGCGCATTCCTCGCGTAGTATTAATACGTCACGATGAATCATTCATGAATCCCATTATCGAAGTTAGGACTCAACAGTCAATATTTTTGGCAGACATTTCACTTAAACAGCTAAATAAATCGCATAATCAGCATATCTACAGACGAGACCTGATTGATAGCAATAAATTCGCTCGTTGATTATTTTCGGAAATCCACCTCTCGGCGGACTATTTTCTGAAGTGTCAAAATCAAGGGAGACAACTGCTGTATAATATTTGCTCAATCACTAACACAGTTATCTTTCATGACTCCTGACATAAGAGTGATAAATATCTTTCAATCAAGGCAAGTATTTCTATTATAATACCGACCGCGAAGAAAAACCATCTGCTGTAATTATAAAGGATGGATACAACGCAACAGGTATTAATCACAAGAAGACGAACCTTTCGTACGTATCTGGTTCTCGAAGATAAAACCGGTTGCTAAGCAACCAAATTAAACACTCTCATTGCGGCGAGGAATCATGTAAACAACCTGAGAACTATTCAGCGTACAATAATTTGGCGAGTTTTCAAATTACCCGGATATTTGCTGATGCGAATATTTCCGAAAACAATCACTGCATTTTTGTGAAATTCCTAACAACCAATGATTTTAATTAGTAATTAAATGTGCCGATTTTAAAATACAATGCTATAAACAGGTGTGGACTTTATTTAACGCGGATATTAAATGTCATGAATGAAACATCACTTTAGTAATGTATCAGATTACACTGAAGGTGGAAAATGCATAATGACTTCGATTTATTCATGCAGCATATCGTACACGCTTTCACGAGACTGTCACATTGCCATTTATTTATTTAATTTTCGCTTATTCATAGTGTTATTTTCTTTTATAATTTATTAAGCATCCGTATACGTTTGTAAAATGTTTTTTTTTATTATTATTATTATAAATAAGTATTTAATAGCATCCGTATACGTTTGTAAAATGTTTTTTTTATTATTATTATTATAAATAAGTATTTAATAGCTGCACCATAGCGAAATAAATGAAGCACACCGGTTAACATGTGGGTAACTACTCAACTCTAGTAATAAGTTGTTATATCGACGTGTCAAAATTAATTAGGAACACATTATATTAACAAACGATTACTGACAGAGATAAATTGTCAAATGATTAGCCTAGTAAATGCACACTGCTATCTACATGACAATCAAAATCAGATACGGAACAGTACGGGCGATAGCATCAACCCCGACATGTGTTATTAATAATAACAATGCATAATAAGTAATGATAATCACGTGATAAAGATAATCTTGTAATTGATGACGTTTGCCTATTTTGCAATAAGATATTGATAATATGTATATACTTTCAGCAGCTTTCAAACTTACATTAACTTAACCCACCGGTCACTACTAATTTTGTCGGGTTGAAATATACGAATTCAAGTTCCAGTTTCGATGAAATTGTAATTAATTTAACATGGTTCAATTCTAAGACAGTTCAGTGTTATGTAATTGCAAGTGAATCGACCAGAATACTCAAAGATCTGCACTTGTCCTACATTCTGAGATTCACAGTAGTTATGCACCACCGGAAGTGCTTCAGAAATTCACAAACAACAACAGCACGAGTTAGTACATTCCTATCGGTTGAAAAATATCCAATGTAGAGTTTTGTCGATTCGACGATAAAAATCCAAGATCCATAAGTGTTAACCAGGTTTCCCGATATCGAATTACGATCCATATACGATAATCGAATATGAATAGCCCGACAAAACAAAGTAGTCCAATTTCGTAAATCCAGACAGCATTTTTAAATCCACAACTTTCTCGACAAAGCACACATAAAGCAACATTCTTGTTAATTTGCAAAACACATTTTCATAACAAACAAATAGTCCAAATTTTCAATTATTGTAATTTAATTAGGCTAAGTCCATACGGATATACGTAGATCTATTATTAAAAAGGTGGTGTATTTTTAGAACTGGAATTCGTTCCTTCCGGATTGAAACGGAAGCAAATTTTATCAAACGAAATGTCTGTTAAGAAAACATCCAATAGCTATTACATACTGATAAAATAACATATATTATAAGTAAAATTGAAAAGAAACATGCATTAAAGTAAATGGTTTTGTTCTATACAAACTTGTACAAAGTTACGGACATTTCCAGCAATTCCGACATTCTAAAGCAAACATGTACAGTTATTGTTAGCTTTGTATTTTTTGTTAACTTCTGTATTAGTACATTCGTGCACAGTACGTCAAAAAGCGTTACGAACGTTTTAAAACTAAAGTTACCAATGCAAAATACGTTACGTTTCATAGAATTTACGTTACGTTTCATAGGTAACGCTAATACTTAATATAATAATGTCGTTTTCTGATATATTGAAACTTACCTCTGTGACACGTTTCTCAGAAGCTTCGAGTTTAACAACACCGTCGTTGAACTGTTCGTTTACTTTATCGAACTCATTCTCGAGGTTGGTGTACTTCTTCTGGAGTACGGAGAGATCTTCCTCGATCTGTAATGAAACATGTAGATTGATAAATATGCTTTGTTTTGATTTGAAATTAAAATTGTTCTTCTTTCAAATATGCTTTTGTGACCATATTTGGATAGCGCAGTCTCGCATTGGCTGCGTCACAAATGCCTTTCAAATATCGCAAACTAGTGAAAAGAAATTCGTTACTTTATTATTGTATCAAATGAGTTAATTAACTATTGTTTGGTAATGTCTTCCTAGCAATATGCGATGTACGTCTAAACGAAAGGAAATCTAGAGAATAATATAAGATTTGCTTCTGTTACTAGTGCATGTGTATGTAAAAAACGTCGGCCATTTTTGTTTATTAGAAAGCAAAATTGAAGCATTTTAATATATCGCAAAATACTACATTGGGTCGTATGCTATCGGATTTAAAGTTAATATCTATGCTTGTTAACAACATAGACATGCGTGTTTCAATGCAACCAACGTGCATTCCCTTACAGTGCAATATTTCTTACTAAACATTATCGTACAAAAGTGAGAAAAGTGTAATTCTACTACATTTGTCTATCTAATATCTAAGCAATACAAGTAACAACGTATTTGAATCCTGTCATAATCTGCTTACTGACAGGTGCATGCAAACTGATGTTTATGCAATAAGCCAGCAAAACATTCTGTATTTTCATCTAAATTAACAAAATTGTTAACAAAATTGCGTGAAAGATTTACTAAAACAAGTTGTAATTCGTGCTTGATTACTTCTGACAAATTACTGAATTAGGCCCGGTAAATTGAGATCTGTAATAAAAATAATATACCAAGTTTGGTTTACCGCGTATATAATTGTATAAAAATGTTTATTTTAATAAAAAATGTATAAAAGAAAATCGATACGAAAGTGTTAACGAAGCATGATTACATATTTCCTATACAACAAAAGGTGTAGCAGACGAATACTACTGCTTCATGCCAAATAAGCCACACATTAGTCATAATACATAGCACCCGTCTCAAGTTTCAAGATGGCCGCCATGCAAGAATTCTGTTACAGAAACAACGGTTAATCTTGAGAAATTCTACTTTGAAAGAGATTACTTGCTCGGAAAACTAGATAGATAATCTATGCAAGATATTCCCAAACATATGAAATCCAGAAGACGATTACTCATTACAGTCATATACTTGAATAATAGATATTCTTAAGATATTCTTTAGATATTCAATAATAACAATTCCTGTTCACTAATTTGAGATTGAAATATTATTCGCGTTCGTTTTACTGAACGCTGACTGATTCCTATATATTCAAACCGAGCGGGAAACTATATGCAAAGACAGAAAGTTAACAAGTTATGAATCTAATCGGAAAATTAATGGCCAGGTTCGCTTTCGCCAATATTATTTCCATACAAATAATGATAGAAAATACTTAGTTCCTGAATGAAATGCACATACATCGTACTTAGAAATATTGAAAAATATAGGAATAAGTTCATACCTTGGCCTTTGCCTCATCTGTGTCCTTCAATTTTTGATCTAATTGTTCAGCTTTATCCAAAGCATTTTCCTTTTCCATTTTCATGGCTTGCATCTTCTTCTTGATTGAATCCATGGCTGAACGTTGTTTGTTTTCACCTAACACACAAATAAAATAAAATAAATAGGAATGTTTGAGCTAGAAGTGACTTAAGCAGATGAGAGCCGTCAGATCCACAATCCTGCTGCCGCAAACTCGAAAGGGCTATGCTGAAGTACCACTGTTCTCGTCCAGGACGTTATTTTTAGGGAGGAATACAAGAATGTAATAGTGGACCAATCAGAATTGCTGTTTCATTATGTAGCCGCCATCTTGCGCTACGTCACACTTTGGCACGATTGTGTTACACCCTTCTTTGGAAAATGCAAAAGAAGCAGACGGTAAGCAGGCGATACCACTGAAAACCCACGGGGAGGCTCCTGGTTATAATCTACGTTAATCTATGTATGTAATTGCTTATGCAACGAAATGGATAATATCGCGCATATTTTGTGTATCTGCATAAATTTTGTAAACATATGTTAGCACGCGTATTATCTATGTACATCTTGAATTAAACCATCGCCAGCATTTTTAACCCTCATTATTTTCAGAATGGACTAAACTCAGGTAGCAGGAAAAAGGTGTACACACTGTTACAGAAATGTTCTAAGAGCAATATAGTGTGTAGAATGTATACATAGATGAGTTGCTATGACTACAGATTATCATCATTATTGTACAAGAACGTGTCTTTGATCATTAACAAAACAGAATGCCACTCGTAAATATTTTCAGGTTACACAAAACAATGACAGGAACAAAGTTATTTTATTTCTCATATAATGCAACGAAACTCGAAATAAAGTTCTAGATCGACCTGAAATGACATGATTTGAACATAGGCATATCTGCCAAGGGCGTCTGATTCAGCATTAGATTTGTGGTTTATCAATGAACTATGTGTAAGGAACATGCACTTCCAGTGGAGATATTACGATAAAGTCGAAACGTATATCATAACAAAACTTGTGTGTAGTAATTACGATCGCCGTTAATACATAAATCTCGAGTTAGCTATTTGCTTAACTGCTACAGTTAATTGCTACATTCAATATGTTTTAACAAAACTTCGGAGAATTATAATTACTGTTTATTTTAACGCTTGAAATAAAAAAAAATGATATTCGTCTTCAGCATTAAATACATTGCCAAATACTACATAACCCACATACCGTGTAAGGCTCACGTTCATACACTGAGTGACGAAGAAAACTAACCAGGTGCTAGTTTCGGATTGATACAAGATTTATTTCTGTGTCATGACTGAATGGTTTCACCAGTTTAATAAATAAGTCAATAAACGAGACATTTCCTTAATGACGCATTCTTTTAGAATTCTGTTTACAGACAAAATCTATGTTAAAGCAAATTTCTCTCGGATCAAACAGCGTCGCGACAGAATCTAATTAGTGTTAACCGAAGAAACAAAGTACTTCCTGCTACAAGTATATCTGATCACGGGGTGCATTTTCTTACATATGTTAATGGTGCAAGCATTCGATATATAATTTCAGTATCCGATTTGTTGGCAAATATTGGGTATACAAGAAAGCATGTCAACTATGGGGAACACGTGAGATTTTTTTCAGTCACTTTGGCCTTGTCGTTACCATTTATTTCGCCTCTTTGGTACAATTACAAAAAATAAATGCAGTGCAAATTATTAATGTTGCTTCCTAGTTGTTGATTGATATAGCAGGTTATGTATGCATGCAAGAGTCGAACGTTCGTCAGTATTCAGAATGATATGTTTAGTGCCAAAGTCTGTTGATCGAACGAGTACACATTCCTGTGATTGAAACTGTAGAAACCGAACACATTCTTACACATTACGAAACCTGTATGAAAAAAAACTTTACAAACATGAAACACATATAGAAGATATATATATAAAAGAAAATTATGTTTTTATCAGGTGAGTTAGGCGAATAACAGTTACGCAACTTATCCTAGAGCTCGAGATAAGCCAAGTGGTAGTACTCGCTCGCGTAGGTATAATGGGTAAACTTATTTTCAGAATTCCGTAGTTTTTTTTCAAGCACACGATGTAACGTAAACTATGGTCCGAATGTTTACTTGTTCACTCATTTATTCAGACATCCAATGCTGGAAATTGGGAAATGTTCAGAGATCGCTGAAAAATTAATATAAACAATATTTATATACAAAGATTGTTTGTGAGTCTGACGATCGAGCGTTCGCGGATATAAAACAAAAATTAATACCAAATGTTTTGTGGAGTAAATACGTGTTCTGTCCGATTCACTCATAGCAGAACAAAAATATATTGTATGCCTACTTTACTGCCTAATTAATTTATACAAATGGATACAGAACGAGTTTTACTCGTCAAATAAATCATTATAAACGATAATTGTATGCTAATTGACGATTTTCACAATAAATGGTTTATCAGTCAGTGATTAAATGAATCGTACGGTGGGCGGACGGACGGACGGACAGAAAGTAAATTATTGCCGTGTGATATAAACTTACAGTTAGTGACTTCACTCAGCGACTACTTGGATATTAAGATCACCTCATTACATCAGCCACTTATATTTGTTAAAATCTTACTGTCATTTCTCTGTAATTTGAATCAATAAAGGGACCAATTTTAATATTAGTATATTTAAGTCCATTTTTTAACCCTAAAGGTGGTTTTAAAATTGAAATTTTACGGTATATCTTTATTAAAAAGCGTTGTTTATTGTCGTAAATAAAACAATGTAGTAAAATGCCTGTGTCGATCGAAATATGATAAAAACAGTTGATACGAAGAAACAGCCTTTTCTGTATTTACTGTGATAATAGGTAAGTAGATTTATCATCATTTTGCCTTGATTCTAGATGCACCAAGTTGTAGGGTATGCCCCTTTAAATCCCTACCATACCAAATCTATTTTTTATGAGCATGTAACAAGAAACAAACAATTTTGTACGCCTAATTAGATATTTGTACCGTTAGTAACAGTTGGAGAAGAATAGGTTATCTCCCATAATAGGAGCAGTATTTAGTATAGAACTATTTCATATTTCCGCGTTGATCGGTATGCATGTGTGGGTCGAGGACGTTCCGCAAACTATTATAGGGAACACTATTTTAGATTCAGTACAACCGCTTAATAAATTGTTAGACAAGTGTATAAGCTATCAATAATGTACTTAGATGAATATACATGTATAGTAATATAAATGTATGCTGTTTCAAGTATGTGTGTTATAAAAGTAGGATAATACGATGCAATACTTCAGTTATTTGACTTCGGAAGTTCGGTGAACTGTCTATGTTATTTAGTCATCACCGAGAGTAGAATTTTACGAATTCCGACTAAAAATCGTACTGAAAAAGAATACGTCGCTTATATGAATTCATACAAATGTATTTATTCTACATGTTATGTTATTTATAGGAATGTATTTCACTGGCGTAAATTGATATGATTGATCTGTTTTTATCATATTGATTTATTATTGTAAACAGCAGAAACGTTGTAATAATAATGTAATGCGATTTAGGATAAATATTATATACTTTGACTGAAATCCTAGTGTAATCATGCAAACTATTTGACCTGAAAGAAATCAGGTGAACACGTGCTCAGTACAGATTGGGCTGTATTCGATCCCCGATCGCGGCAGGTCATACCGTTTTATGACAATTTGACAGACATGTCGTTTTTTCGTCCATATGTGGAGAAGTTGCGGGTTCATTGTGGAAGGGTAAGTTATTACTGGTTAGAATACAGTCCTGGAAAACTGGTTGCGTAAATCGGCCGCCGTATATAACCGAAAAATCGTTGAAAAACGGCATTAAGCACAAAATTTAATAACCAAACTCGTGCAACTACCACACCTGACTTGTTCAAGCTCCCAGTTCTATAAACAGATTATTGATACGAAATTATCTGGTCTATACATCAGTCATAAATACACAGTACTCATCAACTCCCTTTCAACGTGTAATTAATTTCAGTAATTTCGAGTAAAAGTTCCGATAAAATCAACTAATTCTTCAAATAAATACAAGTGTATGTGGTTAACGGTGAATAAAAATCGCTTTTAAACAGTACACCAGAAGTCTTATAGATAGGAAATCCGACCTAGGAGAGTTTACTTCTGGCTTGATGTTAATTTCCCGAACTGCGTATTTTTATCAAAATATATTTTATTTTTATGTATAGTAAAACCCCGGAAAATCGGACCCCTTCTAGAGTCTAGACTGGACCAAAAGTTTTCTGAGAACTCCGGTTTACAGAGGTTAAATTCCGAAAATATTGAGACTTAAGTAATCGTCCGATTTTCACAGACTGATTACGTTTTCTGGGAGTCCGGGGTGTTTCTGGGGTTTAAATGTACTGATTAATACTATTTTCGTATTATTTCAACAGTGGTTGCATAAGTGGCCAATGTTATTTTGCGACTAACCAGCTGTAATAGGGGAGGAAGACTACATGCGTACATTTGGGAAGAATTACAGACCTTTCGTAAGCCAGCTAAACACAGTCTTCTCACACGTATAGTCAGTCAGATCCAGTGTGGGGTTCGAACTCAATGGTGCAGGGCTAGATATTACTTATCAGACACTACTGTCCATCGACCACAGAGGCTCCTTCCCAGTGCTTAAATTTAGTGTGGAAAATTCGTATCGAAGGACCGACAAATAGATAGATAGATGCGGGGCTGATTTGAATTATTTTTGATTTTCAGTGAAGCCCAGCCTACAAAATATAACACTTTTGTTACAAATTATATATTTTGTTATATATTTTTATTATACTCATTGAATAAAGTCAAACTTGTGAACAAAGGCCAACCTCTGGAAAGACAAAAATGTGGCCTTTACTCACAAGATGGCCTTTATTCGGAGGTGACCGTTGACATTGGTTTACCTGTATATTTTCTATGCCTAGACAACGTATTGATTTTTAGAAATTTTCATACAGATTAGAGTTAATATGTGTTGATACTCGTGATATGAAAAACGTCTGATAATAATAATAGTATCTTTATTTGAAGGTGAACACTTTAAGTAAATATACAAAACATTTGGCTTATTTTTAATCTGAAAACATGCACAATTACATTTAACTAATACATATTATATGAATGAATACGTATGTGAAATGTTCCGTAACTTTTATCCGAAATATCAAGTTACACTTAATTCAAGGCAAAAGTTCAGTGAGTTCTTTGAATACTATAAATCGATAAAGCAAGACAAAAGGGTTATGTCGATAGTTGAAGAGAATTTCTTGTTAAGTAAAAAAGCTGGTTTCGAACATGAAAGATTAAAATAATTATTTTTCCTTTTATCTTTATCATAATTGTAAATATGAAACAGTATTATAAACTCAAAATAGGCTTGTTATATCATAAACAAACTTAAATTCAATACCAAATTGACGCCAGTTTTATTGTAATATTCTTTTCTTCTTCTATATTTCCGCTATTTTGGATTACAACGTTACTAAGAATTATAAGGTGTGTTAATTGCTTTCCATGACTGATCTCTAGGTTTCCAGGCAAGCTTAGCTTGTAATTCAGTGATTATTTCAAAGATATATTTAAATTTTATATCCTTTTATTATATATATTTATTGCGATTATTTCAATTATATACATAATTCTATTCATATCATATGTACCGATAGACGTGCCAACAATGTTATTAGGAGAATATTTGTGATTCCAAATATGGATTTTCATGGATATTCAGGGGGGGGGGGGGGGGGTAGTAGCGTCTTTTAGGGATACGTTTATTCGTTGTATGCTGAGGTCATCTGGTTCACGGACTGTCCACGAAGCGATATGGTCTTTTATGAACTAAACTCGTTTGCTGTTCGTATGTACAACGTCCGGTTAATTTTGGGGAATGTTTTACTTATAAAATGATATAATACGCTAATAATAATATACAGCAGTACATATGTTAGACAATAATTATAATATATGATATCTATGTATGAATCATCTACATATTAGACTTTTGTTGTTTGGGGTCAGACGGTGAGATCAGATGAAAGTTGGTTATAACGCGTGTAAATCACTCCATATGTTAAGTACATACGTTCGCTTATCAATGAGTTAATGAGGTGGGGCTTGGTATGCGAGCGATCCTAGATATCAACGTATAGATATAGAAAACAACGTGGTCTTATATAACCACAAGTTGTATGCATTTAAGTCAAAACAACAGTACCCTTTTCATCTGCCGAATCTTATCAAATATGCAATCTTACATATTTCTAAAGGGCGAAGGGGACTCGAAAGGGTCGATTTTTATTCGATGTTTTAACAGGGATGCTGTAATATATCATCCCTGTTTTTTAAGAAAGATTTTTTTTCCACATGTCTTATTTTAGTACAATAAGCAACCCACCATTGCTTACCTTTTGGAATAAACTAATCGTGGTAAGGTACTGGACTACTCTAAACTAAAGGTCGTGAGTTCGAATCTCGACTCCAACTTTCAATATTTCAGGAACGCTCTGGCAGTGTCCCCATCCCAACCACCGAGCAAAGTACTCATGTGTTAAGAAAAGCACAGGAACCCGGTGAAATGTGGGGTATCGGTGCTTTAACACCGGACACAATGGAGAACCAGTAAAAGCTATTCGAAACAAATAGGGATACTAATGTCCGTTCTCCTGTATCTTCTCTCCCCTATCTGTCGAATGGGCCGAACAACAACAACAACAACAACAACAAAAAGCAACAAAAACAACAAATAACAACAACAGATAAATAAATTCGAACTATGTAGCATTATCTACCTAACAGTTCGAGATATTATTTGTGATGGCTGTATTGACAGTACATGCTAGAAATACGTAGTGGAACAACGTGAAACACACTTTTAACAATGTATGAAATACTGTCCCCTCCTTAAGTCTTTACCTCTGGTCGTAAAACATGATAATATACAATGTGTACATGTATTAGAAAAAGACAAAAAAGAGAGAAATATTTTATCAACCAGGATGTATAAATTGAGATGATAAACACCTTCAAGGAATCGTTCTATCTTCAAACAATGAAACACTCATATAGTATATTGTTACATACAATTATTAAGCTTACAGTAAAACAATAATGGATGTCAACCGGCTTGGTTTAAAAACAAGTTTGACCGTATATCAGGTAGGAATAATTGGTATTGTGATTTGTGCATTGTGAAATGATTTTTGACTAGTCTTGTACGGATCTGATGATCTGAAAATATCCGCTTACTGCCGCTTGTAATGAACCAAATGAATAATGGATTGAATTATGTATAGATCTATACACTGTACAATGTAGTTTTAAAGGAATCATATTTTATTGAAATATCTCAATAATTACTAAAATATTTCATTCGGTATATGTTAATTCAGTTATATACACTATATGACACAATGCAGTACATACATTCCGTCAATGGCATATTCTAAAGATATTTTTTGGTTTACGATTTTTTTTTTTTTTTCTAAAAAAATCATTTAACATATAACTATTTAAGTGTTTAATCATTAAAATATAGTTTACTGTGTAATACAAGAGGATAATCGAATAAATATGAAAATTGCATTAAAAATCACGAAAATTAAATCAAAGAGTGACCAGAGGCCAACAGAGTGGATGAAGAAACATGGCGTGGAGGTCAGCTGTTTTTTTATTCATAGGTTTATTTGTCCGATGTAAGACAAACTGTGAGTTCAGGGAATTCCGTTTTTTCTGGGAGTCCGACTTTTAGGGGTTTACTGTACTGAAAGTGTGTCGTTACTTCAGATTTCACTGTACGCGACATTTTAGGATGAAGAATGGTAAATAAATCTAATCTGATAATCACATCAATTAATTACTGTAGTACTAAACCGTAGTCACTTGTCAAAGGTTCTCGTACGTCACTGGCGGTCAATAAGTCGGGTTTTACCGTTTACATTTTATCATGAAATTGGGTATAGAATATGCGTCATGGAAAAATCCTCATTCCGACAATTGTTTACATATTTTAAATTCTTTTAGGTTAGATTTCATTTTCACTTTATCGCAAAGACCCTTGATAATTTATATCACAAACTGCCATTGTATCTTACGAAATTTATTCCTAATATGGTTGTAGTTTACAAGGCCTTTACTTTTCAAGACTGCATTTTTATATAATCTAAAACAAAACGTTATTTCAGCTCGTATTCTTCTATAAAAAAGTGTCGGTTTTTGAGTTAAAATGCGTCTATTATTGTTATATATTTGAAATACTGCGACCAATACAATTTTATATTCCACTGATGTATATGCTTCCTGTATCGTAAAATCTGACATAATGATATTCTTTTCAACATTCAACACATGAATGTATATTATACTTTTAGTAAAATCATTAATAGTCATAATTTGGTTGTAATGTAATATGTAAAATAAAATATTATAGTTACAGTCAAATCTGTGTGAGCGGTCATCTCTGAATAAAGGCCATCATGTGAATAAAGCACATTCTTTTAAAAACTGTCCTTGATTATTTAAAACAAACCGACCTCCGAATAAAGGCCACCTGTCAATAAAGGCGATATGTCTTTTCCAAGGGTGGCATTTATTCACATGTTTGACTGTATAGCATTATGTGAAAAGAAATAACAATAATGTAAAAGAAAAAAATGTTTGACGTTTTAAATCTTCGGATTTCTAAATAAAATATTCGTAGTATATAAATTGCACATACCCGATATTTTAAATTTGTATCCTTAAAAAGTCAACTAATCACTTAAATAGAAACACTTGTAATATAATCTGTCAACCTAACCAGCTCACTGTGTTTTCATAAAATGTTAAACTACACTTAAATTACGCAATCGGCACGTATTATTTTAGTCACGGCTAAGGTGGGTTTTATCAGTGTCTCAAAATTAACTTTAATGCTATTTTAATCGTCTGTACAGTCTCACTGCAGTCTGCTTGAACCAAACGTCGATCAAGATTTTTATCTTGCAGAAGAACAAATTATGGCGACTGGTAAGTAATCGTGTGACATTATCACGGTGAGGCGAAAATGATATATTTTTAGTAACACATAATTTAAAATATTTAAAAGCAAAATTTCAAATAATCTTTAAAATTGTGGGTGACCGAAAATACAACAGTCAGGAACACTATACACTGTAAAAAGTGTCCCTGCAACAGTTTAACTGCCAGTCGTCCGGACATCTATCAAAATTCACCCCGATTCTGCTCTTATTTTACTCAATTCCACTTACAGTCGAACCTGTCCTTCGAATAAATTAATTCTTCAGTCAGTCAGTCAGGCAGCCAGCCAGCCAGTCAGTCAGTCGGTCGGTCGGTCGGTCAATGTATTATATGACATATGACATACAATGTAGTATATAAAACATACAGTATACTAGTATATAGAACGTAAAATACTAAAAAATAGTAATTATACAATGATAAATAGTACAACAATGTACAATGTTTGAAATATAAAACTTTTACACAGAGTTACATTCATTGCTTTGATTAAAACGATTCTCATGGGATATACATTTTTGAAATCTGAGTCGCGCATGCCATGTTCAATGTATGCTGTGTTTAATTAATTTGTAATAAGTGCATGTATAAGATAAAACAATAAGTATGCTAGTATGCTAGTATAAGAGATAATTATATTACGCGAGATAACTCGTAAAATATTGCACGATTTCTTTCCCACTTCGAGATCATGTTCTGTCTTTGCACGGGATTCACGAACTGTTGACTAATTTTATAGAACAATAGAAACCTGATATGGGATGTATACAGGAGAAATACTGCATTGTCATTGGCTTGAGTTCGTGGTCTCAAATATTTTGCTGGAATTCAAAGGCTCTAGGATTAAAAAATGCTTATGCTACAACCACGCATTTTCTGTCATACGACATTCTGTGTCAGGAAATACCACACAAAAAATACATTCCTGTGAAGGCAAACCTGGTGATTGTTCATGAAATTATAGGAAACCAGGTTTCCATATTTTGCTTCCGTCTGGAGAATCTTATGACATAATGCATTAATATCTTTCTCAAGTATCGGGTGTACATATAAAAGCATCAAAACTGCTTACAATTAAAACGTATACATCGCTACGATATTACTTGATGGTAATTAGAAATTTTGAACGGTGGAACTTCTACAGACCTCGTATTTGAGACGTTCGTTGACCGATGAAGACTACAGTACAACCTCTGTAGAGCAATACACTTTGGGAGCTGCAAATATTGGCCGTTGTTTATTGGTTGTTGCTCTACAAAGGTTAAATTTACAGTAAATATAAACTTTTGAAGGTGTTGTTATAGATAGGTTGTTGCTCTACAGAGGTTAAATTTACAGTAAATATCAACTTTTGAAGGTTGTTGCTCTACAGAGGGCCGCTCAAGAGAGGTTTTACTGTATATTAAGATGGTTTGTTTACCAATTCGACAGTTTTGGGCACTGAAGAGACGCCCCTGAGAGGGGAGAGAAAATACAAGAGATCCGGGCATTTATATCGAATAGTTTTTCCTGGTTCTTTATCATGTCCTATGTAAAGCATCGATACAGACACCACCCGTTTCTCATGATTCTCTAGACATAGTTCTTGGCTCGGAAGTTAGGATGGGGGCACTAAAGAAAAGCGTCCCTGAAATATCGAAAGATGAAGCCCAGATTTGAACCCATAACCTTTCGTTTAGCATACCAGCTCTTTAATAACTATACAACCGACCACCCCAAGTATAATTAGTATTACTGAAAAATTTCTAGCTACAGAAGTATACATGTATAATTTAACACTCCACTTTGAAATACCGATCACTTGCAAAAAAGAAATAAGTTATGATTTTTTTTTAAATAATAGCTATTAATTATTTATGAGATACACTTAATATATTCTTAACATTGATATTTGGTAAAAAAAACGTGTTCGCGCAGTTATGATTTTTTATGGTTAATGTGTTATGAATTTGCTTATTCGATGGACCGCGTGACTATTAACATTACGTAGTTAATCACGGGAAAAAACGCGTGGCAACACATGACGTTATAGATCTGTAACTCCTAGAGTCTTTGATCAGTTAAAGATTTCCAATCACCATCTACGACTTATGGCTGTAATTAACGATGTATAGACAATTAATATACTCAGTAGCAACACCACTTATCAGTCCTGAAATAATGTCTCGGTAATTATAACCCGTTGTGTACATAACCATGTATATGTTATTGATAATATATTGTAATCGTACTTCTTAACAGAGCCGACGATATGCTATCAATCAGATAATGGAAATCTAAGGCTTTGTATCATGTAGGGGCGCAGACACCAGTTTTGTATGTGTGTTTTTGTGTGTCAATGAAAGTGGTACATGTGTACATAGTTTCAGGTATAAATCATATTTTGTGTTCCCTCTCATAATAGTTCCATTTCATGTAGCATACACATATAATATTTTATCGTACGCATGTTAGGAGAAAAACTTGACGGTAAATGTCCCGGTTACCTTATCGTATACTAAGTACGTGTGTATGTATTTCAATCCACGAAAAAGAATCGTAGACATGAACAATTTAATATGAGTTATTTTAAACTGCGGAAATAAATAGTAATTCTACTTTTTGGTACATGTACATTTTGTACTTGCATTATGGGAGTTTAGCCTGATCCTCCGGAAGATGATGTGGTCCTTGGCAAATAAGTTCTCGCATGATTTTTTCCTCTAATCTCCACACCAGCCACCTTTCCTAGTTCTTCTAGGTCTTTATTGAGATACATTTTGTGCTATGTATATTTCTTGTTGTTTCAGCCCACTTTATCATTTTTTCTCTGACCTTATAAAAAAGTATAACCTTGTGGAATTATTGAATGTTTTACAGTTGATGTCTCTGATATTAGTTAAATGTCATTCTTAGTAACGTCAGAAAGTTTTTTTACACGTGTGTTCCGTAATCTGTATGTATAACACGAATTACTGAGTAACCTCTCCAAAGCAACACCCTTTGAAAAATAGCAAAAATATGTTGTTGTTGAGAGGTTGTTGCTCTAGAGAGGTTCAATTAATAGTTAAATCATGCAATGGGGAAAATCATTCAGTGGTTAAAGGGAGGTTATTGCTCAAGGGAGGGTCGCTCTGGAGAGGTTGTACTGTAACTACATTGTTGGTTATGGTTCCTGGACCAAAACTGCAGTGACTTAGAATCCAACCGGAAGCAGGGAACCAGCTGGAAGCTGTCCTGCTGTAGTCGGTGGTTCTGTCAAGGTACAAGCCTGGGGTCTTCCTTCACCATTAACACTGGAAAAGTCACCAGTATGTGCATCGGACTCCTAACCCGGAGGTTGCGGGTTCGAATCACGTCAGTGGCGGAATTTGACCGGAACCTTCACAATCATTTATTTTTGCGTGAGTACTGGTCAGAATCCTGGAAGCAGTGATCGAGAGTAGTTAATAGAAGTTGTAAGAACTTGCTCTACAATCGATGTAAAATAAATAAGTTAAAACAAAATCACTAGATGACCCTGGTCTTTGGTATGACGTTAAATCCTTGAGTACACAATCAAAGTCCTGAAAGAACTCATGGAAACTGAACTAACATAGAGACTTTCACATCAACATGAAACGGAAACTATTTTAACAATTGTATGGCGGACGTAGATAAACGAAGTACGTAGGTTCGCATAAAAATTCATGCGCGCCAAGCTATAGTGACGGCTAAAGAAAGCCGCAGTGAGCTATCGTTCAGTTTCCAATGACTGCAATGTCGGATAATGTAAACAAAATTTATGGCAGCACTTTCAAGCCGCTACATAAACTTCGTCGTACAATGCTGATTTTATTATGTTGATTTATATTAACTCTGTTTCAGACTGACCGGCCATTGACATGAACTTAGTATTATTTAATACAGGAGCTTATATGCGCTGACACGCTGTTCGATGAGTGAGATAATCCATTTTCAAGTAATATATATCGCCTGCAGCTGTAAATATGTAAAAACAATAAAAACTATGTGTTTATTGTAAATATATATATTTCCAAATATGGTCATTCCGTCGTAATTAATCATGTGTGTATTTAATTAATCACTTGTTTAGAATAAAAACCACAACTATTTTTGTTAGCCTGTATTATACACCACAGTAACTCGTTATTTTCTAAAATGACGAAAGTGTTATTCAGTATTCAAGTACAGTTGCACTTTCGCAATATTTAAATAGAAATCCAAATAATTTTGTGTTTAAAAAAAATATGAATATAGAAAATAGACAGAAACTTGTAAAAATAAGTAAATTTTTGTCTAAAATAGTATTAGTTGTTAAAAATCCACATGGCTAAACCGCGTTACCTTGTATTTTATTTTTTGCCACCACTGAATGCGTTTTCCCCAACCATATAGTCTAGTACTTGTACATGCATTTATATATTGACTTTATTGTAACCTCCATTTTCATAATTGTTTTACTCTGAGATGAAAACAATAAACTTGTTAAATTAACTTGAGACACATCGACCTACGTACCAATATTATTTATAAGGATATTTTTATCTATATTAACAAGATTTTACACAAGACTCCAGAATTCTCATGTTTTTCCATGCAGTAAGAGACACATTCCGATATTTTTGTGCCAAATGTGGTCTATATATCATCGTAATAATATTGCATACTGAAAAATAAAACCCGACATATGTAATTATAATATTTCAGCTGCCTAGACTTCTCATCCCCATAGTTATCAGGAAGAAATCTTTCTAACATTCGCAGATATTCTTTGCCGATTACTTTTTAAGTAACACACTTCATATGATTAGTATACACGTCGTATTGTTTAACCTCCGTTACTGTGTTATAATATTCCCATTATCAAAAATATAAGCAAATAATTATATTATAAAATAATCAATTGAATATCATCGCATGATCTACATCTTGCTAAAACGTACCACTAAACATCCCGATCAGTTGCATTCTACTTGGTATAGCAAAAAATGAAAATTGCTTAATCAACGTAACGTGATCTTATAGTACAACTGCTCATATTTCATTACGAGAAGCGATTCATTGTTACAAACGGTACGGAATTCTTCGTATCGAATTTGTAATGTCAGGTAATTAAAACGTTTGCAGCAGGCGTATCCTAGACTATGAGTCAACAGAGATACCTACATTCAAATATTTCGCCAACGTGCTTTATACACACAAGAAAACGATTCCGTCTATACAGATTACACGTTCAATGAAATATGGGAATCATTTTCGTAGAGTGAGTTGGCGTGTGTGCGCGCGTGTGTGTGCGCATGTGTGCTCTTAATGCTATGAACACGCAAACATAGATTTACCTGAGTTCTACCTGAATGCCATCCTTGCTTATTATATTGATGTATGTGTAACATTTTACAACGTTTGTGTACAGAATATTAATACATGAAGTAGCATTGTTCTACACTTGTGTATTTATCCGGCAGCTCTTAGATTGACGAACACAAACGTTGTATTTCGGATCGAGGTTATTGTTGGAGGAATTTGATTGCACATAAGCCTTTTTCTTCTGAGTGGTTCTGCACATTACCATATGGAGTGGCAAGTATTTTTTTTTTCAGAAATCTGAAAACTTCTGAACTCAAACCCCCTATTTCACTTTTTCATATCATCCTACTATTTTATAAACTGTATAATTTCATATATGTAATTAATTTGTAAATTGAAAAAAAAATAAACGAAAAAGTATAAAAAAAATAAAACCCCACATTTTCAACAACCTTTTAATAAGTATTTGTGAAACACTGAATTATTCGAGCAATGTATAATTATACAGACATAAGGCCCAACAAATTGTTTGTTTCTTGTCCATGTTCATTAAAAACAGGGCAGGTAGGTCGGGATATTTTAGATATCTATTTTGGCTCTTGAATAGCATGTGAAATGTTAAAAAATAGGAAATGGATGAACCGTTCCTCGGGCCTTATAAAAGATTAGGGTTGCCAGGAAAAATTGGGGAATTTCGAGTTAGAAGAAACGAGAAATTTTGTATCTTCAAGCTAGATTTAGAAGTATATAATAAGTAGTCAGCATGTTGGCCATGACTAATAAATATTTGCAACAATGTGCATTATTATAATTATTCATTTTGCTACATAAAATCTAAGTCCAAATCGGAATTAGTGCGCTGATGTAGTGAATATATAGTATATAAAGATACAGAGGCTTATAAAAGATTGGCAATGGATGCTGCCTCCACGAGATTTATTACATATTTATTATATAAACCAAATTATTAAAATTCCTAGCTTAGTTAATTACAAGTTGATCATATTTCAGTTTAGCAAGTATGGTTAATTTCTACTCATGGTATTTATTATTATGATTATCATTTAAATCAATACGAAGTAGGTGATTCAATCCATGTGTACGCCTTTGGGTTTAGCTGACAAAGTGGCCGAATTAATCTACCTGTTGGTGCGACATTAACACACCCGTCAAAAACAAGACTAAACGGGCATCAAAGGTCCCTGAAATCTTTTTTTATATTTCTTCAAATACACAAAGCGTTCCTTTTAACATTGCAGGGGAAGCAACTCCTCTTCTTTTCGTTGACTACCAAACTCCCCGCAGTGATTACTTCCCTTGATCACTACAAAAATTGAGCAAACCAATGGGAGATCAACCAGTTGTCATACGTTCACAAGCTAGAATCGGTTATCGTTCCTTGCAGTGTTTCCGCGTACTGATCGATCGTGTCCTTTGCAATCCTTTGCATATACTGTCAAACCTGTGCTAACGGTCACGTCCGAATAAAAGCCAACCTGTAAATAAAGGCCATTGTTCAAAAACAGTTATTGATTATTTAGAACTTAGTAACCTACGGATAAAGACCATATATTATCTTTCCCATGGGTGACTTTTGTTCACAGGTTGACAGTATTGGTATTTTGATTTGCTAAAACACCTCCCCCCAATAATACCAGGGCACTTGTTTTTGTACCAAGGTAGACTAAACGTCGAAGTTTTACCGTATAAAGCGACACATAGTTAATGCGCTTCCTTAACAGATACTTCATACAGGAAAAACGCATATCACAAACTAGTACAACATTCCTCGGATCAATTATTTCTGTGGAATAAAACTACCTGGAGATGACTTTGCATTACATGTATGATCAATGTTCGGGTATTTCCGTAACTGTGAAATACTTTCGTAAGACAAACGCCGAGGAGTTCCGATTGGTCGATCACGTGTCAATAATAAAAGTCACCACGTGAACAAGGGTCACAAAGGTCACTCTTTAACATACACATATTCATATTTTGTTTAGAGTATAACTTATAGAGGACCATAGGCTTAATCATGGGATACCAGTGTATATTGTTACATATAAACAACAGGATCGCAGGTATTTGGGCCCATTGTTATGCACTCTTTTGAAGAATGGGGATGTATTGCTTTGCACATGTCGGTCGGTCTGTCCGTAACCAAACCTTGTCCGACCAATAACTAGAGATAGATTTGGCCTATGCTCCTCAAATTTAGTTAGGAGGTTGTTCATCGCTTGTAGATGACACCTATTGATTTTGAGATCAGTACGCCAAAGGTCAAGGTCATAGTGACCTTCAGCACAAACACCTTGTCCGACATATAACTTGAGAACGATCATGTTGGCCTTGGGTCCTCAGATTTGGTTGGAAGTTTGGTCATCGCATGTAGATTTTAAGTGCAATAGGTCAAAGGTCAAGGCAGAACTATCCAGTTGGCCTTTAGGGGGCACCCGTGTTCACAAACACGTTTTATTTGTATTTTGTAAATAAAGAAAGACATATAAGATGTATAAGGAGGAAATGCATACAGTTCACCTGATATGGAAACGTTTTTTTAGATAAAGCTTTCAATATCGTAATTACTTCTGCATTCAATTTGTATTTTTAAAGCATCGTTATAAGTTCAGTGATTCTTGTAGATCAACATGTTTAGAATTTCTGCAATGTTTCAAACTGGCCATACTTGTACAAAACCGACATTAGGTAATTAAGGTATCAAGATCCTACATCTCAAAATTGTTTGCTCGAAGTAGGGCGGATAAATTTTAGAAATGTTTATAGTTTTATAGGTTTCCATGACAGAAAATGATTTACTGTGAGATTTTACCCTTTAAATTTGAATTAAAGTCTATATGTGAGTAACCCATTACATTTGTCAAACATAAAGAAAAACAACAACATAGCATCATAGTATTTGATAACAAAAAAATATTAAGCAGAAAAAAAGTTGGGAGTTGACGAACTCGTTTTTGAGTTATCTGCCCTTGAAGTTAAATTTTTGGCTGATTTTAGGGCGTATAAAAAGTGAGGAAGAATATGTACCGTGCCTCGGTCCGAAAACACCGTCTAGGATAACCGGGAAAAAATACGGTAGGTCGGTTATTCAGAAAAAATACGTACCATAGCAATATTCCAAGGCAGCATGCACACCAGTGAATGTTTAAGCAATGTTTTGCCTTTGTCATACGTGGCAAGTAGCACACACTACGACAAGATGACAAGATATTTAGCCAAAAATAATCACAATGTCACACTATATATAGTTTGAACTTAAATAATTGATAAATGCATGATTGTATAAAATAAATCAAATTGATAGAAGCTGATCGATGTTTTAGAACATTAGTACGAACAGAATAATCGCTGGTAGTATTTTAAAGCTTCACAGAGAAATATGCATTCGTCGAATGACAAATGATCACCAGACACTTCTCCATATGAATAATACTCATATCGAGCATTTCACTATTTGTCGTGAATCAAACTTTTGTAAAACACAGAGATTGAACAATTGTTGGGATATGTCTAACGATTTTATAACTAATGGTAACGTGGCACTAGGAAACGATACAGTAACACCGGTACATGGAGGCATGCGAGAGGATAATGTCACACAAGATGACGCCACGTGGATATTAACAAGTGCTTTTATTATCTTTACGATGCAATCAGGTAAGTCGTCTTTATCGGGCATCAGTCATAATGGTTATTGAGTTTTGGTTTTATAAAAATTAATGCATTTTGTATTTATAATAATATCGATGTGTTTATCGCTTACCGTGACCGTAAAAAACTTAGTTTTTTTCTATTTAAATAAAATGTACCGGTTCCGGAAGTGCTCATTGTCGAAAGGCTACCAAATATTTTATTCGATATCGAATAGTAAGCTATTGGACAGTTTGTCTACATGGGATAAAGTATTAGAAACCGCGAGATTGTCGTTTTACTTTTGTGTGGAAACAAATTACTGTACAAAACCCGAAAACTGGACCCCTTAAGAGAACATTTGATAAATGCCGAAAATATGAGACTTGAAACATTTTCCAATTTTCTGGGAGTCCATTTTTCTGGGTTTTATTTTACTGTATATGGACTGATTTGTTTAAGATACCCGAATTGTTGATATTGTTTTATACAAACATAAACTCTGTTCATACACATTTGGGCTACGTAGTTTATCCAGTATATTGGAACATCGCGATGCTTGCATGCAACTGGGTTTTTTGGAAAAAGGGGAGGACATTGGGCACTGGTTAACCGGGCAAAGAAAACCCCTGATAGCAGCATTACGCGGGTTGTTTAACCTTTTTTCAAATCAATCATATTTGTCTTTGGTCATTTAATGGAAGTTATTTGTAAGACATTGTAATATAAATTTATGATACGTTTCGTATTGCAAGTGCCTAAGCGATGTATCTCCGTTGTACATACGCCAATTCTTGAGAGTCCTAAAATGTGTCAGTGAGGAAACGAGTTGGCTGTTAATTTTGGAATCTTCTGTGTGGGAAGTATTTAAACATAGAAACTAAAAATATTAAGAAAGGAACAAATACTGAGATAAACGTCATTTTTAAAACAAAAAATGTGAATTTTATAGGAACTGGCGGCATCAATATATATACTAGTAGTACATGAGATAAATGCAACACACGCCGCCTACTTTTCTGTAGATCTGACAATAATGATTGTATGAGTTAGATAATGAAAATCTCAATTGTGAACCAAAATTGGTTTGTTGGCTTGTTTCATCGGGATTTACGCCCCCTTTTCAACACTCAAAGAGTCTTATGAGGCGGACAGTTCACCTAACCATCGTTCCTGGGAAGAACCAGTACTAGACTCCCATCCTCTGTAAGCTACTGCCTACTTTCTCACATAAAGAGACGTGGTCGGTAGCGGGGCTCAAATCCACGACCCTCTATCAGTAATAGGTTACAGTGATCTGAAGTTAGCGACCTTAACCACTCGATCACGGAGGCGGGTCACTAAATTTAGACCTTTGATTGACAAGGTTAACTATACCGAGGTAAATGTCATTACAATTTAAATTTTCATAAAATGTAATTTCGTACTATCATCTTCTGATATATTGTGATACATCATAATTCCCATTATAAAACACATTATCGTTAATACTAAGTGGGTGCTGAATGACACATCATACGTCATCAATCTATTACTTCCAGACCCAAGAGGTTACGTAATGAATATAGTGTACTTAAAATAGCCATTAAAGTTCTTGCCGATGAACTATATATGGTGTTATTTTATAGGAAGCCTACATTTTTTATTTAAAGCCATGATTACAGATTACAGGCCATCATACAATAATTCATTTCTAAGCATTAAAGATGTATATATTTTCATTGGATATTTGATGTAGAATAAATGATTTATTAATCATTCGACATGAGCTTTTTCTGAATTGTGTTTTTTAGAATTTCTGAACATGAAATTCAAAATGCTATACACTCATAGAAAAGGGAGGGTACTAGTTAGTAATATTACCTCCCTTTATGACATAAATTCAACTATAACTGAACCGGGTTCAAGGTTTCAAAACAATATATCATGTATGGTTGAAAGTTAATTTTAAATGCCAAACTTTGTAAGAATCAGGTTCGTCATATATTTGTTCATAGCCATTAATTTTTTTTATTAGTGTCCGTTATGCAAAAGTTGCATGGCTCTAATTGAACGTTCATCGAACTTCATGCGATTGATATCAATACAGGTGAACAATAATTACATATTACTCATGTACAATATATATCCCTGCTTAGGGACCACTTCATTAAGAAAAAAATCAATAATACAGTACAACCTTCCCAAAGAAACACCCTTTAGGAGAGGGCAAAATATGTTGTTGTTGTTGTTGTTGAAAGATTTTGCTCTAAAGCTGTTATATTAATAGTTAAATCGTGCAGTTGGTGTGTTAAAGGGAGGTTGTTGCTCAAGAGAGGGTTGCTATGGTGAGGTTGGACTGGACATTCTTTTTTCATTTTGGAACTTTGATTATAGTTCAATGTGTCTTGGGAGGTTGGCTTTTTGAGGAAACCAGTCTAAGAATAGTATAATAAAATCCTGGAAGATCTTGGGGGAGGATAAGCACACTACACTAAATACGGCAGTAATGGTGATTTAAAGGGGCTATATCTAACATCCTCCCATATTCAGACAAAATCTAAAATACGCCCCTAATCTGAACTTGCTTCTTACGAAACTTCTTTCGGAACAGGCAAATCACACAAAAAAGAATATACAAGTAGATAATGGGTTGCATTTTAAGTAAATTAAATTAGTAATCCTACTCACTAAATTAAGTTATAATAATCGTAAAGCGAATTCGTAAGTTTTCATTTTTCTTGTTATTATAAGCGAAGACTATAAAAGCGTACATAATTTACGAGAACACTACGTTAGGTTTAGGAAATGTGTCTGAAGCGGAACTGACAAATCTACTCCTGGATTTTTATCAGCAGTGAAAACGACCTTGACATTGTGTAATTAGTAACACATGTTAGATCATTCGAATTTCCGTTTATAACATCAGAATTGCTAATTCATCTGAATTTTCCACCCATTCTCGACAGAGTTATGTTCAATTAAAGTTAATATCTTGTACAGTTATTGCATGACATAAGTCACGTAATAGCTGTACACATCTATAGACTAAAGTAATTCGGCCAGCTAGGAGCTGCCAGATAAAATGCCACACGTTGAACGATCGAACGACATCGTAAATTATACGCAAAATGTCAATTTCTGTCGCTAGTTCTTCAGATGTAAAGATTTAGGAATCTTATTTCTATGGTGATTAGAAGAATTATATAGCGCTATTTTTAATGGGTGGGGTCCGGTGTCATGAATTATGGAAATTACATCTGTTGCAATCTGTTCGTAATTTTCGAACAATAGATTGAATTTCGAGTATAGACATACCTTGTCTAATGGTTACTTATTTACTGCACTTCTCACGTTCGGCACCAATCGAGTAATTATACTACCGATGTAGAAGGGGCGGGGCCAGCGCCCACCACGTCTTGTTACCCGAGGCCGCAGGTACTAAGGAAAGCGTTTAGTGATTCGGCTATGTTTGTCTGTATTTCATGTTTAAGCTTATTCAGTGTGGGGAATCCACGTGACCTAGTGACGTCACAATGTTATCGTTATGTACAAGAGCATTTTCTGTCAATTAAACTACATGCATATGACCTGCATTACAATATGAATGAAAAATCGGTCCGTAATTTTAAATGTTAAAAATATTTGTATGGGCTCGAACGATGTGGGTACACATTTCTCTCTTTTGCCTCGTATGGTAAAAATCAAGTCCGACAGTACTTTCAGTACTTTGATTCTTTCTATACATATTTTGACTGTATAATGAGATTACCTCAATATTATGACCGATTCATAAGGTCCAAAATTTGATTTCAATATCGAGGGTTTACCACACAATCAACTTTTTTAACAAAGGGTAAAGTGTAGAAGTAAGACTTTTATTGACAATTAGCCTACTTTCAGATGCTTATTTGGTGTATTATACTAATAAATGTATGCAGACGATCAGATTTCCTCGCGGTGTTCTTAATTTACAAGTACAAATTTATAACACTCATGCATCCTAATTTTACATCGTTTTTTTTTAGTATATACTAATCAGCAATTAATGAAGCCACAAAATCACATTTTCTTGCTTTTTCAGAATACACATAGACCAGAAAAAATCATTGCCATGAAACAGTCCTTGTTGCGAAATTCGACTTGAATGCCGATCTTCAATTAACAGTTGTTAGAATAAGTTCCAATGCACTGTTAAATTAAATAAGATCTAAATCGTTACTTCAGGAGCAAAATATATATTAAACAAACCCATTGGTGCCATTTGGAAAAAAATGTGTGTGACCATCAAAAATCGTCAGAAAAAGTTCAACCACTGGAAACGTGATGACTGAGAAATACTCACATTTGTAAAAAACAAAAGGTTTCTAGACAAATGAATTCATCTCGTAGAGTTTCCATTTATCGCACGCATTTGACCGATTTATCCAATAAACAGATCGAACATGTTTATATCGTATCCAAAACAATTTGTTTTGAGACATTTTAAACATGATTTTCGTCAACAACAATTGCACTTACTTACACCCAGACGAATAACACACTATAATATAGTACATGATTAGGACATTTAGCTGGCTGGGCAGTGACAGAATGAGACAGATTGAGAACGTGAGTAAGGTAGATGACTATTATAAACAAACCGCTAGTTTAAACGGCACTTCAGAAGCAATGTTGTGTTGCTTGTTCAGATGGATCCGTGACAGCGGCCATATATTGTGTTCGTGTAACGCAAGGAACGGTAACAATTCAATGTTAATACCGCATGTAAGACCGCTCCGAAAATTAGAGATCGTTAAAATGAGGTTGTCATTATATTGATGGTTGCTAAGGGTCTTTATCGTCTCACCTGTACACGGTAACTACAGTGTCTATATTGTTTTATCTGTACCATATAACTACTATGACTGTATTGTTTTATCTGTACCATATGACTACAATGTCTATATTGTTTTATCTGTACCATATAACTACTATGACTGTATTGTTTTATCTGTACCATATAACTACAATGTCTATATTGTTTTATCTGTACCATATAACTACAGTGTCTATATTGTTTTATCTGTACCATATAACTACAATGTCTATATTGTTTTATCTGTACCATATAACTACAATGTCTATATTGTTTTATCTGTACCATATAACTACTATGACTGTATTGTTTTATCTGTACCATATAACTACAATGTCTATATTTTTTTATCTGTGCCATGTAACTACAATGTCTATATTGTTTTATCTGTACCATATAACTACAATGTCTATATTGTTTTATCTGTACCATATAACTACAATGTCTATATTGTTTTATCTGTACCATATAACTACATTATCTATATTGTTTTATCTGTACCATGTAACTACAATGTCTATATTGTTTTATCTGTACCATATAACTACAGTGTCTATATTGTTTTATCTGTACCATGTAACTACAGTATCTATATTGTTTTATCTGTACCATATAACTACAGTGTCTATATTGTTTTATCTGCACCATGTAACTACAGTATCTATATTGTTTTATCTGTACCATATAACTACTATGACTGTATTGTTTTATCTGTACCATATAACTACAATGTCTATATTGTTTTATCTGTACCATATAACTACATTATCTATATTGTTTTATCTGTACCATGTAACTACAATGTCTATATTGTTTTATCTGTACCATATAACTACATTATCTATATTGTTTTATCTGTACCATGTAACTACAATGTCTATATTGTTTTATCTGTACCATATAACTACAGTGTCTATATTGTTTTATCTGTACCATGTAACTACAGTATCTATATTGTTTTATCTGTACCATATAACTACAGTGTCTATATTGTTTTATCTGCACCATGTAACTACAGTATCTATATTGTTTTATCTGTACCATATAACTACAATATCTATTGTTTTATCTGTACCATGTAACTACAGTATCTATATTGTTTTATCTGTACCATATAACTACAGTATCTATATTGTTTTATCTGTACCATATAACTACAGTATCTATATTGTTTTATCTGTACCATATAACTACAGTATCTATATTGTTTTATCTGTACCATGTAACTACAGTGTCTACATTGTTTTATCTGTACCATGTAACTACAGTGACTGTATTATTTCATATGTACCATATAACTGCAGTGACTATATTGTTTTATCTGTACCATATAACTGCAGTGTCTATATTGTTTTATCTGTACCATATAACTACAGTGACTGTATTATTTCATCTGTACCATATAACTACAGTGACCATATTTTATTAGAAGTATACCTCAGTACAGTTTATACAAATTAGGACAGTGTTGCACCCTTGAAAAAGAATTCTAATTCCATTCGACGCGTGAACACTTTTTGCACTCACGATAGGGACTTACATTAAAAAAAATACAAACGTCAAACCTAATCTGAATTTAATTTTGGTCTAATCTGTCAGAGAAACATTGATTTTCCATATAATGTAATCCAGAACGCACTCGTTAGAGTCCTAACGAAGCAATTTACATAATATTATCTCAATAAATTTTATTTCATTTATGATAGACTGTATAGGTGATATTAGATTCGGTTCCAATTAAACATTATTTGATGGTTTTTATTTCAGGAATATGGCATGCTCTTTTAAATTAAGAATTGTAGGTGACAAGTTACCTATTAGGTATTGCGCGATATTGCAAACATCAGTCTTCTGAACACGTGCTTGTGTTATAAATAAGTGTAAAAGAGCACCGCACCGTTATACAGTGCAACATCTCCAACAGCAACACCCTTTGGGAGAAGCAAAATTATATAGTTGTTGAGAGGTTGTTGCTCTAGAGAGGTTAAATTAATAGTTAAAACCATGGAGTGTGAAAATTTCAAGCTGTTGTTGAAGGAAGGTTGTTGCTCAAAATCTCGGTCAGTTTGGGTAAAAAACTCTAGGTCATCAGGGCCAATAAAGGGAAAACCTTGTGAACGCTCTAGAAATCACTGTTTTGATTGGATTTTCATGAAACTTTGTCAGAATGTTTGTTTTAATGATATGCAGGTCAGGCTTGATAATGTGTCATCTGCGGTCATAAATTAGGTCACCAGGTCAAATTGCTGGAAAACCTTGTAAACACTTTAGAAGTCTCTTCTTTGTTTGGATCTTCATGAAACCTCGTCAGATTGTTTGTCTTTATAAAATCTTCGAAGATGGGTCATATGGGGTCAAAGACTAGGTCGCTAGGTCAAATCTTATGAAAAACCATGTTAGCACTCTAAATTTCACAGTTATAATTGGATCTTCACCAAACATTGTCAAATTGTTTGTTTTAGTGATATGTAGGTCATGTACAATTATGAGTCATCAGGGAGCAATCACTAGATCACAATGTCAAGTATTATCTTTAATCTAGGGCCAATAACTAGGTAACCAGATAAAATCTTAGGAAAACCATATTAACAATGTAGTTGCCAAATTTTGATTGGATCTTCACCAAAGTCTTAATGATATGAAAGACAAGTTCGTGCATGGGTCATCTGGGGTCAAAAACTAGGTGACGGGGTCAACTCTTAAGAAAACCTTGTTTACGCTGTAGATGTCATTGTTTTGATTGGATCTTCATCAAACCTTGTCAGAATGTTTGTCTTATTCATAATTATGTAGGACTAATTCGGACATGGGATGTCACAGTTTTGATTGGACCTTGTAAGAATGTTTGTTTTAATGATATTTAGGTCATGTTCGAACATGGTTATTCTTTGCCAGACACTAGGTCACTAGATCAAACTACTGAGACCATATTAATTTCTCTCTGTATATTCTTTATTGGACCACATTCTCAACCTTCCCAATAGACATTCATGCTTTTATATCTCATTAAACGGCTTCGTTCTCGGCATTAATGAAAGCTTTGACTACATCCTGAGTTTAGCTATAATGAAGGGATATAAACGAGCGTTTTATCTTGTCGATGTGTTCTTCAAAATAGAAGGCAGCTTAAGAACAAACACGTGCAATATACTTAAAACTATTAGAGATTTATTCAGGAGGTTAAATAAGCCTTGATGTAGTTAATTGCTATATGTGAAATTATAATGATGGTATTACTTGAGTAATTAGTATTCGTTCTACTTTTATAGATTTTATTGTGATTGGAAAATACTGTCATGAACTCGGAAACTGTTTATTATAGTATCGTGTTACCAAACATATATGAAATATGGCCATAGCTGGCTACGGCGACGACATGGACCCGCAGACAGACGCGATATGGATTTTATCCTCAACTTTTATAGTGTTCACGATGCAATCAGGTAATAAAATCATTTGTTTTATTTCCGTGGGTTTAAAAACGCCATTTGTCAACGATATTTCAGTCATATAAAGCAGCCAGTTTACCAAACCAGTTTTCCTAGGTTGTATTCTAACCAGTACTGACTAAGTCTTCCACAAGGAACCGGCAACGTTTCCACATATGGAGCAAATTAGACATTTTTGTCAAATTTTATGAAATGGTATATGACCTACCGCGGTCGAGCTTCAAACCGGGATAGTCGGGTAACATGTCTATAGTCAATCGCATTAACAACTGCACCACGACTGCAACCCCTAATAAAATCATTAGTTGTAATCTAATTCATAATTCGTAGCTGTATTGTATCATGTGTATTGTAAAATTTAGAGAAAAAAAAATTCACGGAAAATGTTTGTAAACAGTACTGCATTATTATTGTATATAATTTACTCGAACTAAGCATACATGTTTACAAACATTATAACACAATCAATTGTAATTTGTAATGAAATATACGTGTACATACGTATTTACTGCTAAACTACAAATTATTCATTAAACTACATATTATTAATTAGTAATGCATTTTTGTAACATGGATTTACTAAGTTGGTTTAGTGATTACAAGTTTTAAGACAAGTTTTAAATTTGAATATTATCTAAATGATATCAGCATTTACGAAAACATGACTTCATTGGTTAGATATACATGTAGTTGTATTAGGGCACACAATCATGCAATCGAGGAAGGTAAATGTAAAAGTATTGAAAAAAGCCAGCGTATTTGTAAATCATGTAATTTGAATTGAGTAGAATCAGAGTATCATTTTCTTTTAGCATGTCCGTTATATTGTGATCTCAGAAAAAAATATTTACAAAAAAAAACATTCTACGAGGCAAAAATCTACTCTTTCGTTTTATGATAAATTTGCATAGTAATACAAAATTACTTCAGATTGCATCTTTCATTTATAACGCCAATAAATCGAGAGGTTCTTCCTCACGTCGTGCAAGGTAATTATTTTTCTCGAAACGAAATCGCAGGTTTGGTACGAACCTCATGAATTGTACTGAACTGTTTCTGTTTATATTTTATATAGTGAAGATAATTATACCCATTTATATTTTATTGTACTAACATATATACTACATTAACAATGATTAATGATTGTATACGATATGCAATGCTTCTAATTTCATTTATCTTTTTGACATGCATTTTCAACTATACATGTATATTTCAGTACATAACTGACAATATTTTTATAATGAGTCTTCTGTTACACTTATGAAGTTAAACTTTTTCTCTTTTTTTTCATCCATAGATTTTTTCATTCCTATTAGAGATAAATCATAAATCCGGTTATATTCTTCATTTCGTTTCGGTAGATTTTATATCCGGTTATTATTTGTAATACTTATCTTTTGTGTATTAGATGTCTACAAATTCTTTAATTTTCAATAATAGCATAAGCACTGTTACTATTTTTTTTCAAGAAGGCCACATTATAAAAAAAGTATTGTTTCATTTTCATCATTGTTAATGTTAACCTTCAGTAAATAAAATTATTATCATCATTATTATTATTATGCTTTCATTGTATTTTCACGTGTATTTTTTAACATTAGGCGTAAAAGGGATTCGCTTCTGGCTGCCCGAGCCACCTTTTTGTCCCCGCTGCTGATGCAATAACCATATCAATAGAGTTGGTGTTTTTTTATTTGGCGGTATCTTATATACCTTCTTAGTTATAGCATGACATAGCATTATACCCTTGCACGGTTTATTTTTCTGCTAGTTTATAAAACATATTTATTTTTTTGTGAGATGTTGGACAAAACATGTCTTTTGTTTATTGAGAATATTATCTATGATGTGATCTTGCTCATTCTCCAAAAAATATAATCCAAGTTATTCTGGAAATATATTAACAAAATAAAATGATATACTTAACGCTGATATAAGTATAATGTACGTATTGTGCAAAGAACATTAGTTCCAGATCATTTCGTTCTAAAACAGCAACATAAAACATACATCATTATTTTATTCATGCATTGAAGTTAACAATCGTAACTACTCGGGCATTTCCGTAACTTAGAAATACGCAAGTGTAGGGTTACAGATTATGGTTATGCGGTTTCCGGTCACTACATTTTCAATGCTAAGTACTCGTTTTCAAGAACCATTCTCTGAATTATAGACTTTCTAACGTGCTTATTATTCGCGATTGATAAAATGGGCATCAACTTCCGGTTGAAAGAGAAACAGATTGTTTCCATCGTTGGATTCCCAGGGTCAGCCATGATGGAAAGTAGCCCGTGAACAACAACAACAAAATGACGGCCCGCTTATTATGTCCGGGGCACTTTTCTTTAGACAAACACCGAGGAGTTCCGATTATGGACTTAGTACAGACAATCATGACGACAGTAATCTCAGATGCAGTAAGAAATCGGATACAGCGAAGTAACATTTAGAGTCCACAGAAATTCACTACTGTAATTAATTCTTGAAAGTCATAATGACTTTCAAAGCTCTATAATAACAGTATTCCTTTGGACAATATTCCAAAAGATTTTTTTTCGGATTCGCAGCAATTATTTCATACAAAAAAATGAATGTATTGGGTCGATAACGTTGTCGTAACTCGTTTCTATGGTGATGGGTGATAGAACGCCATAATGGAGTTATGATTTCCGTTCCAACATATTCTAGTCGATATGTCTTGTTGAATTACTTTGTATTAATTGTCATAGAAAACTGACTTACCGAAAGCATCTATTGATCTACAACTTGCTTAAAGGTTTCTAAAATATGTAATATCGTTGGACATACATTGTATCTTCAATCTCATTTTCCATGAAAAATGGTTCGGAAACGGTTTCAGTTATATACAACGGTCGGTCCATCTAACCAGCTTTTCCTGGACTGTATTCAAACCAGTACTGGCTTATCCCCCAACAAGAAACCGGTATTTAAACAACACGGCCAGGAATTAGAATCCGGATGACCGGGTAACAGGTCCAGCTTACTAATCAATGGACTACGGTCATGACTAATAATCTATTGCTTAATATCGTATCAATGACGTGATGATAAGTATTTAATCAAATCCTAAAAATAGATCCAGAGTTTATAGAAATGAAACAATGACAATGTTTTGTGACAAGCGACCGAGCGGTCCACTTTTCGACAGATGTTAGAAATTTCAAACCCTGAACCTGGAAAGTTGAGACTGTCAATTTCCAATCTATAGATATACACCTTCGTTTATTGCCAGGCATTGCTTAATCTCGAATCATTTAACAAGTAAAACAGTTAAGTAGTTTGCTTTAATTTCTGTATCTATGAAATATTGCTTTTAACCTATATCCTATATTCTAATAGAAATCGGGTGATCGTGTCATTAATTTCCGCAACCATTTAGATGACATATACATGTATTATAATGGCGAGCGAGGTGTGGTCATACATGATAAACTAGTTCACCAGAGAAACAATATATCGTTGCATTACGAAAACTATCCTGAAGTAAGTAACAAAAGCCTTAACAACTGTATGGGCTATTTATAAACCTACGATCGGATATCAAGATCATCTAGAGCTGATGTTAACACACTTAAAGCATGTTCATGTTCACTTAGTCAATGATAATTATGTCCGTGTTCTCCAGAGCTAGTCATCAGCATTTAATTAATCGTCTCCTCCAACTATATTGATCCATGTCCATTTTAGAGGTTTCCATACACGAGCAACGGTTTGTTTACCTCACCAATGGTCTTTGCTACCCGCCAAATCTTTCCTTTCCTTGAATACCTGCTGTGATCCAGCAAATTGTTATTTCATCATACACATGGAGAAGTATAGGATGTGGCACGTCCGTGTCTTGATTTTATTTTTTTGTGTGTTTAATATCGTTTTCCAGCGATGTTTCAGTTATATACGGCGGCGGGTTCTGTATTCTTCCCAAAACTAACCAAGCATTCCACAAGGAACCGGCAAGTTCTCCACATATCAGTGAAAATCGACATTATGTCAATTGTTCTTACTGCGGCGACGCTTGATATTTGTATTGCCTAATAATAAGTTGAAATAAAAAAGTACGAAAATAAACTACATTGTATATGTATATTGATAATTAGATTTGATCCGCCTCCGTGGTCGAGTGGTTATAAGGTCGCTGTCTTCAAATCACTGTAACCTCTCATTGATAAAGGGTCGTGGTTTCGAGCTGTACTACCGACCATGTCTCTTTATGTGAGAAAGTAGGTACGGTTGCTTATGGAGGATGGTAGTCTATTACTGGTTCTTCACAGGAACGATGGTTAGGCGAATGTATGACTCTGACTGTTGAAAAGGGGCGTAAAACTCGATCAAACAAACAAACAAACAAAAATGATGATATTAATCTTGGTAGTGTAGTCGTCTAGTAGTTGACGTACTGAGCATAGTGGCAGTAATGCTCCTTGTTGGGTGCAGAATTCATGCCATCCTTTAGGCAGGACGCGGCACTCTGACAGTGGTGAAACGGGATGCGGAACTCACATTTGTTCTTGAATGGGACGCGGGACTCACTCCTTAAAATTTGGAGGGACGCGGGACTCAGCGATAAAAAATAAAAGGGACACAGGACTCGTGGGGAGGGGTATTACAGCCCCATTATACAACGAATAATGTACAGCAACAAATAAGCCTGCATAAAAACAATGGAACTTGGTGTCTATTTATTTTGCCTTTCTATTACAGTTCCTATACCTAGCATCACTTTTATAATTATTATGAAGCGGAAAGTTATTTCCAACTTTTCAGAAAAGAATCGGTATGGTGAATCAATTGAGCGGGGATATAGAACAAGGGACTATACTTTGTACTTTAGGTGTTTTTTTTTATATTCGCTTTTCGCGCCTATTTTTTGTCCAAGAGGCTGTGTACGAGAACCGTTGTTTTCATTGTGATATGGCCGTAGACAATGCAAGGCTATGCTGAAGATAATTCACTTAAATATCTTATGAACAAAGACCTATTCACGAAAAACGGGTTTTATTCAATGGAGTTATTTTTAACATTCACCGATTTACCATGAATACAGATAAATGGAATATATATATATAGGTTAAGTGATCTTGTAAAGACGCACGTTTACAAATCCCGGCACTAACAATTGGGACAAAATATTTTGATTTTTTGACGTTTTAATAAAAAAATACTGGCTTTATTATACCGTGCAAATTATTTTAAGGTCAGCTTAGAAACCAAATGATGAGATATGTATGAACCATACGCATGAAAACACAGGTTTGAAATGAACTCATATGTTACATGTCTACTACAGTCGCCTTTATAGTTTTTAGTCTTGTTGAATCCATCATCCAAGATTACCTGTTCGAAGCCTTCTGAACACTTTTACCATCGGGAATAATTAGGTAGCATAAGATTAATCGACATCTATGAACATGAGTTCGTAAAACATTAACGCTTTTAAAAGTGTACGAGCATAATATGACCGGCTGCTTGTATATCGTTCGTGGGTGGGTTTTTTTTGCTCTAAATACTGTGGAATCATTAATTTTCGTTGGGGATTTAATTTCGTGGATTTCGTGGGTCGGCTCATCCACAAAATCAAATCCCCACGAATTTAGATGCTGAGATAATGCATTTCTTGTCAAAAATCAAAATCCACGAATTTATGTCCCCACGAAATAGCCATTTTAGTAAAAAAAACACGAAAATTGAGTCCAACGAAAATAAATGAAAATACAGTAATCGATGGTGGCTTTTAAAATAATATTTATTCACGTTGTGGCCTTTATTCGGAAGTTGCCGCTAACACAGGCCGGTTTGACTTTAGTTCTCCATTTCTGTATAATAGATGGAGTGAAAATGGATATTGTGAAGTTTTTATTCGGTTCTCAAAGAGTTCTCTGTGGGCATATTCTACTGTATTTTATAATTATTACAGGCTTTGGGTTATTAGAAAGTGGATCGGTCAGCGTAAAGAATGAGCTAAACATTATGGTAAAGAATGCCGTGGATGTCGTATTTGGTGGACTCACTTACTGGACATTTGGCTACGGGCTTAGTTTTGGCGACCATGAATACAGCAATCCCTTTGTGGGCTGGGGTGGCTTCTTTGTAAATGCCGATGAGGATAAGCTTGGCGTTGTGTATTCGAAGTTTTTCTTCCAAGCTTCGTTCGCAACAACAGCTACAACTATTGTTTCAGGTTAGTTATCTTCACGTTTGTCTTAAATATGGATAAATGTATGTGTCAGTTTGTAATTGGTGCCGACACTCCAGAATTTGTAGAATTCTTAGCTCATGACCAGCTGCGATCCTTATAGATTGTGGGAATCAAAACTGAGAAATGCCCTTATACTCATGTTTTGGTCATAACGCCTCCTTGTAGTTTAGCAAGCTAGTACCCGAATGAGTTAGAGGATCCCTCCCCCTTTCTGCTAAACTTCAATAACACATGTAATACGCTGGATAATAATGTCTGATCGGTCAAAATCGAACTATTGAAATCATTGATATGTTTACAAGCATGATATTGTTTTTAATGGTCTTGATGAAGAACTGCTAACATACAACTGACGGACTGATGAGTGAACGGATTGAACATACCAAGCCCTTGTGGAGAAATAAGTATGTGATGGTTTTTAAAATTCATTTATATACCAATGTGTGTCTCAATGTTGGTGTTAGTGACTTAAATGGGAACATCATGTTTGATTTTTCATGGAGCATGTATATTATGTTTTTAGGTGCAATGGCGGAAAGAACAAAATTAACGTCGTACATGGTATTTTCCATGTTTAATACCATATTGTTCTGTATTCCCGCCCATTGGGTATGGTCATCTAAAGGGTGGTTGTATCGGCTGGGCGTTGTTGATATAGCAGGGGCGGGACCAGTGCACATTGTGGGTGGAGTTACAGGACTTGTTGCAACCCTCATTCTGAAGCCACGACATGGACGCTACACTGGTACAGTGAGCAGGATTCCACAAATGAGCTCTCCGACTAATGCCGTGTTAGGAATGTTCATGTTATGGTATGCTTGATATTATATTTAACGATCGATGTACTACATTCAAACTAACCGTAGAAATGCTTTTAAATGTCTTTGTTTGAATATGGTTTACGTCATTTTTTTACGACAACTGACGTCACTTACGGATCACGTGCACCCTTAAACCAGTTATGTTCCTCGCCCTTGTCTTGAGTCAGCGTATACATAGTTCCCACATCTACAATATTTACCTCCCTTGGCGGCCATCTTTGTTGGCAAATTCAACAAGCATTGATAGAAGTTTATCGTTTTGATCATTCTAAATACAGGATGTGACAACAACATTTGCTTAAAGCTGATGTGCTTATGGCCTTAACAACTTCATTATGAAGTTATCTTTGATAAATTGAGTTATTTAATAACCAATTTTCTTATTTTTTCTATTAAGCGTATAAGAAATTTGCCAACTAAGATGGCTGCCAAGGGAGGTAAATATTGTAGATATGGGAACTATGTATTTAGCTAACCGGACGAACAACTCAATTAAAAAATGCCCTTCTTCTCAAAGACAAAAAGAAACAGAACAGACGAAGCAATCGAATGATAAACTACAGAACCGGTGCCTAAAGATAGGGACGGTCGCCCTAACCGTACACACCGTACGTTACATGTGTGTGACCGTATTGTATTTTAGAGTAAACCATTTGAATAAGTATTGTTTCTCTTTGTTTGTTTTAGGTGGGGCTGGCTCGGTTTTAATTGTGGAAGTACGTTTGGAATTTCTGGGTTAAAATGGAAACTTGCTGCTAGGTATAGCTATAACAAAAATATTCCCAGTAGACATAATTCTTAATAACGAACAGTCAAACGTTTACAAATTTTCTAATCATATAACTTATTAATTTGTTATCGACCAAATTCTTCAGAGCAATTTTCTCCCTTAGATCTGCGCTGCATGATTTGTTTAACTGATATGCATATATGTAGCATAAAATGTGTATGTAAAAATATATGCTTTTATTTTCTACATCAAGTTATTTTTTACGTTACGTCTAGGGTGATATTGTTAGTTACTCGGTTTAATACTGACCCGATACGGTGTGATATGTGTACAGGGTCCGTATATAAATATTGGGTAATAGCTCGAGCTTAGTATCCATTTACTAGGGATGTCAACCGGAGTCCGGATATCCGAACGTTCGGATCCCGTTCCGAAGTTCGGATCCGATTTTTGGATCCGGATGTTCGTATCAAAATACTACTGTCGTCTAAAATACGTATAAATGTTGCTGAAATCGACTGTCATAAAATATAATCAAAGTGTCGAACACACGGGGTGCAATTAAGTCGACGTCGTCATGGTGATGACACATAGAATATGCTAGGCCTACAATATACACCGGTGACACTACTGACATCGCATATCAACATTTTACTTAAAGTACGGTATATTGCGATTTTATTTAAATGTTAAAACTGAATAATAGTAATGACGATTAATTTTTCACACGTCTTATTATAATGAAAGATTGTCATTTGATGATTGAATGTTGATAATTAAAGACTTATTATCAAGTTTCAAAGTTTATTTAGTGATACCGCTTAATCCTAGACCGATCTGAGTAGCATAAAACGACTTTAAAAAATCGGTCCATAAAAGTTTCATAAAATTCGGTCCATCGCTAAACCTGTACGTGCATAATGTCACAAACCTTGCTGTATGTTGTTCGCGCCATTCTCAATACCCCAATTATTAGAACACGTCGGGGTAATAATGCAATCGCGCGGAGCGTTCATTTGTTAATCCCATCAAATCGATGTTGATTGTAATTCGTCCCAACACGTGGTAGATAAGAGTAAAACAATTAATGCACTGATTTTTTGCGTTAAGTGATGTGTTTGCACAAAGTTAGCGATTTCAATTGTTTAACACAAATTATGCTGCATATAATTATATGTTAAGTTTGAGTTAAAGAATTCAAACGTCGTTCCGAACGCAGATTCCGTACAGTCACAGCCTGTTTCCCCCATTTTAGTAGCATTTCGGTTTAATCAAAGGCGGTGAATTGTTTTAGAAGTTGGTATCAAAGAAAAATTAGTTACAGCAAAAGGACGCCGACATTCTTTGGTCCAGTTTTAGCGACAATTCGCCATTACGATTTAGTAAATAACCCGTGTAACTTAAGATACGCGTCATAATCAAACTGGCAGGTATAGAGACATGATGGTTTTACGGCATGATGACGTACGCAATCTTTACAATAACTTTGAATTCCGGAATGTTCCTTCTGGACTTAAATAGAAACATGGCAGTGAATCTTTGAAATGGTTCACGTGCACCGGTTTGAGTAAAATACTTGCGGAGTTTGATTGTATTGTGCGTATTTGTTTTTCATTATTATTCGTTTTTTAGTCAATATTGAATATAATATTAATTCAAAATAAATGAAATTAGCGATGAACAGATGATCGCGAAAACTGGTTACGATAAAACAGTAAAAACTAAATAACTGTGTAAAGATCGATCCGAACATCCGGATGTATCCGGATGTCTGATCCGGATATCCGGATACTTGATTCGGTCAATTTTGACATCCCTACCATTTACTGACCCTGTATCACACCGTATCGGGTCGGTTAGAAGCTGTGTAATTAATTTTACCATTTAGTACCATTGGGAAATAAATTACAAAATCTAAGTAAGTTTTTCTGCTTCCAAATCCGTCGTCTACCCCAAACCCAACGGCCTCTGTCAACAGCCATAAAAAGGCGAAAAGACGACGATTCGGCGCAAAGTTCGAGGTTTAACACATTTATCGTTCCTTTCCTTTTAATGCATTCCTTTCAAAATGCCGTCTGCATGAGTCATTTTTATTTAAAAATTATGATTACTGGCTGAATATGAGTTTCTTCTGACCTAATAGGGGAACTATTAATTAGGTCGGCACGTGACCCGGCTCAACCATTCCACATGTACGAGGCAAGATAATAAATGTACAGTACGTTAGTTGTTCTCATCATTTGAGAATTGTTTAGGTTTATGAAAAATTAATACGATAAAATTATATACTGTAAAACATTGATATTATGACCAATTTTCGGATAAAAAGTCGAACTTAAAATCAAACAAATTCAGAAAACAAAATAAATACAGACACTAAATAAATGATCTTTATAATGTATATATATATTAATGTATTAACATAGAGAGATTTGTGTACTTTATACATGCACATGTATGTATATTTATACAGGTCCGCTGCTTCAACCCTGAGTTCATCGGTTTCTGGTGGTGTAGCCGGCTTTCTACTCAGGTAAATTATAAACATGCATATACATGTATCTTAAGCTTACTATTTCATGGCGTTTTCACAATTAACATGTTCAGTGCAACCTCTCCAGAGCGGCCCTCTATTTTGCAATAGCCTCCGTTCAACAAAGGCATGATATCCCCCGTTGTACGATTTAACTATTAATTTAACCTCTCTAGAGCAATAACCTCTCAACAACAGCATGATTTCCCCATTGTACGATTTAACTATTAATTTAACCTCTCTAGAGCAACAACCTCTCAACAACAACATGATTTCCCCATTGTACGATTTAACTATTAATTTAACCTCTCTAGAGCAACAACCTCTCAACAACAGCATGATTTCCCCATTGTACGATTTAACTATTAATTTAACCTCTCTAGAGCAACAACCTCTCAACAACAGTATGATTTCCCCATTGTACGATTTAACTATTAATTTAACCTCTCTAGAGCAACAACCTCTCAACAGCAACATGATTTTGCTTCTCACAAAGGGTGTTGCTTTAGAAAGGTTACATTGAATTTTATAATTACCCTTAAAGACATTGAACCAGGAATGCAAAGCATGTGACTTATGGACCAGAAAGTCCCCTAATTCCACAGTAGGTGGTAATAAAACAGACAGGGTCATTGATAGACTAGCACCTGTTTACATAATCTGTTACTCAATGCTTATAAAAACAAAAGCAATCTAGTCATAAACTTATTATCACTGTAAATCAATAAAATGTATAACCCCACTTTTTCACTAGGTGTCAAGTCTACAGACCGTGACCAGACTGGTTTTATCTGATTAGGGGCAATAAAACAATTAAGAGATTAGACCACATGTGGATTTGGGGGGGGGGGGGGATTATTGCTTGTTTTGTTCCAAAAAGTCGTTTTACCTTAGTAGACAAGATATGTGTGCTTTCTCATGATAAATTGTGCATAGTTTTGGTATTAGTAAATTATTTTCTACAGTCAAATATGTGTTATCAGCCACCTCCAAATAAAGGCCAGCCTGTGAAGAAAGAACACTCCATTGAAAACGATCATATATTGCTTAAAACAAAATGGTCTCCGAATAAATGACACATTGTCACATAAATTGGTCACAATATCTTTCCCAAGGGCGGCCTTTGTTCACAGGTTTGATTGTACTTCCTGTTAAAACATGTTCCCTTAAGTAAAAACATTCGCTTTTAGCTTTTTTACAATGTCAGTAATTAGAACTGTCATGTTTTAATTCTGATAGAAGTAACAACAGGGTAACTTCCATGAACAGTCACTTTTGAAGAACAGCCACCTCCATGTTACAGCAAGTATACTCGCAACCCAAATTGACGTTTTACTATATGTTCACTCTCTTAACAACAGCCACCTCCATTTTTCTCCTTCCCATCGGTGGCTGTTGTAGGGAGGTTTCAATGTATGTTTTAGTTATTTGGTGAAGAATCGAACGTTTGATGTCACCTACATGATCAACGGTTTGTTAGGATCGCTCGTGTCCATAACAGGTATGTTTCTAGTGCGACCGACCGACTCTTTAAAAAATCGCATGACTCCAAATATTTTTCGGTAATTTTGATAAAATAAAATTCGTTCTTTATGTCATCTTTTCGGTTTGAGTACAAAATATGTTTACCAATGAAATTAATGCATACTTATTTGTCTAATATCCTACGCACACCAATTTTTATGGATAGTCTTAAGTTTCATATTGGCTTGAACACCTTGATCTGTTGACTACTATAGTATCTAAAACTAACCAATAACACTCTTTGTATGCTCTGTACAGATTATTGTATGCTGGTATTTTTCATTTCAGCTGTGTGTGCCATTGTTCAACCCTGGGAAGGTATTATAATAGGCTTCATAGGATCGATCATTTCTAATGCTGGCGTCGCCCTCTTGGATAAACTCCGCATTGATGATCCAGTCGGTATGTTCGCTTTCACGTTTTAATGCAAATTAGTTACTTGTAAAACGAAAGAATTAGTTACCTTTAAAACGAAAGGTGTCGGATATCTGTAAAACGAAAGTATATGTTACCTGTAAAACGAATATATCACCTGTAAAATGAAAGTACAATGTATTAGTTACATTTGTACCTGTAAACGAATGTATCAGTTACCAGTAAAACGAAAGTATACGTTACCTGCTATAGAAAAGTATCAGACACCTGTAAAATGGTTTAGAAATAAATTTCAGAAGTTTCAGACGTAAATGAATGGAGATCAATGAATGCCTTCGTATCAAATAACAACTTTTCGTTATGTTCTCGTCAGGTCGTAACGTATGAAGACCGTGGTCGATTGCTGACTTCAAATCACTGTAACCTCTCATTGATAGAGGTTCGTGGGTTCTAGCCCAGCTGCCGATCATGTCTCTTAATTGTAGTCTATTACTGGTTCTTCCCAGGAACGATGGTTAGGTGAACTATCCGCCTCATATGTCTCTGACTGTTGAAAAGGGACGTAAAACTCAAACAAACAAGCATAGCATAATATTATTATATGCTAACCTAAGAATAAAACTACTTAACGTATTGTTTTTGTTGATTGTTTGCAGGTTGTGTAGGTACGCATGCCCTGTCTGGTTCCTGGGGACTTCTGATGGGAGGGTTGTTTATAAAGAAAGATCGATTACTGGACGCACTTTATCTTCATGGTGCTACAACTGGATTGTTTTATGTAAGTTTTCAGAGTCTCCGGAATTAGAAATGATATTGTAAACCTAGCTGTATTAAAAATTAAAGCACCTGATTGGCTAATCACGGTCTCAGTGACATTATTGACCAATGATAAGGCTACATTTTCCGATAGATGTGAAACATCTAACATTAAATTGTTTTTGTTTTTCATAAAATTTATTTGCATTATTTTACAATATTAACACTAACCTGATTCTCTAAATTTTGCGTATACACTGTATTTTCTTTGGTAAGATACATGTATGTCTGTTCATTAAATTAGTAATACTAATGTGATATTATCATGAAGATATCATGGTTATTTTTCATAGTTCATAATGAAACAGTGACGTCACATGAAAGCCATTCATGAGAATTTATACTGAAATAGCTAGACAACTTGATCCCATGTAATGATGAACACGATACAAGCTCCTTGATACAAAGTAGTCTATAAATAGAAATAAAAGGGAGAGAAAATCAACAAAATCTAAATTTTCAATTATCAATCAGGCATAGTTTTAATCTTTTTCATGGTAAAATACCTAGCTTATCTCTATTTTTTGTGAAAGCGAGCGGGTCATGGTTGAATTTGAGGTTATAGCTTAAGAGAGGGCCGCTCTGGAGAGGTTGTACAGTATTTTGTCTTTTTAAAATTTTCAACATTTCTTCAACATTGACCAAACTGGTAGCCATAAAAATGTGTTTATTTTCAGGGTGGAGGTTTTCGTCAACTCGGTGTTCAGTTTCTAGCTTTAGTGTCGATCATAGTGTGGACGGTAGTTGTGTCATACACAATATTCAAAGTAATTGCCGTAACCATGGGGCTTCGTGTTTCTCTGGAGGAAGAAATAATTGGTGCAGACATTGTAGAACATGGCATTGGTTTGTCTTTGTTTTTGACTTCGCCCATATCTTTGACCTTGTGACAGTTTGAATACTGACCATCGTGATATAAGTTGCTTAAATGGGATACACGCTCGACCCATAACATAAATGCAACACCGAAAAACTTATATGTACTTGTAACGCAGTTCGTAGTTCGCGATTCCAAAAAAATGTCTTATATGAAAATCACAAAGTTGATAGTATACAAACTTACGACGGTCAGACACATTTTATCTTCATTGTCAGTTTTAGTTTCAATAGATTTTAGTGTTTTGATTTTAAAGAACTTGATTAGTATTACAGTCATCACAAATACCTACAATTTTATGTAATAATGATAAGTCACAGGCACCTTTTAAATCAATATCAAATTCGTCACTTATCCATCGTTAGGGCAAATACTAACAAATGCCTTCATGTATTATCCATTTTTTTTATTAAACGGTTGAATTACTAGAATATTTTTATCTAAAAATGTAAATTGGTTTTATTTATTATCCTACAGGCGATCTCGTATACAATCGTAAAACAAAGAGTGTATCATACCCGCCTTGTGTTCGGGACCTGGAATTAGATATTGATTCAAATGGTGCAACTACAACACGAATCTCCAACGAAGCAGGACAGAACCGATTTATTGGGCATACGCATCTTCTTGGACATTGTGGACAACGAAGGGCAATGGATGAAATAAACAAGGAAATATCTCGTGGTGTGTCTCGACGAAGAACTATATATGAATGCTCTACCTCGTCTACAGGTTTAAGTGAGGAAAACACGGGCGATGTTCACGTGACGATTCCAAATATTATTAATAGATCTAATAATATTGGTGTTAACAATAAGAATTCCAGCAATACGACCAAACGTATGTCTTTTATTCAACAATTTCGTAATCGAGTGTTTTCGAATAAGTTGAAAGCTGGTAACCATCTTGATTTAAATGACAACAATCGTGTTATGAAGCAAAGACAAACAAGAAAGAGGTCATCAAAAATGCGTAATGGTATTTTGAAGACGAAACAAACTAAGGGATTATCTGGAGCTCGACGTTCATACGGACACACACATAAACATTCTAATGTTTCATTCATCTGCGAGGGTGAGACCTCGAACTGTAATGGAGTAACACTGGGTGGTCCCCAAAGTTCAGATACAGTGTCTACTGAACTTCCTGATTTAAGTTTTGATATTGGTCCTGGAGAATTCCTAGGGGATAATAAGGGTGTTATCGCAGAAAGTACACACTTTTGATGGCACTTCATGCTCAGATTTAAGTGTAGCACATAGGGTGTTAACATTTTTCGGCAGCTTCTTTCCACTTTTGGCACCAGCGGTACAAATGTTTATCGGTAACACAAGTGCCATGATACAGTCAACATTATTTTCAGAGTTATGCGCCTTTTTAACTTAGAAAATTGAACCCACAACTCTAAAAGTATTCAAGTTATCGGCATGAAACTTCATTATGTTAATCCATCTGATTGAGAAGAACTGAGAAGAGCTGCAATACGCAAGAGCCATAATGATAATTCTTGATTTTTATGCTTTAGTCATTGTCTTCGTTCAATTAATGTTCATGCTTCAGTTTTTAATATATACGTAATTGTTTTTTCTCATTTTCATATTTCTGTTCCAATTTCACTTTGAACACTTCTCATATCTGTTGTGAATATGTAAGTTATTTCTACAGTTGTGAGAGACGTTGGAAATGTATAACAATGAATCATGCCTACCGAATCATTTTTCCCCTAAACTACATGTATATTTTTCTATTTTTCCTAAACTATAAATTGTGTAAGTTTGTTTTAAACTTAAACTCTTCATTAATTGTGTTTTCAATATTTTACTTGTATTTATGTTAGTCGTCCTGGTAAAACCTTCTGTATTGTCACTTGTTCTATTTACAAAAACAGACGAGCGTTGACCTCGCTCTCTGGTGCTCGTGTGTTTATGTTTGAAATAACCCAGGGTAACTGAACTAATCACAGAACTTGTAATCTGATAGGGAATCTACATAATTAGATGTCAACGAACGTGGAATGGTGTTTCGTTATTATCTTTAGAAACGAAATATGACACTTCATTCAACTAGATAAAGATGACTCTTTTATAAACTCTGCAGTTTGGATGAAATTTCGTGAACATTGTTTTTTGTGAGTAAAATAAATAAATTGAGTATGAACTTTTGAGGACACTTGTTGTAGGATGATATTTATATTATTTGTCTTTGGCAGTTTACATTCCAGCCGTTGATATCGATTACAGATGCTTATTTAAAGGAGTTAGTAGTAACAGGTAAGCTGAAAATTAACATAAATTACGTGTACAATGTATTATGTACGAAGGATAAGAAAAAAGAGTGAAGTTGCAATGAAATTATCATTATTTTTAATTTAAGTTTTAAAATATGATAACAATCTTTTCTAATTGACGTTAACAACTAGACAGTGTAGTGGTCGGTCGGGTAAGTAAAACTGTGTAAGCTCCATCCCTCTTTAGTAGACTTGGATTAATATAGTACCTGTATCAATACAAAGTGGCAATTCTAGTTGTTTTATAAGCGAAACATTTCAAACCTTTCTGTCATGCAGAACTAGTCAACGAATAGATTCAGAAACACGTGATCGCGACACACAATACATAGAAAAGGGTAAAATGTGTTCAGTTAAAAAGCGCAATGTAAAATATTCTGATACTATAGCTGATGCAATTAAGTTTTGTTTAAAACAATTTAGCCGCTAATTTCCATTCTAAACGGTTTGTTGTTAGGGAAAGAAAGGGAAATTCTGTTACTCAGTAGGGGAAACTTCCCGATCGGGAAATCAGTAATTTGGTTTTCCCCTATTTCCCGAATGGGAAATCTGTAAAAAACTGTTACTACATATAGTAACAGATTTCCCGTTCAGGAAATAAAATCACTACATGTACGTTTGACTAGTTTTACTTAAAACGCCCGATACATTAGAATACGTATACCAAATGTGTATCTTTAAACTGAATACATGCATGAATAACAAATTGAACATAAAAGATATATCTAATTAACTTTCTACCGTTCAGATTAAAAAAGGTTACTTTTAATTGAACACTGAAATTGCGAAAAGGCAATGTTTCCCGATTTGGAAACTTAATTTCCCGATCGGGATATACATGTATATTCTACAATGACCTCAGGTGGGAAATTTGTAATGACGTATGGAACGAATTTCAACCATTCCAAATGGCCAATTAATTAAAACTTGATAGAACATGCCAAAGGAACATATACAATCAAAGCATGGAGAGTACTGTCAGGAGAGAAGTTTAAATGTATTAGATAACTACAGTGTCATACTGCAAAGTGAGTGACCAAACAACAGTTATGCTAATTTATTTTAACACATAATTATGAGACAAAAAAGTAAGCCAGTTCATTGAAATGTAGGATAGCTAACAGATGGATAAAAATTGCACCAATATTAACAGACAATTAACTTTGTGCTGCTTGATACTGTAGCAGATTAACCATAAAGGAGACATGGGTCACTAGGTGCAGTAAGATAATAAATCTGTTTAATTGCGACTCAACTCAATTCTTCTCACTGTATGTTGCATGTTATCAGATGCAATGCCTTCAATAAATGATAGAAGTACACTTTTAGTACTTCCATTTGTATACCATTCTAAATTCATGTCATTGAGAGGTTTTATATTTCTATTCATACAATGTGTTTCTCTTCTGATGATCCAAGTGCATAGATAAGTAATGCTCTTTCATCTTAAAATTGTGACAAACCTACAATTTTAAGGGAACCCAAATGAAAAATAAAAAATATTGATAAATGTTTATTTTGAATGAATGTAAGGCAAGATAACCTGATCATCTTTGCCAAGTTATTCTTAAGTTTTGTCTCTTCCAGTATTGTTCAGCTTCTGTCTTCTATACATGTTAAAATATGTTAGCATAACTGTAGTTAATATCACATTAAAAGTCACTCAACTTCAATATTAGTGTCTTCAGCAGCAATGCTATGACATGCTTGATTTACCTGAGGCCATTGTAGAATATATATCCCGATCGGGAAATTAAGTGTCCGAGTGGGAAAATATTGCTTTTAGCAATTTCAGTGTTCAATAATAAAAAAAAATAATAGAAAACTGAAAAAATAAATCTGAACGGTAGAAAATTAGATATATCTTTTAAGTTTAATATGGTATATTCACTTTAAAGATCGAATGCGTATTCTTATGCACCGGGTGTTTTAAGTGAAACTAGTACAAAAGTAGTGATTTTATTTCCCGAACGGGAAATTTGTTACTATATTACTATTACTATATAGAGTAACAGATTTCCCGTTCGGGAAATAGGGGAAATCCCACTTAGAGATTTCCCGATCGGGAAGTATCCCCTACTGTTACTGTAGAGAGGTACAATGTATATAGTATTTCACACATATGAAATATTACCCAATGTTAAACAATTAATTTCTTGATAGAACTGGGATCTACCAAATCAGATACCATCAATTAACCCCTCAGATACATACACGAACCAATGATATTAAATAATAAGTATCCAAAAGTTCGAGAGATTTGGTTTATGAAGAAATCGAGGTACTATTCCGATTGTGTTACATGTGTGTATATATACGTCATTGGTGTTACTAAGTAAAATCATTGGAATTGATTTTGTTAACATGTTTGTAGATTTCATTACGTAGACGTTAAAATGGAACTGCGTGCATGTATTCGTGGAGAAAATGTTACATCTCAAACTGGACACTTATTTATCATAATGGACATTATATAGTAATCGTTCACAAACAAACACGGTCTAGATTATGGAAATACTAAACTGATGATAACTCGTTCACACCTTGTCAGTATATTTAGACTCTCTAGATCGTAAAAACAATTAAGATAGCAATTAAATGAGCTTGATTCAGGACTGCCTAATCTACGGGAAACAAACATTAAAGCATTGGTACTTTGTTTTGATAAACCACATGTTGGAAGATGGCTATGTGAGAGGTTGATTTTAATCGTGACAGTTGACATTTATGAATGTTTGTACAAACATTATTTTACCTCCCTGTCGAAGGAAAATGGATGTATTGCTTAATTTGCACATGTCAGCCGATTGGTCGGGAGGTCGGCCCGTCCGTTCGTCTGTAACCAAACATTGTACGACTAATAACTGGAGAACGCTTCAGATTTTATTGTGAGGTTGGTCATCATATGTAGATGACCCCTATTGATTTTGAGGTCAGCATGTCAAAGGTCAAGGGCACAGTGACTTTCAGTTAAAAAACCTTGTCCGATCAATAACTCGAAAACGACTTGGCCTTACGTCCTCTGATTTGGTTTGACGGTTGGTCATCGCATGTAGATGACCCCTATTGATTTTAGGTCAGTATATCAAAGGTCACAGTGAACTGAAGGTACAAAAAACCTTGTCCGATCAATAACTAGAAACGATTTGGACATTGGTCCTCGGATTTGGTCGTTAAGTTCTATAGAGTCAGAGGTCAAGGTCTTACTACGCAGTAAGGGGGCATCCATATTTCACAAACATTTCTTTTTTTTAAAGGTATTAAGAGCTACAAATATGGCTGCATATTCGTTGAAGGCCTAAAACGTATTTAAATGGCAGCGGTGTTGTACGTGTTGTCGCCCATCTGTGGATTGTAATGTTCAGGTTCCCAGTTTTCTAACTTTACAATTTAATGCTAATAAAAAAGGAACACTGTTTTTTCCCAAGTGTATGCACCTTTACTGAGTCTATATTATATACCTGTGGCTCGTGTAAAACTCAGATTAGTCTATTACTAAAATATAGGATTATCATAATAAAAGTAAAGCCTACATGCATGGGAATTAATGATTTATAATTACTCATGGATTTTATACCCCCTTCCCCGTATACTGAATGGAGCGGCCAACGTAAAAATTATATGTATCTAAAACTTGCCCATCGAACGTGTTTCTATATATATCATGTGTAAACTTTTAGATGGAACACAGTGAGTGTAAAGAATGTGCATGATGAAATTATAACAAACATGAATGTATGCATGAGCATTATCAATATGAGAATATATATAAGAATTAAATACCATATTCCAGTTATAATAGTATATATTTTTTATTATATAGTATATAGCTTAGCTTAATAAGCTTAGCCAGGGATGCTATATTACAGGGATACGCAACGGACGGAAACTGGCTGAAAAACAGTGCCTAGGGATATTCGCGCGAGAGCGCATGCGCACGCATTTACCGTTAATGTCGATGTCTAGCAGATAAAATATGGGTCAAATATTCTCTTCCATCGGCTTAAATAAATGCTGTTTTTGCATAGAGTTTTTTATATATTGATCTTAAAGTGTTAAATATATTACAGATGTTGTAATTTTGTTTCTAAATATTAGTGGTTCTAAAAATTTCCAAGTTTTTGTGACCGTTCGAAAATAAAACGGACGTGATAATTTGACCGAAATGGTCGCACAATAGAAAATGTCATTTTTTTGCGACAGCTTTAGTACATGAAGATATTCTTAATTTCACGATATTTTGCCGTGGTTGAAGTGTGACATACTTCTATATTGGCTGCATATCTATATTTTCATGTTTTATTTTGTTATAATACATAATTTCGCGATCGATTATGACCCAGTTTTTACAATTTACAAAATGGAGGCCTGATCTGACGAGGAAAATATTGCACTTTTTGCGACATCATTTGTTTGTGAAGATATACTCTATATCAAAATTTTCTTCCATAGTTTGACACTTATACACGTCGATATTGGCGGCATGATAATATTTTCATGCTTACTTTTGTAAAAGAACACAATTTCGCGATTGATTATGACCCCATTTTTACGATTCAATTCAATGGCGGCCTGATCTGACGAGGACAATATTTCACTTTTTGCAACACCATTTGTATTTGAAGGTATACTAAACATGAAAATTTTCTTCCATATTTTGAGACTGACATACGTCTGTATTGACGGCATAACAATAATTTCAAGAATTATTTTGCTGTAGTACCTTATTTCGCTCTCGATAATGATCCATTTTTATCGGTGCATAGCAAAACGAAAAAGCATCATATAAGCACTAAATTACATAGATTTTAGCGCAAACCAGAAACGGTGTAACCCGAATATATTATTTGGTATGCACATATTTTCACACCTATTATTCGAAATCGTCAATTCATAACAATGGCTGATTGAGAATCAACTGGCATGTGACAAACAATATGTACATCAATTCATACACGAAGCGTGTCAACAGTTTAATTTTACAGATTGAGTAAAGTCAATCAGTTTATTCATGACTCGTAGAACATTATGTACATATAAGATACAGATCAATTCTTTAAATATCTACTACATTTAGTCAAAGACTTGAAATAATGACGGTATATTACGCACATTATAATGCTAACAGAATTCCTTGCAGTTATTCTATATCTGTTTATAATGAAGAGAGCAATGAAGAAACATTACTTTAATCTTATTCAATATTTATCTGGTAATGTACATCTTTAATGATGGGTTAGTTGTAACGTCGACCAAATTATGGTTTTATGCTAATCGCCACGAATATTTCACTGTGATCTCAGGTACTTGACTTGTTTTTGTATTTGCTAAAATAATATCAGTTTTTCAACAATGATTAATTACTGTCATGATCAATATGATGTGAATATGTTGGTTTAAATTATGACATTAGATTTTATTGGTGGAACCCTGTTGTTTCCAATTAATGGTCACACACCGTGACCTAATGCATTCAAATGACATATGCGCAGCTGTGAAAACAATGTAGATTTATGAAACATAGACTACCCCATACTGTTTTCCATCCGGATTTATTGATTGCTTCCTTGTAATCAGTAAAGATCGTCACTGAGATTATGATTATGACTATACGAGGGCATATCGTACGCCATTTTGGCGGAAGATTAAAAGTTACAGATTAAGTCTTTGGCTAATAAAATTGATACGCTATAATAGAGACATACATTATGAAAAACAAAGATCAATAACAAGATAAAGTTATACGAATCAAAATTACAAATAACAAACTTTTCACCATAAAATGTATAACATACGTATATTCCTTTCGCACAAAACATTCATGATATATAGCATTTCTTTAAATAAAAGTTTAACCATGAACATTTCTTCTTCAGCTGATAAATAGAAAAAAGTTCCACGATACAAAATTAAATTTGGTCTTGAGTTGATAAATCGAACAAAACTTTCATGATATAAATATTTGTTATACAAATTTAATTTAATTAAAATGTTTAGCATTCGATCGTACATTTTTTCATAATATAAAAGTTTCTTTCACGAATTTAAAGTCAACTTTTAGCATTCTATCGTACATTTGTTGTCATGATATAACTTTTCTTTCACAAGTTTATTCCGTGAAAATTTCGCCTTCAGCTGATAAATCGAAAACAAGTTTCACGATATAAAATTTAATTGTACAAAACTTTCATAATGTAATATACTACATGTATTTCAATTTTTCATACATATTTTCATGATATAATCGTTTCTTTTAAAACTTCAATTGAAATAAAAAAAATAGCAGTGAAAATTAATTCGTCTTGAGCCAGGTGTAGCATCACTGCTTGAGCTCATAAATCGAACAAAACTTTCATAATGTAAACATTTCTTTCCTACAAAATTTGCATAATATAAGCATTTCTTTCTCAAATTTAATTTAGAAAAATAAATTGTGAAAATTAATAACAAACAAATAAAAACTACGAGGAACTTGAGTCGATCATAGACCACTAATGTTACTTTTTGTCAATTATCGATTCTTTGTGTCATTTTCATGGTAATTTCGGTAGTTGTGATACCTTTGCTTTCATTAACTAGCCTAGGCACTGATAATCTATACTTGATCAGTGGATGATAAGCGGTTGCACATCCCTGTAATATAGCATCCCTGGCTTAGCTTAGCTTAGCATAGCATAGCATAGCATAGCATAGCATAGCATAGCATAGCATAGCATAGCATAGCATAGCATAGCATAGCATAGCATAGCATAGCATAGCATAGCATAGCATAGCATAGCATAGCATAGCATAGCATAGCATAGCATAGAATCAGGTATTATCTCATTTTCCATAAATATTGCTATTAGGGCCCTTTTCTCATGGGATGACTCTATAGTACAGTCTTTCACCGAAAAGAAACAATTATCATCAAGTTATCAATTTCTCTTTCATATAAATTTTGATTAGAGATTTCTACATGCAAACAACCAATGTGTTATATACATACATATATACAAATATTTAAGTCCTTGTTGTAACCAGCAGGTAGTTGTATAAGATACTTGAAAAAACCTGCGCACTGCATTATGGAACCAGCTGCTAAACACACAAACGGGAACCAGTTTAACCAGCTGCAGGAACTGAAGAATTCGCCTTATTCCAGAATCCCATAATCCTTTGCGAAAAGGTGACTTCCGGTTTCGTTTCCATGAAGAAAAACAAGAGAACGGTTATTTACAATTTGAGCCTAAAACACTAATTGATTGGAACATTAGACAAGTAATGAATGTAAGTATTTAATAATACCTATCAATTTCGTTAAGTTAACACACAATTTACAGTTTAAAAAGAGTTACAAACGTCAAAACCTCGTTTAACAAATTTGATGTCAAGCGTTAATGGTGGGTGGGGTAATGTAAACAAATGTTTGTAAATTTTTGTTTATCCTTAAAAAACTGTTATTTTTACTGTATTTTTATGTATTTTGATGTCTGATTGCACGCTTTCATTATATTCAGTCATAAAATCGAGTGGCATAATCATAATATGCATATAACATACATGTAGTGACATTAAAAAATACGTCATTATGCCAGATATGTCTCTGGTTATGCCAACTGACTTAGATTGTAGGAATCAGAATCTTGTTCTTTTTTAATTTACTTTCACACACCACATCGTAACTGTTACAGTCATAGACTATTATAAATAATCATTGTATCACAGTATGTTACATGTATCAAACAAATACAGATCCATTTGAAATATAGACATGTGATCAAACTTCGCGAAAGGCGCCATACCGAAGGACTTGTCCGCTAGATTGTGTGTTAGCCGGTTAAAGAATCTTCTCTCACCAAATCAGTTGTCCGGCTTCTTATTTATCTGATGTATATGCATTTATACTTGTTAACCACATGACAGAGTTCCTTTCGTCCCGACAGAATTTTTTCAAGCTTAAATTTATCAGTCTGAATGTCTGGCAGATTTTTTGCCTTTTGAAAACTCTTCGAGATACATGATAGTTCAGGTAGTGTTTGGTGTACAGGTGCTTCTAGTATGAACCGCTGCTCGCTGCCTGTTGTTATCCATGTTTTTTTGTATGTTATCTCTCTGTACTTAAACTAGTTCGCAAGATAATGGGCTCAGATATAGCAAGTAAATCTATTTGACATTAGATCAACTGACTGAACTGAGATCAGTGAACGGAGAACTGAAATTTATATTGAAAAATAAGCTTGCTGTATGATTGATATTCCTATTTCAGAGTCTTTGAAGTATGTATTTATTGGTAGTTTGGTGAACAGCAGTCGAAGCATGTCGCATTCATATAGCGTTCAGTATTGGAAAGTTTACATTAAACTTTGTAAGTATTAAAAGTATTTATGTAATTGACATTTATATAACAATAAAAGGACTGTCAATTTGAGGAATTAAATTTTCAATATTTTTAGGTCTATACTGGGGATCAAGCCCATGCCACACATATTGAATTTTCATAAATCAAAAGAAGCTATTATATAATTAAACAGGCAGAGCTTCTCACATTGTATATATTAAACAGAGTGCTTTTGGTAGAAAGCAAGTTAGTTACTTTGTAGTCATTGTTGTTACTTCCATTTTATAATGTATGCTTATTTTCTTTCAGAAAGAGAACATCTACTCGTTTTGAAAGATTATAACAGTGTTGCTTGCCTTAAAGCAGACCAACTGAAGAAAGCATGTAGAGACAATGATGCAGACATTAAACTGCCAATGAAGTGTTGTTATCAGAACATTAACCCTTAGTGACAGATATTTCTGTCTGAACTGAGTTCGTAAATCTGTTTGTACATACTATCATTGTACACAAGAAGATTCCTTCATGTTTATACTGTAGATTCGGAACAATGTCTCAATTAACTTGTAGGTTGAATTTATATTTAATAAATATGTTACTTTTACATCAAGTTTGTTACTGAATGTTCCTCATTTAACTCTTCACCTTTCGGTGGCAAATACTGATATCTTTGCAACCCGTGCAGATAATAATTTCCACTGTTCCTTATTATGGCAGTGTGTTTTTCTGATCGCCCTATGAAACTAAATGGTATTGCCCGACATACATGTTAGACTGTTAGTAATAAGCAGTCTGCAAAATTAGCAGTTGTCCGAGACAACCAATTTTACATTTGGAGAACCAAAATTTTGGTTCGGACAACCAACTTTTCATTAATAAATCATAGCAAAAGCAGCTAAAAGTTCTGTTTCAGACAACCTCATTTCAAACCTTAATTTCACAGACTGAATAAGGAACCGGTTTCTGCTCTTCAAGTCACTGTGACCTATGACCCTAAAAACAATAGTGATCATTTACATAACACCAGACAACCAGTGAAATTTGAAGACTCAGGGTCATAAAGAACACAATAAATTGGTAGAAAACATAGTGTGGCAGATTGCACATTACGGAATGTCTCCCCCATAAGTAGGGGATGAAATTATAATTCAATAGTAAGATTATTAAATAGAGTTAAATCAATAAATATACACTTTATTTTCTTGTCATTTCAACTGCAGTCATATTGATATACATATATATATATTAAAATAATAACATTACATAGGTATAAAAAATTATATATTTAATTATAATTATATATCAACTCGTATATATGGCCTGGTGCACAAATTATGGTTCATTTGAGTTAGCATTAGGACCAAAAAATAACGTACTGAATTTTCTGTATTTTTCCACTATTTAAGTATGTCTAGACCATCTAGAAACACAACCCAGTAATGAAAAGATAACTTTCACTCTGGTTTTTATTATTTCTTGGATGTTCATAGACACAGATTGGGGACAGACATTACTGACAGGAGCATTACACCTTTTTAAATGTGTAACCAGAAAACAAAGAAAGTTTCAACTGTCCTTATTTCATACCATTTGCTATTTCAGTACATACTGGTTCAATATACATTGTCTTTTTCATGAGGAAAATCATTTATTTAGAAATATGAAGCAGGTGAAAATAACACATAAACAGGAAAAAACTAGCATTCCTGTGTTAAATCTAAAGATATAATTATTGCCATATTAGCATTAAAAAGCTGTAATTCACTGACGTAACAGATATGCAGACATAAAACTTACAAAAACAGTTCTTTTCATTCTTAATTTATATTCAAAGCATTTTTTTTCATTTTAATGAAAGGGGACAGATATTACATTACGGGGATGGACATTACACAGTTGATAGGCAGGTCCTGTATTGAGTTTAAGTCATTGACTGCCCCTTTTTGTACTTACATCATGCTTAGTTTACAGTTCTTACATTATTTCAGTAGCTAACAAGAACACATCTTCATCTTTATTAACATTTAGAAGAATAAAGTTATAATAAACTATTTTTTGTCATTTTTATTACACTGATTTGACACCTGTTCGACTCATCACTTAATTATAGCACTAATTAATGAACTTATTAATTTATTTTGCTGTTTAAATTATCTTTCTTTTCACTCATCACTAAATTATAGCATTAATTAATTAACCTAAAAAAATGTTCTAAGTAAGATATTTTGCAGTTTAGATTATCATTCTTTTGCTATTAAGCTTATAATTGAGGACACAAATTAATAATTTCTTGTTTTATTTTGTCTTTTATGTAAATTTCATGTTGCATTTGGCAATTCATTTTTACAAACACATTGTTTTATCATAATGAACAATTGATTTATCATTATTTGATCTTATCTGATGGTATACATTAGTCTTGAAAAGTGTCATACTTGTCAGCTGCAATAAACAATGTATGACCATAAAACTTTTGGTGACACATGTTTTTGATGATATCTAAGGACCCCATACTGTTCTGGGACTTACTCCCTAAGACCTTTGATAATTGCACTGATTAACATCTAATGTGGCCACTGGATTTAACTTCAAAGGCCTGCCAAACTCTGGGATGAAATTTTGTTGTTGTATTTTTTATCAAAAATTTATAATATAGATTTGACTAGATCTTCAGTAAGTTACCCAGAAAATATGATGGTGTTATTTTTTCACAGTATTTTAAATTTAGGCATTTTTTAAGTATAAACCACATTTTTTAAGCATTAGATTTTATGGAATATTGAAGTAAAAAACTTGAACTTTGTCACAGAAGTGAGTTATACCTCTAACGACGCTTAAAAAATTCCTTACTATAGGGAATATGGGTTGTTGTAATTTTAAGACCATAACAGCTACCCACATTTCAGATTTTCAAAATATCTCCACTATTTGTGGGTGTATCTTAATACAGTTTTTTTTCAGTATTTTGGGAATTTGACCCATACCCTTGGGATTGGTAGTTTTTGCAGTGTTTAATCAAAATTGGGGAAAATGTATAGCAACAATTTTAACTTATTTAATACCAATAGTTATGTTAGTGAACTTATAAAATTGATAAAAAAAAATTCTGAGGGGGGGGATTGGGAAATTTTTGTCTGTGAATTGGGAAAAAAAGATACTATTTTCCAATGGGAATATGACCGAATTTCATCTATAAAATCGCTCCAATAAATCCCTGTTAAATATATAGGGTATCAGATCAATCCGCTTTAATTTTTCTTATTGAATTAGAAGTCTCATAATACTTTACTTAACAACTGCATTGATTTTAAAAAAGTGAAAAAACTAGATGCTAATTCATTACAGGCAAACATATAACAGGTATACATACTGAAAGAAAACATCAACCTTTAAAAGCTAATATTACACAACTTATATAAAACTGAGCCATTACAGTCAAATTTAAGGAAATGCACCATAATTTGTGCACCAGGCCATATATAATAACTATGTGATGTTAATTATTTCTAATATCAATTCACTTGACTCGGAACAATCTTTAACAAACACGTATAAATCAATACAAATTTACGATGCAACCTTACACACAAATAATTGACTCTGAACACCGAATGTTTATCCAAGTACTGAAAAAACAACACTTGAATCAAAAGTTTGTACTACGTCTACAATGAAATTGCCTGGAATACATTGTTGGTGATTAATTTAAAGTGCTGGTTGCTTTTCCTCTCCAGTAATTCACACCTGTTGGTTTTGTTCTCGATTTCATGATTGCACATAGTGACAAAACAGCACAATTTGGTAGGTTGCCTTAAAACTAAAACACAAACTATCCTTAATGTTTTTCCAGTCTCAACTGCTTTGACCTTAATAGCCTCTCCAAGTCACTCAACCTAGAATCATCTGCAGTTATAATCTGGATTGAAAGTGTATAGTTTAACATAATCTTCAACCATGATTTTGGGAAATGTAGTGATCGCTGTACTTTTTATTTGAACTGGTCACTCAGATGAGTCATATTGGACTGTGGTGAAGTCTGTACTCCTGGAAAAAATAAACAGAAAGAAGCTTTACAAATAATATGAATTACCAAACACAATATTTTGAAGGCCAAATTAACTGTTTTCTTTTCGCACTTATTTGACCTAATACTGGTTGTAGAATTAAAATATTATTTACTAAATTACTTTGAAAAATACCCTGTAATAGATATAGTACTATATTTTGATTTCATGAAACGTCAAATAATGATAGCATATCAGCAACCATCAAACAACACTATCACAAAATCAATGCTTTGATCAATGCTAGATACAATAGAGTAAAATTCACAGTCAAAATGATAATTTACACTGTATTTATTGGAATGCAAGTATAGTCATTGGCAAAACACAAATTTAAAGTTGACACTGTAACTTCAATCACTATTTCACTTTTAGTGGCACAATTTCGTACCTTGCACATATAATTAAAATAGAAGCAAGAAAGTCAGACAAACTGATGAATAAAATATGTTGTATCATTCATTTGGACCATTTTTTACTAACATTTAAAAATTAAACTGAAACAATTTCAAGTTGTTTTGTACTGAAGTTCTTTGATGATTTATCAGAATGCTATGCAAATTTATACCTTCAACAAATGTGCTGAGCAAACCCGGGAAGGAATTTCTGGCTCAAAAGGAATGGTTTTCCCATTAGCATATATCTGTATAGATGACGTCCCGTCTTATTTGGTCCAGCCAGCTTTTATTCTGCTTCTCATCCTTCGGTAAAACAATAACATGACAACTTCCACACATCTCGGTGCAGAGCCCTTGTGCATTGTATCACCTAGCAATGAGCCCCGACTGATCCACCAACAATTATTGGTGCACAGGTAGTAGAAGGAACCGGAATGTCCATCCTCTGAAAATAATATAGTTTAATATTTAACATTTCACTTATTTTTTACAAAAATTAACACTATTGTCATAGAGACAAGAAAAATAACAGTTTGTGGAATGAGCACAAACCACAAGTCGAAACCCACAAAATTCAGGTGGGGCCTTATAGTACATACCCTTTAACCTTTACAATTAATGCCAACTTCTATATAATATTGTGCCTGCTGTTATGATTTTTAAAAATAAATCATCCAGCTATTTAGTTTTACATCATTTAACATTGTTAGAAGACACAGCCTCTCATTTTTAGTCAGTAAAATTAATAATAGACAGGGAAAAACTAAATACCGTTGATTTACCCCACCCACTTGAATGTAGAATTTGGAGACCGTAATATATTGTTAAAACAAATGACAGCGAAATATTTGAACTGTAATTAATACCTTCAAGCCACTACTTACCTACGATGTAGTTGGTTCGTTATGTCATTAAGAATTATCGTTATCAGTGATCGTTTTGTAAACTTGTAAAGCCAATGTTGTGAAACACGGAAGTAAACCGGAAGTCACCTTGTCGCAAAGGATTATGGGCTACTGGAAAGTCGAGATATTCGCCAATTAAGGATCAGTAAAAAGGGCACTGTAAGATTTTTTAACAATTTGATAACATTTTGTTAAAGGAGTAATTACTTTACATACTATTTAGTTTATTTCTTTTAAACTGCATTCCGTTATGGAAGAATTGCATTATGTCTATTAAAGTGTATGTACTTTCGGACAAATCGAAATTCGGATGATTGATAAATTATTATGCTTGAGTATATTTTAGTTTATTAGTAAGATAGTTGTAGACTGTTGAGACAGTGAAAGTGTTATAAGCAGGCAAACCGGTTAGGTTCCCAGTCACAATAGGTAATACCCTTCCATTGAAATTTAAAAAATATAAGTGATTTTTTTCCAAAATTTTCTCACTACCAATGCCCATCAAAAGGGGAAATTTAGTGCAACAAATTTCAAAATGGAAATATATAATAACATTTATCTGTATGGAATATGCAGTCTTCGACCTAACCCACTCGACCGTCGACCGAGTCGAGTGATTTTCCCCTCTTTGCTTCTTAGAATTCAAGGCTAAATGGATTTAAAACAGCTTCAATACTAAATCATTCTGATTACATCTATACTAAATTCATTACATTACATGATGGTCAGGATTCGATCAAGTTGATATTGTTGCTGACAAATTAGATTTTGGGGTCTACTTGTCTCGAGACAAGATCAACAGGTACATTGACTAAACTAAAAATTTATCCTTTAGAGCACTGGAATAAATGAGAGAAGACTTTGCAAAAATGTTAATTATTATAGTTTGATGATGTATAAGTTCACTAAATATAGTCGCACTGCTATAGAAATAGATAATTTTAGTTCGGACTAGTGAATTTGGATTCGGGCTAGTTAAATTTCTAAGCTGGTAGCCCGACTGGGCTAGTGCCAAAAATAAATTAATGCGAAGACTGAATATGTGATTATTTAGTTGTTTAAATCATAAATGTAAATATCACTGTTATTCATATTGGTGACAATAGTTAGAAAACTGTTAATATTTTTGTATTTCTCTTCTTATTACATGATCATGTGGAAAATACTTCTTGTCAGGGGAAAATTCTGGACATTTCAGGGGGAAAATAAAGGAAATTTTACTAGGGGAAACTGCCCATATTTGGCAGTAAATATAGCGAAAAAAATCACTGATTATCTATAATCCAACTAATACTGATATCGAGACATTTTTTGTGCTTGCCGATATCTATCTTCTGAGTACAAATGCGCAAAAGTCAATTCTGTCTCGCAAAACGGTTACTCTTTGGCTATGTAATCCCAAACGAAATCCGTTGGGAACGATTTTACATTAAATTAAAATTGGTACCTGCTAAAAAAATTATATCACTATATTCTCCATAATCGTATACAGGTAAATCTACCGTCACTGTACAGCAATGGTTACGCGTGATGTTACGATTAATGATTAATTGAGTAAACTGTACTTGGGATATTTGGTTCGGACAACCATCTTTTCAATTACAAATCAAATGAAAAGCGATAAAATTTTCAGTTTTGGGCAACCACATTTCAAACCTTAATTTCACAGACTGTCTACATGGTTTTCGACGATATAAATTTATCGTAGTGAAAGACAATTGCGAATTTGGACACACTTTTCGAAAGAATGGCGTTTTTTTTTGTATTAATTTATGTATTTGTTATTCACAAAGAAAGCAACAAGTTAAAGCTTTATATATACACATTTTCTAATAAAGTTCCCCTCCAACTTGCAAAACATTATATTCATGTACATGTATTAAAGTTATTCTTCAAAGCTTTTCGGGTATTACTGGTTCCATCAGTGATCGGGAAAGGCATGCACCATAGTCACTTCAAAATGTCACATCGTCTTTTGCACCTGATGCGCCCATGTCACATTCCGATTTTTCAATATAATTTTCGTGTACGAAATGAAGTGAGTATGCAATACATACTGCTGCTCAGTGTCATCTGACACTTAATATTTGCATGCAAGCGCCTAATGATAAACACTCTGCTGCATCATCTGACGCTTAGCATGATTTCTGTTACCCCGGAAGCGATACTCGCGGATGCCTGCTGACAACCGACTTACGCTTGATTCGTCGCTCTAAACGGGAAACCAGCGCATAATTAACATTATTGGTTCCCCTTTTTTTCGACGAAGTGACAGCGGGCATGCTTCCGGGTCACAGAAATCGAAGAGAAACGGATGAATTTGAGCCATTCCCCAGCGAATCAAATAAAATGCTTCGTAAATTGACTTCTTTGGGATTATTCACCAACTTCGCTGCTTGGAAGTGTTCTAATAATGGTTTCTACAGCGTTTTTATTGTTAGTGATGAAGTACGGAAAATTTGAATGAACATGCAAATGTCGCACTCGGCCGACTAACGTTTTTATTCTGTTTAGACTTAGTTGTACTCATTTTGAAAGCGTGTCATGGCTATAACTGTATATAAATTAGTAGCTGCAAAAATGGTGGTTATTTTTATGCCCTAGTTGTGAGAATTGTTTGAAAAATGGACCGAATTGCAGCCTGTTTTCGAAGCCAGGTGTACTTTCTGTTTGGCGATGTTACCTTTCTATGAAGCATCACTCAAAATTTCGACAAACTTGGAAACGAAGCTTATGTGGTTTGGATATGCTGTATTGAGATGAGATTTTAGTTATGAAATATGTCCCAGAGTTGAAATGAGGTCTTATGGGGAACCTGTGCTGAAATCAGACTTTCATGAATTGAAAGCCTGCTGAATATATTTGCTTATATACCATAAGTCACAGACTTAGCCTTACTGAATTTAAAAACTCTACAGATTCACCATTAAGTTACAAATTTTGACTCTTGAGAATTTCTGTTTGACTCTCGAAATTTTTCCTCAAGGTAAGGTAGAAGATTTACACTTATAAAAAGTAATGAAAACTACTGTGTTACTCAGTTATCATCTGCCAATAACAATGCCTCTCAAAATATTAGTTTGTTATCTCATTAAATGTCACATTGGATTTTGAAAATGTCACATTGATCTCGAAAATGTCACATTGATTTTCCATCCGAAAGGGCCATTGTCCCATGAAGAAAATTTCTTTCCCGATCACTGGGTTCCATGATTACTTGAGTAGAGTGATAGATTAGATAACTTATGCAGGTTTATAAATAATCTTTTTGTGCAATACATACGTCAATTATGATAAAAAATAATTTACGTTCTTTTCTCAATCCGACACCAATTTGGTGTTTTGATTTTTCCGTGTACTGCTTGACGTACAGTAGATGAACTTCATTGGTTGGCACAGCCTCCATATAGTTTACACAAATATAGCGTGTTATTTTCAAGGTTTATACTATTTATTCATAGTTCTGTCATTGTTCTTTGGTAATGCTATCTTTATACATTTCCATGCTTATTGACGGCAAATTGCACTTTTAACCGCTGAAAAGACAACCTTGACAAAACTCAGAAATCTGACATTGTTTTGGTTCTTCCGCAATGAGACGTAGCAGGCAATAAATAAAATAGCAAAATCATGAACGGATTGCTCGTACGTCTCGTAAATGTAGACTACTCCCATTATCCATATGTGAGAACTTCCGAGAAGTTGCTAGATCCTTGTAGTAGGGTAAGCCGTTGAAGGTGACCAGTACTTGGAAGAAGTACTGGGTAGAATACAGTACAGGAAAGACGGTTGGATGAACCTGCTGCAATATATGTAATTGAATAAAGGGGTTAAAACCCACTGCAACAAATTAACTTATTAAGCGGATTTCACCTACTGCCATACATGATTTTAACTAAATTCAGCATGAGGAGAGTGCATGCCCAATTCTAACATAAATATTCATTACATGACCATATCGTTAGCAGTGAAGACACATGAGCAGACTTCGAAAGAAACCACTTGCCTGAAGCCCAGGACAAGTTAAATTGCCTGCGGGCAAGTTAAAATTATAACTGGTCTGCCCGACCGGGCAAGTTAAATTAATGATCTCCGCAACACATTTGAGATGTGGTCTGCTGGCATATGGAGACATACCCCAGAGTGCAGGTTACAAGTCAGAGAGATGGAGAGAGAGAGCGGTAGAGAACATGAAAGCAACGTTTCGGGCTAAGGGACTTTTAGACTGTATGAATGTTTGAATGAATGCGATATATTTCTGTAACTAAATAAATAAGTAAATTCTCTAGAAAGGACTTCTGTACTTATTCTTAGCTGTAGTGGTACACTAGTGGACCTCTACCAAGTTTGTTCAAATATGTCAAAATTGGCTCTGTCCCAGGGGTCGCTTGATTTTACAAATGCTGGTGTTGGAAAAAGTTAACAAATATTCTTATTAAAAAAAGCAATGTGTTGCTAAATTGTCTATCCTCGCTTTTTTTCTTAAGTGATTTCTATGGTTTGGCAGTGTTATGCTCTCCAAGTCACAGTCTTGTCTCTGGCAGTGATCGGGAAAGAAATTTTGTTCATGGGACAATGGCCCTTTCGGATGGAAAATCAATGTGACATTTTCGAGATCAATGTGACATTTTCGAAATCCAATGTGACATTTAATGAGATAACAAACCAATATTTTGAGAGGCATTGTTATTGGCAGATGATAACTGAGTAACACAGTAGTTTTCATTACTTTTTATAAGTGTAAATCTTCTACCTTACCTTGAGGAAAAAATTCGAGAGTCAAACAGAAATTCTCAAGAGTCAAAATTTGTAACTTAATGGTGAATCTGTAGAGTTTTTAAATTCAGTAAGGCTAAGTCTGTGACTTATGGTATATAAGCAAATATATTCAGCAGGCTTTCAATTCACGAAAGTCTGATTTCAGCACCTCATTTCAACTCTGGGACATATTTCATAACTAAAATCTCATCTCAATACAGCATATCCAAACCACATAAGCTTCGTTTCCGAGTTTGTCGAAGCTTCATAGAAAGGTAACATCATCAAACCGAAAGTACACCTGGCTTCGAAAACAGTCTGCAACTCGGTCCATTTTTCAAATAATTCTCACAACTAGGGCATAAAAATAACCACAATTTTTGCAGCTACTAATTTATATACAGTTATAGCCATGACACGCTTTCAAAATGAGTACAACTAAGTCTAAACAGGATAAAAACGTTAGTCGGCCGAGTGCGACATTTGCATGTTCATTCAAATTTTCCGTACTTCATCACTAACAATAAAAACGCTGAAGAAACCATTATTAGAACACTTCCAAGCAGCGAAGTTGGTGAATAATCCCAAAGAAGTCAATTTACAAAGCATTTTATTTGATTTGATCGCTGGGGAATGGCTCAAATTCATCCGTTTCTCTTCGATTTCTGTGACCCAGAAGCATGCCCGCTGTCACTTCGTTGAAAAAAGGGGAACCAATAATGTTAATTATGTGCTGGTTTCCCGTTTAGAGCGACGAATCAAGCATAAGTCGGTTGTCAGCAGGCATGCACGAGTTTCGCTTCCGGGGTAACAGAAATCATGCTAAGCGTCAGATGACGCAGAGTGTCTATCATTAGGTGCTTGCATGCAAATATTAAGCGTCAGATGACACTGAGCAGCAGTATGTATTGCATACTCACTTCATTTCGTACACGAAAATTATATTGTAAAATCGGAATGTGACATGGGCGCATCAGATGCAAAAGACGATGTGACATTTTGAATTTTAATGTGACTATGGCGCATGGCGCATGCCTTTCCCGATCACTGCTCTGGTGGGTGATCATAGGACCATTATGGCTCTCTTGTTATGCCTGTTATTGTTGTTATTGAACTTTTGATAACATCACAAGAAATATAACCTAATTGGGATAATATTAACCTTGCAGGGTTCTCAATAAGTTTGTGGCTAACAGGTCCAAATGCTAGACTATCTGGCCTGCTATGGGGGGTCTGGACAGTTTCTAGCAATATTTATAAACTTTAGAGATTCCCAACCGGCCCAAACACATTTCTAAGTGGATAAATTGGCCTGGAGCCTGCTGTTATTGAGAACCCTGCATTGAATCACATATGTTGACACAATGTAGAAGCAAAGCAACCTGTTTTATGTGAGAAAAATGACACACAAGATGCTACATATTCTAAAAAAAAAAAACATTTTATGTAATTATTGATACATGTTCTCAATCAAGGAGTGTTTGTCGGGTATGTCTGCAATTTCTTTAGTAAATCATTTGTGTCAATGCTATCATCATCATTATGTTGTGTGTAAGTTGCTTAGTTATAATTGTGAATGCATGGAGTAATTTGTTTATTTCCTTTTGTCTTTGGTACGCTCGTTCGATTGTTCGTCCGTCCGCCATTCATTCACACAACAGTTAATTTCATTAACTTATATCCTTTCATTTATTTATGTATTTATTGTTACTTATTCATTTATTTTAATATGTGTTAGTTAATATGTTATTTTGCTTGTTTCCAGAAGGCCGCATTGAAAATAAGTCAAATGTTTTGTATATTTTACTTAATGTGTACACCTTCTATAAATAAAGATATTATTATTATTATTATGCTGTTAATTCTCAGACACCCTGCAAGCCATTAATTTATTGGTGTCCTCCTAAATGTCTTGAACCCAGTTTATTTAATTTATAGCTTGTGAGTGCTCCTATAGCAGTTTTATTGGTTCACATGGACATTAACTTTGACTACAGGAGAGAAATGAAAATAAGAAGCTTTCTGATGCACATTTGATTGTTTATATGTGTCAAATTGATAGCCTTGCTTATAAATACAATTTTAGGGATGATTGTTCAGTGTGCCCAACTACTGAGCCAAGTACTGTGTCTAGACAATCACCAGGAAAAGGGTGAGGTGTGTATTGGTCCTTGTTGAATGAATCTGAATTAATAGCTTGGTTGTATTGGTACAATTGATAAAAAAATTTTAATGTTCAAACTAAGGCTATCCTGATACAGATCTCAAACCAAAATGCTGCCATATTTTTATGTAAAAGTACATGGTGGCGTAATAAAATTGATAAGTCAGTAATTATCTACTTGACAAAATCTGAATATTCAAATTGAATTTGTTGTCTAGCTTTACCTGATGCTGCTAATGTCCATGAATAGAGTATGGAATCCCAGATATTAGTTGCGTAAACATTGCCTATGATGATATGAGGGTAAATTCGCAAACCCTCTGCTAATTATAGTTTTTATACTGTTATAAGGATATGAATGTTGATAAGCCATGCCTACTATGTTATAGCTGTTACTGCTGTAACTTCACAACTGTTGAACATAATAATTAAATACTGTTAGAATAGTCACTGACTTCCGAATTTTTCAAGGATGCTTTTTCATTGTCCCCAACTACTGTGCCAAGTACTGTGTGAAAAAGGGATTGGTGTGTATTGGTGCTTTGCTCTGGATACGATAAAGAACCCGGAAAAACTGTTAGAAAAGAGAAATGATACAAATGCCTGGTTCTCCTGTATCTTATCTCCTCTCTCTCTGAGGTGGCCCTGAAATAACCATAGTAAAAAATAAGTTGTCTAACGGACTGTTAACACATAAAAAAAGGCTTGTGACCTTTGCATAACTTTAAGGTGTTCTGTGTTATCTGAACCCAAATGCTGTAGAATGATTTTAAATGTAGATTCAATTTTTGGTTTTAATTCAATATCATATTCAAGGTTAATAACAAATTCTAAAAAGTGTTGAATAAAATTCCATTTGACTGGCGTATTTCATGGTAGATCCTAATGCAAGCTGCTGAAAGTTGACTTTATAAACAATGGAATTTTACTGACATTTTGTATGATACTTTACTGACATATTCATTGTTGGTTTAAATGTGTAAGTAATATTTGAGTTAGTTTTGTATAATTTTACATGGAATTTATGGATGTTTATGACTTAGTCAAATTAGTGGGAAGTGATGTAAACTTCTGAAATGGTATAAATACTTCTTTGTACTGTCCAACCTGTGAACAAAGGCCACTCTTGGGACAGACATTATGTGGCCTTTTTTCAGAGGCCATTTTTATGACTAATTAATGTTGGTTTATAAAAGAATTGCCTTTATCACAGGATGGCCTTATTTAGAGATGGCTGCTAATGTAGATTTGATTGTTATTTCATTTATTTCTTCAATAGGACATCATTTTAAAGCTGAAATTTATTTCTGAGATATGCTATTAGTACATGTAACCAGTTATAGATTTAGTATTAATGAATGACTTAGAATAAAGCACTTTACCTTTTTAGCTCACCTGATTGATCAGTGAGCTATTAGGATCGATTAATGTCCAGGCGTACATCATTCAGCGTCAAGCCACAATTAGTTTGTTGAAACTATATAAACTAAATAGCATCCACAGCTCTTTAGTAATCTTAAACATTTATTTACCAAACCTAATAATATTTTCTGTAAATGTGTATGACCTAGAGATCTTGAACAAGTTTGATTATGGGTGGAATCGGATTCATTTTCTTGTGATTTTATGTACTGAAGCATATTCTGTGACATATGTGGAGAAGTGGCTTGTGAAAGTTTAGATAATAGTACTGGTTCAAACACAGTCCAGTAAGGTGAACTGGCCAGCATATATAACTGAAACATTGTGTTAAGCTGCTAAACCTGAGTTAAAAATAAGTGACTATATAACGTGATGGTCCTAAATTTAAAATGGTCACTACTGTAAATCACTTTATATTCGCATGATCTTTATTTTGCATATTTGCCCACCCTGAATATATTCGCGTATTTATGAATTCGTGTCTGAAGGCTCTTTATTTAAATTACGCGAAGGCTTTGAATTATTAAATAAATAAATAAAACAGGTGAAATTTATGAATTCACGAAGCCTTCCATTAGCGAATATTAGCGAAAATAAAAACATCGCGAATAATACCAGATTTACAGTATTAAGTATGATGATCCTGTAATATTATTTTTTGTATTTTTCAGTAGAGCCCATCATAGCTACAATGTATAGAAGCACAGTACAAGGTAAGGATCGGTTGTGAAACATTTAAGTTTTACTTACATACTATTTTATTAAACATTTTAGCTCATCTGAGCCGATGGCTTGGGTGAGCTTTTAGGATCGATATATTATGTCAGGTGTCCGGCCACAATTAGTTAGTTTACACTCTGGCATACACAGCTCTTAACCAATCTTTATCAAGCTTGGTCACAATGTATACGGCCAAAACATCTCTATGATGAGTATGATTATAGGCAAAATCAGATAAGTACTTCTTCTCGTATTTAAAAAATTTGCTATATTTCAGCTTGTTAACACTCTGGCGTCTTTATTTCTTCACCAATTCTTATCATATTTACAGTGAATGTGTATAACCTAAAGGTCTTTATTGAGTTTGATTATAGGTGGAATTGAACTAGTACTTGTCAAGTTAACGGCCCTCAATTAGAAAAATCACTACGGGTACATTGACCTGCATCCAGTATTCATGAAAATTAGAGTTGCTTTTGATCATAATCTTTGTAGAAACAGGTTATACCATATGAAAACTATATTACCTGGTCTTTAATTATACTTATAGTGTCTTTGTTCTCAGGAGAGCGATCTTGGGCCATCTTGGCCCCTAGTTTTTTGTGTCTGATGCTGAGTAGACTACTATTATAATATTTACATGCACATTCATTGCAAGCTGCATGATTAATTTGTAATATTATGCTGTTTTTATGTATAATTTGTTAGCTCACATGTCACAAAGTGACAAAGTGAGCTATTAGGATCACTCTCCGTCTGGCGTCCGGCGTTGTGCGTCGTGCGTCGTCAAACTTTATGTTGTGACCACACTAGGGGCCACATTTTTGGCTCAATTTTAGCAAAACTGGGTCAGAACGTTAATATCAACAAAATCTCGGACGAGTTCGATATTGGGCCATTTGGGGTCAAAAACTAGGTCACCAGGGCCAAATAAGGGAAAACCTTGTGAACACTTTAGAAATCACTGTTTTGAATTTATCTTCATGAAACTTTGTCAGAATGTTTATTTTAATAATATGTAGGTCAAGTTTGAAAATGGGTCATTTCTGTAGTAAAATTAGGTCACTAGGGCAAATTGCTGGAAAACCTTGTGAACACTCTAGAAGTCACTGTTTTGATTGGATGATCATGAAACCTTGTCAGAATGTTTGTCTTCATAATATCTTGGACGAGTTCGAACATGGGTCATCTTGGATCAAAAACTAGGTCGCTAGGTCAAATCTTATGAAAAACCATGTTAACACTGTAGATTTCACAGTTATTATTGGATCTTCACCAAACTTTGTCAAATCGTTTGTTTTAATGATATAACGGTCAAGTATAAATATGGGTCATCTGGGGTCAATAACTAGGTCACCAGGTCAAATCTTAGGAAAACTTTTGTTAACACTGTAGATGTCACAGTTTTAATTGGATCTTCACCAAACCTTGTCAAAATGTTTGCCTCAATGATATGTGGGTCAAGGATGAACATGGGTCAGCTGGGTTCAAAAACTGGGTCACAAGGTCAAATCTTAGGTAAAAATCTTGTAAAAGCTCTAAATGTCATGGTTTTGATTGGATCTTGGCCAAACCTTGTCAGATTGTTTGTCTTAATGATATTAAGGACAAGTTCAAATATGGGTCACCTTGGGTAAAAAACCAGGTCACAAGGTCAAATCTTAGGAAAACGTTATTAACACTGTAGATGTCAAATTTTGATCGTATCTTCACCAAACCTAGTCAGACTGTTTGTCTTAATGATATGTAAGACAAATTCGAACATAGGTCGTCTGGGGTCAAAAACTAGGTCACCGGTTCAAAACAATGTTTTAATGAGTGAACAGTGATTGTCATGTGAGCGATATAGGGCCATCTTGGCCCTCTTGTTTTGTACAATGTGTACTCCAGGGCATGTTTGCCTATTGTTTATACTAATAAACTGTAAAAATAAAACATATTATGATCGGGAATGCAGGAATGTGATATACTTATCATCACTGTACATCAATAAAATGTATGACCCTACTTTTTGACTAGATCTCACGTCTACAGACCTTAAAGGGGCAACTCTCGCTGGTATACCAGCGAGTATTTGTGGGTTGGGCTATGTGAACTGATATGCCTAATACTACATGTCAATTAAACTCTCTGTTGTTTAAAATAGCACAAGAATGGGTGAGTCATCAACTGACCACTGATTAGTGAAGTACTCCTGTTATATAGAAAGCATCGGCTGCTCAACCTTACCACGTGCCTCTGTTTACAAACAGAGAGTTTATCAGCAAGTAGCCACACCTCCCAGGAAATTCAAATTCAAATTTTCTGTTAGACAGGTTTAAACTTTTTCTCAAAGTAACACTTAGAATTGATGTATTACTAAGATTTTTGGATGAAATGTTTTGACATGGAATAATTTACCATTGTGAGAATTTTCAAAGAATATTTTTCTGTAGTTTATTCAAAAATTCAAAAAAGGGCTCTCTGATATGAAACATGCATAAAATTTTACAAAAACCCGCCCCAGCGCCATCTAGTGGTTTATATAGTCCTGTTACCCCTTTAACCAGACAGGATTAATCTGATAAGGGACAATAAAACTAAATAAGACCTCATGTGAATTTTGAATTAAGCTTTTATCACGAGTTAGGCGATTGTCACGTGACCTATCAAGGAAGCAAAATTAAGAATCCGCAAACTGAACAAAAACGTAAATTCTTCATTAAAAGTGCATCCCGAGATGTGAAATCATTAGCAGTTAGTAAATTATACAATATATGATATAAATATACTGTTTGGTTATGAATTATGACTCATTCCATGAAGTTTTACCTGTAATTTATCAGTTTCGCTATAGATTTGTACACGCTGCGATTTTCCGACAGTGTGTCTTTTTGTAAAATTTGACCATTTTTCGAGTGAAAAATCTTCAATAGAGAGTTTAAAATATCTTTAAAGGTAGTAAAAGTATACATTTTCTGACCTGTTAGCGTGTTGAGTTGCCCACACGTTGCACTATATATGAGTTAAATATTTTGTACTGCATTGCAATAACATGGAAGTTTATAACACGCGTTGGAAAATTCGAATCGTCAAAGTTCTATATACCTTCTATATATTATATGGGTTACATGGAAAAAAATTTTGGGGAGATTTTTTTTCGTGACAAACCCCTTTGGTTCAATGTCTTTAATCTGAAAAAAGCTTGGTTATTCTCTCATCTGTTTGCCTTGAGGGATTTTTGAGCATATAAAAAGTCAAGTGGTCTAGACTCATGTATCATTCACTATTGGAATATTAAAACTTGAAACCTTATGACAATAAGCTTGCTACATTTTACAGGTACATTGTATGTTGTTTTGCTCATAATTTTTATATAATACTTCAGTGCATTAAAACAATTTTTTTTGGAAAATGCAAATGTATTTTTAGGTCACATGAGCACAAATTCTGTTTACAAAAACCGACCTGCATTGGAACTGCTCTGTTGTGCTTTTGTTAGATATTTGAAGGATTTACTTACTTCTTATTAATCTTAAGTGGTTAGGGTGTCCGCCTTCGGAGCGGGAGATCAAAGGTTCGAACCCCAGTGGTGACTGGGTTAGAACTGATCCGGTCGGTTGGTGAGCCGCCAGCTAGTTAAAAAAATGGTTACTGTAGGCCCATCTCAGCCAGGCACCCGGCAAAAAGGAGAAGGGATTCGGGAGGTACTGCGTGAACATAAGATAGGTGTCTCATAAGCCAACTTGGCTGGCCCTTTCAATAGGTGTGACACTATAATAAACAAAACCTTTACCTTAATCTAAACACAAACAAACACAATTTTGTAAAAAAGGTTTCACTACATTTTCAGGTTTAGAAGGTAGGGATATTCCACGCCCACCACCACTTGTTAGACATGGACACATGCAACCGCAGCAGCTGCCACAACCTATGTCTCAGTGCCAGTTTGCTTCAAGTAAGTGCAGGGTTTCTGCCATGTATGTGGTGAAAAAAATGCGAGTGGCGAAATTACTTTTTTAACGAGCATACATTTTGTAAATATTTTTTGGTCAAATTTTAATAATTTACCTATGCATAATACCCAAAACAGTCCTGATTCATTCTAGGGCCTTATTCACGAAGCGCTTAAGGGAAAAATATTCCTTCAGTTTCAGGATTTTCCTTGTATTTTTATGATTTTCCCTTAGATATGACGAAATTCCTTAGGTGCTATTCATGAAGCTCCTTAACTTAAATTTTCCCTTAGGTTGGTACCTTTAAGGAAAAAGTTAAAAATAAAATAACATGGCTGAATGCTTTACAGAAATCAGATGAGGAAGTCAATAAATCAACTGCCTGCAGCAGTCACATGTCAACTATGACCTGATTGTTGATCTTGATTACATTTTGCATCACCAACTTCACACCTCTAATTATGAGATTGCCACAAGGCATATATTGTTACTGGTCTGACCCTTATTTTTCTTGACAATTAAGTGATAGTTTATGGTGTACTGTTGATCTGTAAATGACGAGGAAATGAAAATGTGTGTTTTTCTTTTTTGCTCATCAGAGCTGCTCATGATGAGCTGTTGTGATTGCCTTTTGTCTGTATTTTGTGCATTGTATGTCATGAAGTGGCGTCCATATTTACCTCAAACACTATCCGCTCCTACATCACTTTGCCAATTGCAACCAAACTTTGCTGGAATGATACTTAAAGTTTGTTCAAATAATGGCTGTTGGGTCAAAGTTGATTATGGCCCTAGGGTAACTTGAATTTATATAGGCTTACATAGGAAAATTAAAAATTCTTCTTTCAAGAAACTACAAGACCTAGAGCTTATATAATTGGTGTGGAGTATTGTCTATTGGAACTATACCAAGGAGTCCTGGGGTCATAATTGACTCTGCCCAAGGGGTCACTTTATTTTGTCATTAGGCTTACATAGGAAAAAGGTATGGAAGTCTCAGTTTTTTTTCTGGTGAGCGATAATAGGTCAATCATGGCCCTCTTGTTATCTACAAGATGACCTAACGATTCCCTGAAAGTCTTTCTTGTTATCTAGCCATGTGTAAGGATAAAGTTGAAATATTGCCAAATAAAAGTAATTATGATAATGACATTAAACACCCACTGTACAGTCCAATATTAAATAGTTGTACAGTGATGCCAGAACTTATGAAAAAATGTAGAAATAAAAAAAATGCTGTTGTGTGTCTAATTATTGGATTGGTTAGTAGCTAGAATAAATATTAGTTCATAAGATGTGTTACTTATGAATATGCTTGACTTTTTAATGTTAAATGTGCTTGTTAATGTTAAACTATGATTTTTTGTGTGTGCTGTGGCCGTGGTTGCTGGACTTGTATCCTGTGTAACCCGGTGATCCGGGTTTGATTTTCCTCCACATATGGAGAAGTTGGCAGTTCCTTGTTGAAAGGTAGTACTGAGTAGTACTTAGTACTGATTAGAAATCGAGGGCTCAGCGCAACACTGTTGTAACTTGTTCTTATTTCAATACGAGTTACGACACTGTTGCGCTGAACCCTCGAAATATAGTCCAGGAAGTCTGTAGCTTGCACATCTGTGGAGATTACCTTTTTAATTCATCTTGTCAAGCACACTACCTGATATGAACTCAAAAGGTAATCTTCACAGATATGCAAGCTACAGTGATCAGAAAGGTACTAATGTACGCTGCCTTTACTTGTAACTGGCTGTATGATAAGGTATGTTTCCATGGTCAGAAATGGCCGTGGAAATCAACAGAAATGAAAAACTATCACATACCGAGATCAGTTGTCCACCATTTTCCGTGCAGTATAGCGTAGTAAAGTCATGTGATTCATTTGTGCACTTGGTGACACCATACTTAACTGCAAATATTGAAAATTGAACTTAAGGTGGATCGCGGGTTTCCTCCAGAAAAATGGTCATTTTTTTAGACGTCAACGTACAATAAAGAAATTTTGCATGAACAACCTTTAAGGTACTGGCTAAAGCAGAAATGATATATTCAAATGATATTTCCATGGAAACCGGTCAAAAAGCGCCATCTAGCGGAGTGATATATTTTTCGTAGATTTTCGCCTTATTTCCTGTACTGCTCCGATAATATTGTACATTAAGTTATGCAATTCACATTACTGCAATGCTGGATCATTTACAAATCCGAAAAAAGTCAATAATGTAACATTTTGCTGTCATTGAATATTAAAAGACGTTGAGCGAACTTTGTAGGGGTGGCAATTTACAATGTCAAAAATTGAGACATCTTTCTCTCAGTCGCGTCAACACTGAAAAAAACGGTCCGATGAATTTCTTTTTAAAACTCGGTAGAGATTCTTAAAATGATTTGAAAGACTTTAAAAAAATAAAAACATATGGTCACCGACTTCATTTTCGCTACATTGAAACTTATTTAAACACGGAAAAAAGCTAAAAACGTTGCCATAAAATACAAGATCGACGTGACGTTAAGCCAAAATATATCAGTAACAACTAAAAAGTCGCAACGTCACATCGATCTTGTATAAAAACGTTGACGTTTTTAGGCTTTTTCCAAGTTTAAATAAGTTTCATTGGCGCGAAAACGAAGTCGGTGACCATATTTTTTTATTGTTTTAAAGTTTTCTAAATTGTACAAAGAATCTACTCTGCGTTTTAAAAAGAAATTCATCGGGCCGTTTTTTCACTACTGACGCGATTGAGGGAAAAATGTCTCATTTTTTGGCATTGTAAATTGCCACCCCTACAGAGTTCGCTCGACGTCTTTTAATATACAATGGCAGCAAAATGTAACATTATTGACTTTTTCGGATTTGTAAATGATCCAGCATTGCAGTTATATAAATTGCATAACTTAATACACAATATTATCGGAGCAGTACAGGAAATAAGGCGAAAATCAACGAAAAACATATCGCTCCGCTAGGTGGCGCTTTTGACCGGTTTCCGTGGAAATATCATTTGAATATATCATTTCTGCGTTAGCCAATACATTAACAGTTGTTCATGCAAAAATTCTTTATTGTACGTTGACGTCTAAAAAATTGACCATTTTTCTGGAGGAAACCCGCGATCCACCTTAAATCAAATAAAAAATAATTATTAATTTTTTTTCATGTTCATTTCCTTCAGTGAGTGCGGCTCCTTCCTATGTGCAGCAGCAATCTGCTCTCCAACAATCTTCACCATATGTTCAACCAACTACAGGTCACCAGGCAACATCAATGTACAGCCAGCAAATGCCCTCTTTACAAAGACTTCCGTCTCATGTTCAGCCTGCACCAGCCTCCATGGCGCAGCATCCCTTTGCAAATGCTTCATCATTGGCACAGCGTGCTTCCAATCCACCAAACCTATATTCTGAGAAAACCTACAAACTTCCATCCCTTCCTGGACAACAGTCATGTACTGGACAAAATCACATACCTGGACACCAGACATATCAAGTGCAGAGATTTCCAGGACAACAGACAATGACTCATCCAATGCCTAACACTAGTGTTAGATCAGTTTCGCCGCAATTTGTTTCTTGTCAACTTAATGGCATTAACAGAATGGATACTCTATATGGCAGAACTTCTGTTGGAGTAGTAGAGCAGCAAACTATTCCACATAGTGTTCCAAGAAACTCACCAGTTTTCAGTAACATTCAAAATCCATTCAGGATGCCAACAACAGTTACTGCTGCCCAGGAGCAGATTCCTCCGCTTCCAGCCCACCAGCAAAAAGCTTCCAGTCTGATGACACCATATATATCTCTTACAGAACTGCAAGAACAATTAGCTGCTAGATCTACAATACAACAGTTTGGTAATACTGGCTCATCATATCAACACTTAAGTAAAAATACTTCTGATGGAGTATCTACTTTTCCAGGCCTGAACAATAATGTTTCATTGCAAGGTGTAAGACCAGGGTATTCTGGTGTAAGGTCCACTTTGTCTGCTCAGGATCACAGGATTTCTTCTGGTATTAGTACATTGAGACACTCTGTTGCTCAGCCAATGTTGGGAGTTAATTTTCAAGGTAATGAAGGTGTTCAAAGTCAAGGTCAACTTCCTAGATTTCACCAAAATCGTCAAAGTCAGGGCTTTGTGCATCATGGATCAAGGCCATCTTCACAAGATCCAACTTTGAATCACTTTAGTAGTAAGGCGATGTTGTCTGGACAAAATATGGGACATTCTAGTCATAATCCACAATTTCAAGGTCAAATGGAGCATTTAATACCAAGTTCTACAATTAGTGTTGATAATAGAGATAGATTAGAGGCAAATGTGCATAAACACAGTGGCGATATTGTACAACAAATGGGTAGTAGTGAAAAGACTATTGCATACCTTAGACACCAATCAAATCTTCAAAATTTGTCTCAAATGTACAAGACTCATGGAAGTATTGTTTCCCAAACATCTGCAATAGCTCAAGGTCATTCCTCAACGCAGGTTTGTTCTACATCTCAGAGTAATGATTTTTCAGCAGTGAAACTGTCTGGTTTGAAACATCAGTCTTTGCCACAGGATGTGGCATTGATACAGTCAGCATTTGCTATCCCTCAGTCAAGTGAAAGCACAGAATCTCATACTAGATGGTATGCCCATCCATCATCTACTCAACCAGCTGTTTTACAAGAGCAAAGAGATTCTGGAAATTATTCCCCTCACAGTATTGATGACATTATGAAATGCTCTGAAGCTCCAAATTTGTCAATATCTGGATCTCAACCTTGTACTCAGAATGTGTCAAGTCCTCTTGGCCAATCAAGCTCAGCTATAAATTCTGTTTCAACTGAGACAACTTCAGCCGATTCATCCTCGGGAGCAGAAATAGCAGCTGTTGATTTATTATTAGGATTCAACACTAATGACAATGAAGAATGTGACAAATCCAAATTATATATTCCTCTACTTCAGCATAATGCATTAAGAGAAGCTGAATCAATTCTAGACTTGAATAAGAAAAAAGTTATTGATGAGCTTGTGCTAAATTCTCAATGCAATTATGAAGACATTGATATTATTAGAACATATTTACCATCTCCAGAATGTCCACCTGATTTTGAACCTCCCGAAGCATCTATAAATGAAGAACATCATGTTTCATGTAGTGATAGCAATGATCTTCAAGTTGAAACTGTAGAAGAATCTAATGACACTAATGACTTGCAAGTGCCAGTATTACAACCAGCTGTTGAAATGCATGAAGATGAAAATCACTCATCAAATAAACAAATTGGTGAGAAAAGAAAACATGACTCAACTGCAGATGATAAAACTACTCTGTTTTATTCTCCACCAGTAAAACTTGCCAGGGGCCGGGAAAGAAAAATCGGTTTTGGAAAAGGTTGTGGCAAAAATTGGAAAAGTAAAGGTGGGAGGAGTCTTAGTAGAGATGGGAAAAGTTTAGTCAGACAAGCTGGGAAGAGTCCCATAGGAAGAGGTTCAACTAAAGGTATGTGAATGACATTTTGTTAACTCATTTATCAGAAACATATTATTAATAGGTATATAGCTATTAGTTATAGTTGTTGTTAGTCTTTAACGATATCTGCTGAGTTATAAGTTTGACCAATCAAGAAAGGTGTCTCATACAAGCACAGGTCACTTTGATTGTTTTACAACTCAATACAAGACAAGAAAGTTACCATGTTCTGTCTAAGTTATATCTTTTATCTTGTTCATTACTATTCTTACAGGTAGACTATGGGCAGTTAAAGGATATTCTGATATCAGGAAGAAAAATACCATATCTAAAAGAAAACAGTCAGCGACAAATTCTAGAGGTAAAGTAAATATAATTAGTAATGACATTCTACTGGTATTTTGTCATTGTTCTGAGTGTTTAGGGGTGATTGGTTGTCTAGTGGTAACATGCTGGACTGCTGAATGAAAGACTGTAAGTTTGAATTTCAGCGCCTCCTTCAAATATTTCAGGTCCCGAGGTTATAAAACTTGAGGACGGTCTCCGAGCTCAAACCTCAAATCCGTTCTAAAGCGTTCTACAGTAGTTAGGCTGAACATAAAATCAGTTTGTTTGGAGTGCCCGGACTAAGAATTATAGCAATGGGTAGGTAGGTTGGTAGGGATTTTTTTTACTAAATAGCAATGCTAAGAAAATAATTTTAATTATTGTTAATATTTTCGTGAATAGGTCAGTCTCGAGCACTCCAGACAAACTTTGTTTTATTTCCAGCCTAACATTGTTCATTTTCATAACATATTTATAGCCTGCAATTATAACCTGAATATGTGGTGGTTGAAGTTTTACAGTTAACTTCTTATACTTACATTTGTCTAGAAGAACATGCATGCCATTGAAAATGATTATATATGCAGGGGTTACTCTGAATGGGTTTCTATTAAAAAATTAAGACATGGAATTTGATTTCTTTAAGGTCATGGAAGAGGAAAAAAACAAAAAAGTGAACAAGTTGAAAGTCAAGACTGCAAGACATCAGCAACCATTACAAAAATAGGTGGACAAGTTATTAAAAAACCAGATGAATTAAGAGCATTAATGGATACATTTGACAATGATGAATTGGAAAGACATGCAGTTCCTCTTTCTACAATAAAATTACTGTTTGATCATTGGTCTCAAAACATGGCTACAAAAGATCAATCTGGTTCTGGTAGGGATGGATCTAATGTCAAAGACGAATCAAAAGGTGAAATTGTAGATTGCAATAATGATAATAGTGCGGAACTTAAATCAAATGGTGAAAATATTAATTGCAATAACGAAAATGATGCAAAAGACAAATCAAAAGATGAAACTATTGATAACACTAATGAAAATAGTGCTAAAGAAAAGTCAAATGGTGAAATTATTGATTGCAATAATGAAAGTGGTGCAGAAGACAAATCGAAGGATGAAACTATTGATTTCAATAATGATAATTGTGCTTTGGATAAATCGGGGGGTGAAGCAACTGATGGTTTTAATGAAAAAAGTGCTGAAAGTGTATTTAAAGATGCATCTGAGGCAAGAATGAGTGCAGATGTAAAAGTTTCTGGTGGAGTCGACGAACATGATTCAACTAGTGCTTTACAAAATAATGATAGCTCTGACAGCACTAAAACTTTACAAACAAAGAGAAGGAATCATCTTGAAAGTAAGAAATCTCATGCACATGGTAGTAAAGAGCTCACTGATCAAAGTGATCATCATATAAGAATGGATAAAGACACTTCTGCTTTGAATGCCAAGGGGAAGATTAAGAAACACAAAGACAAAAAAGATTATACTCGCATTAAAAGACAAGCACATGAGCAAGAAGATCATATAACGGATGGTGATAGTAACGAAGCTTCAGTGAACCAATTGAATTATGCTGTTAAGAATGTTTCTGCACAAACTTACTCTTTAACTGATGATCATAAAATGACTTGGGTTCGTTTCCATGGCAAAATTGTCACTCGACTCATATCACCTGATGGTCCTTTTTTTATTTTGAAAGAAATATTAAGACGTTGTTTTCGAATCAAGGAACCAAATAAAAGAGTTAAGTACAAAAAGATAGGTATTACCAAGAAGGAGATTCTGAAAATTCCTGATGTTAAAATGGAATCTGTGTTTTTCGATTTCGTAGTTAAAAGTCTAAAAGACAGAGATATAAGGACAGTGCCTGACCATTTTGAACTCATTTCTGAAGATAATGCTAACAGATTGTTTCATCATGTTTGTGGAGAAAGTTATTGTAAAGGAGGTTGTATTGCACCGTATTTAAAATCTGTGTCATCTGTGCCTAAAAATAAATCACAAGGCCACAAGTCTGGCTGTGGACATAATGTAGACAATGATAGAAATGTTTTTGAAATTGTCCAGGAAGAAATGAAAAGTGTAGCTGTAAAATTGAAATTGAGGAAGAAAAGGTCTTATGTTGAAAGTGAGGAAAATGAAGTGATTGATTTATGTTCAGATGAATCTGATGGATATGATACAGACAGGACTTGTCCTTATGTAGATGGTCAACCTAATTGTGACTTCAAAGAAAGTGAGAAACAGTCAAATGAACATTATCAAAACTCTGACAGAAATATTAAAGGTAGTGACATGATGTCAGGATCTGATGTGACAATAGATGAAGACAAAGTTACTGAAGATTCAGCTGACCATGAAAGTACCTCAGGTAACATTTGCAATGGTGATAAAGATATTTGTAAAAAGACTTTCGACAAACTGAAAAAACAGTTATCAACCATTGTTCATAGTGATGAAGAAGCTTCGAAGAAGAAGGAAGATATTGTTATTGTTGAAGATGATGGTCCTGATTCTTCTGTACAGACATCAATCCAACAATCTACTTGTGTATCACATGCAGATATTACAGATTCAAGTAACTTGTCTGAGAACGAAATGAACATACAAAATGATGCTGCAACATCTAACAATGTGTCTTCTACATCTGGTCAAGAAACATCTGATTCTAGAATTGATGCAAGATTAGACATTGAAGATGCTGGTATCGATACTCTTGAAAATGTAATTGTCAAAGATCATAATGCTGATGTTGTTGAAGCTTGTGAAGAAGATGATGATGTCATTGTGTATGGCTGTACATTTCCTGGACCTCCTAAAACATATCCTGAAGGTGGTACTCAGAAATTATCAGAAGCTCATGATACATTAATGGAGATTATTGAACAGGCTAACAATGCGCAAACAAATGAGGAAATGTCAGTAATCTTAGGTAACTTCATAAATGTTTTGTGTTCATGTAATGTACTGATTTCATATTCATTCATATTGCATATACACTCTTGATTGCCTTTAACCAAATGAATGTTACAATGATATTAAAAATTAATTTTGTATAACATTTGTGTAAATATTGCCATTCATAATGACATAAATAGGCATGCTGACAGGGGAGAGGGGTGGAGCTGTAGGTCCTAGAAGTATACATCACATTATATTTTGCTCATATATGATTGTTTTATTATTATTATATAATTGAAGTATTGTTTATTTATTTTGCAGATAAAGTGTTCTGTATATCAAAGCCTTTAAAGAAATGGACATGCTCACTATTTGATAGCTATGAGAGTGTACTTCTCACAGAAGGTGAAATAGTTTGTACTTACTGTACCTTCCTTTATTTTCGTTGGGATCAGTTTTCGTGGTTTTTACTAAAATGGCTATTTCGTGTGGACATAAATTCATGGATTTTGATTTTTGAAAAGAAATGCCTTATCTCTGCTTTCAAATTCGTGGGGATTTGATTTCGTGGATGAGCCGACCCACGAAATCCACGAAATTAAATCCCCAACGAAAATTAATGATTCCACAGTATTTATACGTCATTTAAAAGTGAGAAGGTTATTTTGTTCGTGGTCACACTACCTACTCACCAAAATAGGCACCCGCCCATTTTTTTGTCTTCTGGGTAAAACATGTTGTACTAGTATTTATTGAAAATTAAATGAGTAGCATTCTGACCTGGAAACTGAACATACATACTGGTAGACTTGCACTGCAACATTGAATGGGAAGCTAGTTTAACGATTGCATGGCGGATGTAGAAAGCTCAACTATCGTTCAGTTTCCAAAATGAATTTAAAAAATATTTGCTCCCTACCTACACACCAGAAATTCTCTGTGCAGGGTTACTGCAATCAAACATTTTTTAAGGACAGCTTTATAAATCTACTCTGTTTAAGATTGGGGCGTTATTTATTAATCCTTTTATCTTTAATGGATCTAAATGACTTTGCAGCATTTTTTGGTTTATTGGGTAAAAAAGCACTTCTTTTTCAGAATTTATGGCTTAGATTAAGATGGTTTTACAAAAGTTTTGTTTTACGAAAAAATAAATTTTCAGAATGTTTGATACTCTGCAATACATCTTGTAAATATCTGCACCCTTTCTGTCATAAATGAACAATTAAATATATGAATGCTACATCCTCCTTTTTGGAATAAGTTTATGCAGATTTCGTGAAAGGCAAAACATTTGCCAGGTATTCGATCTGACAAGCTTAGAAATTCTGTCAGACCAATAAAAATAAACAAGTATAAAATTGTACATCAGGTAAATAAGTTGCTGGACAGCCGGACTGAGGAGATAAGATTCTTTATCTGACCAACACACAATCTAAAGAACTAATTTGTTGGTCTGATGGCTTTCACAGAGTCTGATAATGTGAACACTTTTTCTTAATTGAACATGGTTCATTTCTGTAAATTTTCAATTCTGGCTTTATTTTTCAGCGGAAAGGACTAAGCAACTAGCAGACGTGAGTGAATCCAGCGAAGTAGAAACAGGTGTGTTTTTATAATGTTTTTACAATTCATCTGTTGCTAGGTTGGTTCTGTATCTTGGCGGTTTACATGTTGACATCCAGTTATACACTGGTCCTTTTATGCATATTGTTTTAGGCCTGTCTGTCTTGTTTGTTTGTCTCAAACTTTAACCTTGCCTATAAAGTTAAAACGCTTCCACCTAAAATCATCAAACTTCATTATGTTGGTTCCTCATGACAACCTCTATAGGACCTGTGCATTTTCTGGTCAGTAGGTCAAAGGTCAAGGTCACAGGGGCATTGTGTTTGAAAAGCACATCTTGTTTAGTCTGTTAGAGAAAATCAGAACTGATTCCAAACTAATAAGTACCCTCTTGCATTTATTTTCAAAACTTGGCAGTGATATTAAATGTTTTAGTGAGTTTTAAATGCATTTATATGTGAATGTCTGTGGTTATTTATAACACCCTGTGCTATCTATATTAACAAATACCTTAAATAAACACTTGCTTATAAACAGTTATTTGATACCACATAGTGTGGCACAGGCATGAGTTGTTTCATGGACTTTTGTTAAAAAACTTAACTTAGCTATATAAGTTTGGTCTCTTTTGTTTTCTGTAAATCCAGCAAAAGCAAACTGACTCATGAGTCCTGATAATTCTCAAGACATGAATCTTCACCCAACTGTGGGAATAATTAGGTCTCTCTCACTCTCTGTGAGCTAACCAGGCAATAAAATGCTAAGGCAATGGTATCTTTTAGCAGTTATTTATCCCAAGCTTCTTGATAATTGATCCTTTAATTAGAAGTGATTGTTGGTCATGATCTTTGTTTTCGTTCCTGACACTTAATGGGGTAGTCAACAAAACATCTCTGAAAGAATTAAGTCTTTTATTTCGGTCTTTCCAAAGTCTGAAGTAAACATATTGATTTATAATTTCAGGTGCTGGAGACGTTGGTGACATTTGCTCCTGAAGCACCACCAACATGTGGCCAGCATTCAGCATAATAACAGTGTTGATGAAAGCGTAACATTATGAAATGTTCAAAGTATGAACTATTTTCACTGAAGATTTCTACTTTTCTTTATGTAAGATGTGGTGATTGACTTGAGAATTTGTTAGCTTAGACATTTTTATATGCCAGCCTTGATGGGGTATCATATGTGAACAAATGCCTATGAGTTGGAACAGATCAAATTAAATCTTCACCAAAATTTGGTCAAAGTACTCCTGGGCATGATATCTCTGTTATGTCCAATAAACACTGAAATGGTCTATAAATTATTAATTGAATCAGTAAATAATTATTTAACTGACCTTGTCTGCTTTCTAAGGTCCTACTCAATTGTTATCAGGTAATCATGATGGAAATAGTTTGAGTCAATTTTTCTTTAGTCAGTTGTATCTGGTATTCCAGGAAATAAAATTCTACCTTACTTAAATTAGGTATTCCTTTATTCATAATATTCTTATACCTTATGAACTGCATGTTCATGATCCGCTCTGTAAAGCCTTTCTGGCATATTATTCCACAGGCAAGGTTTTGAACATTTTAATTTTTGTCATGCTCTGAATCAAAGACCTATACATATGTCTTTGTCTGAATTAAGGGCCTAAAGAATGTCATTATAATGATTATATGTACATGTATATATTTCCTACTTTCATGTGAAATTCACATTCAGCAATGATTTACTGTTTAGCATAATAACTCAAAATTGACTTGCCATGTGTTATTTTGTTGTTCATTTTATAACTTTGTTTGTATGTTTTTAGCTCACATGTCACAAAGTGACAAAGTGAGCTATTAGGATCACTCTCCGTCCGGCGTCCGGCGGTGTGCGTCGTACGTCGTCAAACTTTATGTTGTGACCACACTAGGGGCCACATTTTTAGCTCAATTTTAGCAAAACTGGGTCAGAACGTTAATATCAACAAAATCTCGGACGAGTTCGATATTGGGCCATTTGGGGTCAAAAACTAGGTCACCAAGGCCAAATAAGGGAAAACCTTGTGAACACTTTAGAAATCACTGTTTTGACTTCATCTTCATGAAACTTTGTCAGTATGTTTATTTTAATAATATGTAGGTCAAGTTTGATAATGGGTCATTTCTGTAGTAAAATAAGGTCACTCTGGCAAATTGCTGGAAAACCTTGTGAACACTCTAGAAGTCACTGTTTTGATTGGATGATCATGAAACCTTGTCAGAATGTTTGTCTTCATAATATCTTGGTCGAGTTCGAACATGGGTCATCTTGGGTCAAAAACTAGGTCGCTAGGTCAAATCTATAAAAAACCATGTTAACACTGTAGATTTCACAGTTATTATTGGATGTTCACCAAACTTTGTCAAATCGTTTGTTTTAATGATATAACGGTCAAGTAAGAATATGGGTCATCTGGGGTCAATAACTAGGTCACCAGGTCAAATCTTAGGAAAACTTTGTTAACACTGTAGATGTCACAGTTTTAATTGGATCTTCACCAAACCTTGTCAAAATGTTTGCCTCAATGATATGTTGGTCAAGGATGAACATGGGTCAGCCGGGTTCAAAAACTGGGTCACAAGGTCAAATCTTAGGTAAAAATCTTGTAAAAGCTCTAAATGTCATGGTTTTGATTGGATCTTGGCCAAACCTTGTCAGATTGTTTGTCTTAATGATATTAAAGACAAGTTCAAATATGGGTCACCTAGGGTCAAAAACCTGGTCACAAGGTCAAATCTTAGGAAAACCTTATTAACACTGTAGATGTCAAATTTTGATCGTATCTTCACCAAACCTAGTCAGACTGTTTGTCATTAATGATATGTACGACAAATTCGAACATAGGTCGTCTGGGGTCAAAAACTAGGTCACCGGTTCAAAACAATGTTTTAATGAGTGAACAGTGATTGTCATGTGAGCGATATAGGGCCATCTTGGCCCTCTTGTTTATGTCCCTGTCATTTGAAATAGCGTAAGGGCATAAAGTGTTACCCCGGTACGTCCCTCCGTCCATTCAAATTTTTGTTTCCTAGCAATAATTCAAGAAATATTTCATGGATTGATTTCATATTTTACATGTATAATAATAAAATATAGGTCAAGTTCAATTTCTGTTAAGATCCAAACATTTTCACAGGAGTAATGGCCCCTTTTTGATCTAGCGCTTAGCAGGGACGTTCGTGTCCTCTGGGCACATTTCTAGTCAGTACAATTGTTCTAGTCAGTATAATGGATGTAGCATACAGCAGTTTCCATGCCATATTTTGTGTTTATACTTGATGTTTAAGTCCAGTTTGAGTTTATACATTTATTTTGCTTCATTTTACACTGAGTTGTGTTGTTTTAACAGTTTTGATAAGTTTATGGGTATTAAAATGTAGATGTGACTGAAGGGAACCAGTGTTGGATAAGTGTATGGGTATTAAAATGTAGATGTGACTGAAGGCAACCAGTGTTGGATAAGTGTATGGGTATTAAAATGTAGATGTGACTGAAGGGAACCAGTGTTGGATAAGTTTATGGGTATTAAAATGTAGATGTGACTGAAGGGAACCAGTGTTGGATAAGTTTATGGGTATTAAAATGTAGATGTGACTGAAGGCAACCAGTGTTGGATAAGTTTATGGGTATTAAAATGTAGATGTGACTGAAGGGAACCAGTGTTGGATAAGTGTATGGGTATTAAAATGTAGATGTGACTGAAGGGAACCAGTGTTGGATAAGTTTATGGGTATTAAAATGTAGATGTGACTGAAGGCAACCAGTGTTGGATAAGTTTATGGGTATTAAAATGTAGATGTGACTGAAGGGAACCAGTGTTGGATAAGTTTATGGGTATTAAAATGTAGATGTGACTGAAGGGAACCAGTGTTGGATAAGTTTATGGGTATTAAAATGTAGATGTGACTGAAGGGAACCAGTGTTGGATAAGTTTATGGGTATTAAAATGTAGATGTGACTGAAGGCAACCAGTGTTGGATAAGTTTATGGGTATTAAAATGTAGATGTGACTGAAGGGAACCAGTGTTGGATAAGTTTATGAGTATTAAAATGTAGATGTGACTGAAGGGAACCAGTGTTGGATAAGTTTATGGGTATTAAAATGTAGATGTGACTGAAGGCAACCAGTGTTGGATAAGTTTATGGGTATTAAAATGTAGATGTGACTGAAGGGAACCAGTGTTGGATAAGTTTATGAGTATTAAAATGTAGATGTGACTGAAGGGAACCAGTGTTGGATAAGTTTATGGGTATTAAAATGTAGATGTGACTGAAGGCAACCAGTATTGGATAAGTTTATGAGTATTAAAATGTAGATGTGACTGAAGGCAACCAGTGTTGGATAAGTTTATGAGTATTAAAATGTAGATGTGACTGAAGGCAACCAGTGTTGGATAAGTTTATGAGTATTAAAATGTAGATGTGACTGAAGGCAACCAGTGTTGGATAAGTTTATGGGTATTAAAATGTAGATGTGACTGAAGGGAACCAGTGTTTGATAAGTTTATGGGTATTAAAATGTAGATGTGACTGAAGGGTCACTCTTTAGGTCACATTCTGATTTTTTTACCAAATAAACTGCTGGAAAATGACCAGTAGTGCATTCAGGACATAAGATGCTGGCTAGTTGAAGGGATGCTGTATAATAGATATGAAGGCCTAAAATTACCATACAGACAAATAACATATTTAAAATATGTATATTTGTAATTAATGATTTAAGCCATATTTCCCTGCGGTGTTTGATAGCTGTTACAGGTTTTACTGTGATTTTATCACTCCTGGTAATTTTGTCTGTTTAGTTATGTATAGCTTTGTGTTCAGAATTAGAATGATTATGTTAGCATTTTGACATTTTCAGTGTCTCTCAGAAAGCTGTGTTGGTTGTTCCTTAGTGCAAGATTAGTAACTGTTGTTATAACATATTATGATATATATAAGGACTGCAGTTCAGTGGTTAGTGTTATAGACTTGTAAGCCTGGACACTGGGTTCAAATCTTGGTTGTGACACATCCTACCCTTATTTGAAAAGTTGACAAAGCTGTTGAATTTCCTCCGTATGTGGAGAAATTGCCAGCTTCTTGTGGGATGGTAAGTTAGTACTGGTTAGAATATAGTCCTGGAAAATCTGCTAGGGGCTCTGGCGACAGCCAGATACAAAGGAAATATTGAATAACAGCGTTAAATCCACTGTATATAACAAGATGATAAGATAGTATAAATGAATGCAAATTCTAATTTGTTACTTTTTGCTGGGAAAAAGTTTTCTGTTGTTTTTTTGCTGGAAATTCTGTTTTTTCGCAGGTCCGGATTGTATAATTGCTATTTATTGTTCCCACTACACCATGGTGAAAATCTACAGTTTTTCGAAAATTTTCACCTCATGTAATTGACACTTATTGTGCATTAGGCAAATTGTAGTTACGAATTGTCATTGAATTTTTCACTCATATTTTGATACTATTTTCTTTATAGTTAACATTTTAGTGGTATAGTTATATTGTATTTATAATTGTAGTACTGTTGTATTGTTAAAGATCATGTAATCATGGAATTCAAATATTAAAAGGAAAGGATAGATAAAATAATCCTGATAAGTCTGACTATGTTATATTCAATACTTGAATAAGGTTTCAGTATTATTTCAATAATTCGTGCGACATCAGGACTTCTTCGGAGGTCTTAATTTTGAGGCTGTCAAAATTTGAAATACAAAAGAGTTATTGAAGAAAATGATGATGAAAAGTTTCTGTTGTAATAAGTTTTTACTGTAATTATCCATAGATCGTGGGTGTTTTATTTGTTATTCCCTCAGTGTTCAAACTAATTTTTTTTGAACGCTCGAGCCTGAACTATATTCATATGTGGACTATTGGAAATAGACAATTTACCACCAGTCTGAATGCACAATTTTGAATCAATTCACTTGACCGAATAGAAATTTATTTATTTCTAGTCCTAGGCTAGTGGGTTAGTGTGAAGACTGTTCCCATAAAATCAGTTTAGAAATGTTTGTAAGGCTTAATAGTGTTTGTGGTGTGCTCTATATATAACAGTTTTATTTTAAAGAATGGTTTGATAGATGATAAAGGATTTGTTTTCCAGGAATTTGTTGTGCTTCAATCATAAACCAAATACAAATACTCGCATTTATAATACCGGTTGTACAGTTTTATTTTTTGAAATGATGTTATCATTGAATGTATATATCAAAAGAAAACAAATGACCTAGATTAATCTGGCTATGTTATCTTTGATTTGAATAAGGCTGAAAATAAAAATAAGTTTGTTTGGAGTGCTCCTACCTACTCATGAAAATCCTAGCAAATAAGTTAAATTATATTTGGGGGCACGGGACCTACCTACCCAGTGCTAAAATTCTGGGTCGGAGCCCTCCAAACAAACATTTTTATTTTCAGCCTAAGGCAGTAGTAAAGCCCAATGTTAACACGAAGTCAAGTGGTAATTGGGCCATAGACCGTCTTGATATACAGCAATGCCCATAGCAGGTACATAGGCAACTTAAGATTTGGGGGACTTATTAAATCCCCAGATATGAAATATATGGGGGCTATATTGGATTCACCCTAGTAGGTCAGTTAGTGTGAGCATATATGGACAAAATTTGTCCTGACAATTTCTCAGCAGCTTATTACAGGAGTGCAATTAAACTTCACAAAAGTGATAAGCCTTGTTAAGCATGCTTTAGCTGGTTTCGTTTGGATTAATTTTCACTGAGTTACGGCCCATTGTTTTCTATACAGTATGTAATACAATAGGCCAATTTTGTTTGGACTATTTTTCAGCAAATACAGGAATAATGAAGTGACAAGTAGTAAGCCAAGTTGTGCAGGTTTTTGGTAGGTTTTTGTCCTCGTTAATAATACACGAGTTATAGCCCTTTGTTCCCTTTTACAAAAAATGTATATGATATATATACATATAGAAATTGGCCGGACTATTTCACAGCAACTATTTGCAGGTTTTTCAAAAAAAAAGAAAAATGACCATTTTATTTCCCCTTGTAAAATGTAACAATGACTGTGTCAAAGCGGCGTCTGGGGGTATTCATCACCTTCAGTGATAGCTCTAGTTTTAGATTTTGTCTGACAACAGGGGAGAATCAGGTATATAGCTCATTTTAATTATCATTGCAGCCAAAACAATAAGGAGTATGGCTAAGTCTCCTTCCTGTTCCTTCAGCCCTGCCTAGAGTACAGTCTTTATCTGGTCAACCATGATGCTGTTTAATGATGTATGCTTCTTGTTGTGTACATGGTCCTTCTGCAGTACATGCGGGCGAGCTGAATTTATAAAAAAAACTGAATACTAGTATCATGGGAAGAATTGCTAGAAAATGTTCCCAGACAGGGACGTAGATAGTAATAAGCACTTACAAATGTATGTAACATCAATTTGATCTGAGCGCTTTTTTAGGACAAACCACATACGAAACATTCCACCTTCCCAAAATATTAACCTTGGAACCTCAAAACCCTCTACCCAATGCCTACCAAACACACAGACAATGGAGGACAAGATACAGTCTCCCTAAGGGTACTGTTTATGAACGGTCTGTAGCAAATCTACATGGAGGTTAAACTAGTTTTTAATATCGCACTTCCGGGGAAACAAAACAGAAGTAACATAAATAAACAACAGAAACAGTTGAAGCCGATGTTATAACTTATAAATGATACAAATTTAAAGTTATGATTGAAAATCTGCCCTAAAACATGAAAGCATGCAACAGCTCAGATTGATAAATGACATTAAGAACAACATCATAAAGCAACCAAGATTAACACCACTTTATCATGACGTCAATGCCGAGGTATTACTGATAGCTTAAAAAGGTTTACATCAGGCAAGTTTCTATATAACCGTCATTGCCATCATTTCTTAATTACACAGCTTTTGTATATGATTGTCCTATTTTAAATATCTGCCTAGTGTGCTAATTCACAGAAAAACATACTTGAAATCAAACAATACCAGTTTTTGCGCAACAGGAAAGACGTAACGAGACATCACAGATACCAGACAACACAGATAACATGATAACACAGATTACAAGACAACATATAATTAACAAGACAACACATATGGAAAATAACAGATATAACAAAACAACACATACAGTAAATCAAAATAGACAACAAGACATCTATGGTAAGACAACACAATGGACAAGACAATATTGGTGGCAAGACAATACAGATGACAAGATAGAACGGATGGCATGCTATCGCAGATAACAAAGGAAAACTGATGAAAAAGCAACACCGATAACAAGACAAGAGATATGGTAAGACAATTCATATAACAAGGCCAGATAATTATATGATAAGACAAACATATGGCTGAACAACACAGATAACTAGACAACACATACGACAAAACAACATGATATGGCAAGACTGCACAGATAGGAAAACATCAAAGATGACGAAACAACACATTATATACAAAGTATACTAGTATATGATATATATATATATATATACAGCAGAACATATAATAATATAATAAATTCATTGGGAACGAGTCAAAATCCTTTTATTTCACTCATATCACATTCATGACAAAATTAGGGAACAAACATGATATCGTATTGTTACTGAAGTGTTTATTAACATTATTTCCCTACTAGAAGGAATTTAAAATAAAATTCACCACTTTATCTCATTTTAATACATCCGATATTCATGTAATTGTGTTCTACTGTAATAGATATAGAATCGACGATCCAAATAAATAGTTATATTTAATGATCAACATAAATCTTGGTGAAAATACTAAAACTCTGGTTCATGTGACAGATGGTCGAGGTACTTGGGCAGCCATATGTCACATGATAAATATGATAAATCAATGTTACTTGATGAAATTGTTTGCACTATCCCTTGCTTGAAATACTTGTAAATATTTTTCTCATTTAATAATATTGTTCTCATCACGAGTTACTATATTTCAACAATGGCATTTGGGAAATTAAAATGGCATTACTAAGCTTACCTTGAATTATGGACACTTTGTACCACGGCCATTACGAACCAGACACTTTGGACCATATCTCGGGACAATACGTACCATATTTTGGGACGGTACCCACCATACTTTTATTTGCTGATCAAGATAAACCTTGGTGAAAATACTAAAGCCATAGTTTATGTGACAGATGAGGTACTTGGGTAGCCATATTATACATGATAAATCAATAATCTTTGTCAATACAAAGGATGAAATTGTTTGCACTACCCCTTGCTTGAAATACTTGTAAACTTTTCTCTCTCTATTTCTAAGGGGTATCAGCTTAGATTAAGACCAAATGAGTTACACATATTTATGGTGTTTACTTACTTACTTTACAATAAGCTTACAAGTGCTTGGATTTCCTACCGCGCTGAAGTGACCTTATTTACACAGGGGAAAACATAGCATGCCTATAAGTCAGCTATGCGAATGGATTTAGTAGATGAATGATAAGACGAGTAATAAATAGTTGCACAAACCGTTTGCTATTTAAAAAAACAAACATTTTGGTCTACTGTAGCACACAACGATCTTTAGAAGAGTAGAGTAGACCGCATACATGGATCTAAACATATTCCAGAAAAAAATGTTTTCAGACTTATACATTGTGGCTTTGTGTCTAGTGTTGGTACATATTTATCCAACTATTAAAGCTGAACCTAAATGTTCCAGTTATCATTATGAAGAGAAATTATTGGAGAAGATGATAAGGATGGAGTTTGCTATGGAGAACATGAAGACGGAAATGACGACATTGCAAAATAACGTGCAATCTTCCATTGCTGATATGAATGCCGAGAAAAACAGATTTACAAAAGAGCAAAGTGAATTCAAAATAATGGTAGAGGCGAGAGTTAATCAATCGATTGATGTATCAAAAACCAAGTTACAGACTGAGATGGATAAATTAGATAAACTCCTGACAGATTCTGGGAAGAGAACTAAAGGTTTGATTTCATTATGTAACCAGCACGGGATTTCTGTGGTGCAATCATAAAGCGATATAGTGTTACATTTTGTTTTAAAATACTTTTTATTCGAAATACTCATGATTTGGTTCACGAATATATCCGTGAAATACCAATTTCTTCAGCTCGATTATCAAAATCGTTGATCAAAATAATAACTTAAAAACTGGTATCTTATAACAAGATCTGATCGTTGTCAATATATGGAACTCAAACTTATAACCTCTACGTACGTTGAATGACTGGTGCCTTATTAAGTACACTTTCTATCAAATATTTGTACGAAGAAGACAAACACCACAATCAATCTTTTATATTGAATGAATGTAGTCATGCATATAAAATATCCATCAAGTTTCCTCTCATAATATTGCTTAAAATAATTTACCGAGCATATTTGCCAACAAAGTTTTCTTTCTGTCATTCATTACTATATTCATTTATTTTAGTAATTATACTTGTACATAGTGATTACTACTCTGATCCACTTCACATTACATATTTCAGATAAGATCATGTTCTCAGTGAGAGAGACCAAGAGCAATTCCTTAGCTACAGGACAAACAATGATGTACAAAACGATTCTAGAAAATGAAGGGAATGGTTATGATGTTGATACTGGTATATTTTCAGCACCAGTGGATGGACTTTATCTATTCAATGTTCAATTTTGTATGCAAGGTGGAAATCACATAGACTTCGCATTTGTAGCCGGAGAAGAATCCTTCAAAATTACACGAATACAAAGACGATATTGGGACTCGTGTTACGATTTTAATGCATTCAAGTATCTTAATGTTGGTACTGATGTAAGGATTAAGATAATTCAAGTGTCTGCTGGTTCAGTTTTAACTGAACATGCCACTCATTACTGGAATACATTTTCAGGTACCTTAATAAATATGTAAACATTTGTGTCGACAAGAATAAGCTGACTTGATGTAGGACCTTTCGCTATTGACTTGGACAATTGATTAAGTGAGAATACATGCGTGATTAATATCAGAGTTTCGAAAGTAAACAGTCAACAGTATCTCGTTCTCTTCGATATTATTGGCTTTGTGATTTTATTGTTTCAGTTTTATCCCCGAATTCTATTCTAGATACTTATCCCAGGTAATAAAAGATGATGCATGTTTGAAACATTAAAACATGTTAATTTATGAACATTAATAAAAGTATTATGTAAAGACAAATGAAATCAGTTATCCATACAGGCAAACACACACCAATACTATTCATATTGTGACAAATCACTTGAAATCACAAAAAAATGTTAGTAAATAATCATTTTAAAGGCATGAGCAAATCTTTGCATCTTAAAATAACTTATTATCATTCATTGAACATTTATCTCTCGGAATCAGGAAAATAGAGCGAAACATACATTTTGCCAATCTAATATATTTGGGTTAATTGGCACACTAATAACAAGAGAACGTTTTATTGATGAACATCTTCTGTTCATCATGCATAAAATGCAGCAATACACAAAAATAACACCATTGTTTTCTACATATATTGGAATGACTTTTCAACAAGAACATTGTTTGTAAATTCCATGAAGTAAGTGTAATCCATTGATCTGGGAGGAAATACTGAAAAAAGTCACGCAAAAATTTATTGCAATGCAGTTTTAACCATCTGAAACTAAGAATATGATATAAACCTTAATTATAAGCATCAGCTAGCTAACTTTACAAACATCAATAATACTTAAACATTTCTTGAAATGTACCAAAATATGCTAACAAAAAACACATTTTTAACTCTATTTCTCATGACTTATTTGTTCATAATAATCTATATGAAAATGAATTAAGTTTAAAGTAAAACCGCTAGGGGTCTTCATCAGAAACAAACTATATCTTCGATCTATCAGAAGCTGACGGTGATGTTATTTTTAAAAATAACACATTCAATGACATCTACAGATGACTAAATGGTTTCTTCTAAAGAAGGTGACCTTCCCCGACATAAATATGACGCCGATCAGAGAGTAGACGTTTTCAGGAATTTTGAATCGCCTCTGTCTCTTTTATTTGATCTACATAGCCGTCCACTAGCTTTTTTGTTGAATGTAGAGACGATGTACGGGTTGTTACGGATATTGAGTCTGGTTTCGTTTATTTATACCTAACAGAATGACAAACAACTTCATTATGGTTACGCTAGTTATTACTATAGTTCTGTATAGCCTATAAGATACTGTTAATTAAAATGTTTGATCAAGCATTAACGGCTGAAACTTTAACAAAACACTTTAATTGTCCGAATACATTATATTGCAGAATATCATGATATGATGTAAAGTGTCATAAATCACACACTATGGCTGATTTAGACTGGTATGATTTTGAATAATAACAGTTTTGTCATCAGTGTTTGTGGTGCATAGGGAAGCTACTAGAATATAGATGAAATCGTACTGATTTGTACTAGATTTAGTGTATAAATATCAGAGGATGATTCTGTTTACAATTTTAGTTGTTTAACTATCATCTGTAAACTTTTTGCATAAAATGTCCAACACATACATCATTCCATAATACGTTCGCCATGTTTTGTATTTCGATGATAACTTCCGATCAGCCTTGTCGTCACTGATAAGTGATGTAAGTTAGGCATAGCGCTATCATAATATAAGCCCTCTAGTTTCGTCGAAACTACATTTTTCGCTATGTCATAATTGTTTAATTTTTATGTACCAACTCACCATAATCAAAGTGCTTAACTTATGGCATCTAAAAAGAAGAATGGGTACTAACGACGAAAGTACCCCAAAATGTGATACGCCTTACATGTATCAACAACTCCAAACATTCGCAATTTTTTTAGGTTCAAGATTGGATTTTAATGGTAGAAAGACTTGCATAATGTATGATCTTTTTGGATGTCATGGCATGATATTATTTAAATGCTTGGATTATTATAATAGAATTACTCTTGGTTGGTAATTGCATGATTGTATTGGTATTAAAATCATCATTTTGTTTACACAAGATTTAGTTAGTGCTACAAATCAATGAACATAATCAAGTAATTTACTTATTAATAAGCTATAATTTACTGCCCATAGCGCTCATTGAAAAGTCACGAAAACGATGTTGTTGTATATGAGATAATGGACTATAAGATGGTGATGGTTTAATAAGTCACCCGAATTGTACTGCTTTTGAAGCTATGTAACAAGTTTGTAATCTCTCACTTACCTTTGGGGAAACAAAATAAGCAAAGTTACGTAAATAAGCGACAAACACAGTTGAAACCGAAATTGTAAATGATACACGCTTCAAAACATGATTGAAAATCTACCCTATAACATGAAAGCAACAGTTCAGACTTTTAAATGACAAAAAGAACAATCTCATTATACTCGTAGCCACAAACATTAATACCTTGTTCCAAAGCAGGTCTTAATGTCGAGGTCATACTGGTTGCTTAAAGTAGAGTTTAATTACGCCAGTATCTATATAATACCCATTGCAAACCTTTCTTATGCCGTTTAATACATTACAGTAATATCCTAATTATTTTTCGTCTTGCGTTCATTAACAGAGAACATGATCCAATTGGAAATAGTACTATGTAAGTTATGCATTTGGGCTCATGCGCATAAGTTTGTAAAAGGGATTAGTAATAATCAAACATAGACAACGTATATAACATATCGAAACTGCCTGCCACACAATATATTGTATTCCAAAATTAAGAAATCAGTAATTAGAAAAATCGCTCCACTTCAACGTAAGCGCTCGAACCAAAAAACAGACGACAAAAGAACATAGATAGCAAAACAACACATATGGCAAAACAGCACACGTAACAAATCTCCGAACAGATATCAAATAAACAAGAAATCAAGACAACTAAGATGATTAAACAAAACTGATGGCAAACTTCCACATAGATAGCAAAATAACACAGATTGCAAAACCACACTGATGTCAAAACAATATAGATGACAAAAAATCACACGCAACTAAACTCTACACAGATATCAAAACAACACAGATAGTGATACAATATAGATGACAAAACAACACTTATGGCAAAACAACACAATGTTGGCAAGGCAAAAAAATGCAAAGCGACACAAATGGCAAATCGACACAGATGTCAAAACAACACAGATATGGCGAAACAACACAGGCGGCCAAACAATAACGATGATATGACAACACATGTGGCAAAATAAAACAGATGACAAACCTCCGCACAGATATCAAAACAACACAGATAGTGAGACAATACAATTGGCAAAAAAACACAGATGAAAAATAGCGCTGGTGACAAGACAACACAGGTGGCAAAAACACAGATGGCAATCATACACAACGCATGACCGTTGCATTAGAACAAGCAAGGTTATGATTAACAAGAAAACTATAACGGAGCGTTATAGGTAGACGAATTACCAGAAACATTGTTTTATGTTTTTTGTATGAAGTTGCTTTTTTTCATAAAGGATATTGATCGTATATTTTATTCAATCCTCCATTATGGAGAGTATAACATATTGACATGTTATGAATAATACACATATATTGACAATCAGTATTTGACAAATGAATAAATTCATGTATATAGTTCACAAGCACAAGGTAATATCATACCCTACATCAATCAAATAGAATATACCATGAATGCTAACAAATTCACCAGTATCTGCTATGATACAACCACATTGAATTTCGAATAGCATTTCCGATATTATGCCACACAACAACATATCTAAGTCAACATCACAGAGCAATGCCGGTATGATTACTTACCTATCAACTATTAAGAAAAGAGCATACGAACAGATTCAGTCAAACATGACAGGTTAGGCGACGAATAGCCAGTCCAATGATTGACCAATCAAATGACCAACATCATCATTAGCCAATCAAATGACCAGGATTACCCAACCTTGTAATAGACACTACATATATACCCGCAAACAACTAGAATAAACTCATACCCATGACTAAAATTTGTCTAGAAAAATAGAATCAGTAATGTTAGTTTGCTATCGACAATGCACTTGGAAGGGGATTATTACAACATTTTAACACAGTTTTAGTGGATTCGAGATCCATGTAACCGCGTTATGCTGTAATAAATATGCGTTTTTAAGTGTTACTTGCAGATCAAGATAAATCTAGGTAAAATACTAAAGCCATTGTTTACGTGATAGATGAGGTACCTTGGGCAGCCATATATGATAAATCAATGTTCCTTGTCAATACAAAGGATGAAATTGTTTGCACTACCCCTTGCTTGAAATACTTGCAAATATTTTTCTCTCTATAAGGGATATCATTTAGTTATATTATCTCATTACTCAAGCTTAAAGATCAAACGAGTTACCAATATTTTAGCAAAGAAATTTATGATGAATACATTACTTACTTTACAATCAGCTTACATGTGCTTGGATTTCCTACTGCGCTAAAGTGATCTTGTTTAAACAGGGGTAAAACATTGTATGCCTATAAGTAAGCTATTGGAATGGATTTAGTAGATGAATGATAAGACGAGTAATAAATAGTTGCACAAACTGTTTGCTATTTAAAAAACAAACGTTTTGATCTACTGTAGCACACAACGATCTTTAGAAGAGTAGAGTAGACCGCATACATCGACCGGAACATATTCTAAAAAAAAATGTTTTCGGACTTATACATTGGTGCTTTGTGTCTAGTGTTGGTACATATTTATCCAACTAAAGCTGAACCTAAGTGTTCCAGTTATCATTATGAAGAGAAATTATTGGAGAAGATGATAAGGATGGAGTTTGCTATGGAGAATTTGAGGACGGAAATGACGACATTGCAAAATAACGTGCAATCTTCCATAGCTGATATGAATGCCGAGAAAAAAAGATTTACGACAGAGCTAAGTGAATTCAATACAATGGTAGAGGTGAGAGTTAATCGATCGATTGATGCAGCAACAACCAAGTTACAGACTGAGATGGATAAATTAGATAAGCTCCTGACAGATTCTGGGAAGAGAACTAAAGGTTTGATTTCATTATGTAACCAGCACGTGATTTCTATGGTACAGTCATGAAGCGATATAATGTTACATTTTGATTTAAGATACTTTTTATTCGAAATACTCATGATTTGGTTCACGAATATATCCGTAAAATACCAATTTCTTCAGCTCGATTATCAAAATCGTTAATCAAAATAATAACTTAAAAACTGGTATCTTATAACAAGATCTGATCGTTGTCAATATATGGAACTCAAACTTATAACCTCTACGTTGAATGACTGGTGCCTTATTAAGTACACTTTCTATCAAATATTTGTACGAAGAAGACAAACACCACAATCAATCTTTTATATTGAATGAATGTAGTCATGCATATAAAATATCCATCAAGTTTCCTCTCATAATATTGCTTAAAATAATTTACCGAGCATATTTGCCAACAAAGTTTTCTTTCTGTAGTCATTCATTACTATAGTCATTTATTTTAGTAATTATCATTATACTTGCACATAGTGATTACTACTCTGATCCACTTCACATTACATATTTCAGATAAGATCATGTTCTCAGTGAGAGAGACCAAGAGCAATTCCTTGGCTACAGGACAAACAATGATGTACAAAACGATTCTAGAAAATGAAGGGAATGGTTATGATGTTGATACTGGTATATTTTCAGCACCAGTGGATGGACTTTATCTATTCAATGTTCAATTTTGTATGCAAGGTGGAAATCACATAGACTTCGCATTTGTAGCCGGAGAAGAATTCTTCAAAATTGCACGAATACAACGTCAACATTGGGGCTCGTGTTATGATTTTAATGCATTCAAGTATCTTAATGTTGGTACTTATGTTAAAATTAAGATAATTGCTGCGTCTTCTGGTTCAGTTTTATATAAATCTGTCACCAATTTCTGGAATACATTTTCCGGTGCCTTAATGAACTGGTAAACATTTGTGTTGAGATGAATATGCTAACTTGATGTAGAGACTTTCTTTAATATCTACTGATTTTAGAGAGCAAACATTCGTGTTTTATTTTCGATTTCATCTTTTTTGATATAATTGACTTTGTGTATTTGCTATTTCAGTTTTATCTCCGAATTCCATTTTAGATAAATTTCCCACTTAACAAAATACGATGCATGTTTGACAGACATTTAAAAGGTTGATTGAAAAGCATTAGTTTGATCAATGCAATGACATATTTAGACCAGTTATCCATATACACACCATTACAGTTCATATTGTGGCAAATCACTTAATAAAAACAAAATATACAGAGTATACAGTCATTTTGAAGACATGAGCATTTATCTCTTGAAAGTAGAATAATAGACAGAAACATACTATACATTTTACCGTGTCTAATACGAACGTTATGGTTAATCGGCCCACCAATAACAAAGAACAAAATATCATTTTATGGATGAACATCTTCTATTTCTACAGAAATGGAAAGACATTTCAACAAGAACATTGGTTGTAAATTCCATGATGTAATCCTATGATCTGGAAGGAAATGCTGGGAAAAAGTCATGCAAACCTTGGTGCAGTTCAGTTATAACCATATAAAATATGAAATAAAATAATTATAAGCATTAGAAAACTTTATAAAAATCAGTATTAAAACATTCCTTAAACTTTACCCTAAAAATGGAAACAAACACATATTTTAACTCTATGTCACGAATAATAATCTACTTGAGCATGAATATAGTTCAAAGAAAAACAGTTAGTGGTCTTTACCAGAAACAAACTTTATCTTCTATCTATTAGAAGCTGACGGTGATGTTATTTTATGAAATAACACATTCAATGCCATCCACAGACTACTTGGTGATTTCTTCTTATGAGCCTGTCCGTCCCTTACATAAATATGACGCCGGCCAAGAAGTAGACGTTGTGCCGAATCGGTGACAGAAACTTTTAATTGCCCCAGTATCATTTATTCGTTCTCCATAGTCGTCCACTTGCTTCTTTCGTTATTTGTAGTAGAGACGCTATACTTGTTATTCTGTATATTTAAACTGATTTTTTTATACCTGACAGAATGACAAACAAAATTATCATGGTTACCCTTGTTTACTATAGTTCTATATAGCCTATCAAGATGCTGTTAATTGAAATGTTTGATTAAACATTAACAGATGAAAACATTTATTATGAATAATAAAGTGTATTGTGTCTAAATAAGATATCTACGTTACCCCCAAAGAACATATACTTGCTTAGTGAGTCTGGGTCAATATGGCACTATGTCGGTGATTATCACATTATATTCAGTGAATAAAGGTTATACCATCCAGTGTTTGGAAATAAAGATATTAACATCAAATCAATTACATTCGGGTTGAACTGTCAGCTGATACATGTAAAGGATTTAAAGTTATATCAATGAGAAAGTTTGAAAGGTGCTTAAAAACGATACGACATCCAGTTTTCACAAAAACAATTTAAACCAAGATTACACGGTCCTGATTTTTGGACTTGATTTTTATCAAAATCAATTCCTTTGTAATCATTGACTTATATTTGTCGCTGGACTCCATAACAGCTTGGTTAAAAGAATGCCACATAAAGGAAATCGTACGCACCTAAATGGTATGTTTATATAGAAGTATCTGGAATCTTTCCCCAATTAAGTGTGTCAGATCTAAATACATTTCAAATCATTCTATTGTAACTACATGGAAAGAGTCATGTATCTAAATAAGTGCTTGTCGGGAGATACATGAGATTTTCAAATGCGTAGAATTAAAACCGCGTATTCACTGTCCAATAAAATATCTTGCCGTAAAAGTAGTTCTACTTTCGGTTTTCGTTCGATAGTTCAGAAAAATCTCCACGGACGTATTCATGCATTTGCAACAATCTACCATCGATGTGTGTGTTTTGTGCCTTTCTAACATTTCTTAATATTACAAAGCGAATTCTCATTTAATCGTATTCCGTGATATTCACACCAACTAGTGTTATTTTGATGACGGAATCGCTATTTATAGACTCACTCCCCGCAGTGGCTAGTAGCAAAGCGTAACCGATGTGGGGAGTTTGATTTATCGACGGTTGAATGTTAAAACTGCGGCTTAAGAATAATAATTCGAGTCGCTAAATACGAACGTAAATTACTGGATACGTGCTTTTAAAATTTACTGTTTAAGAGTTCATTTTACGCCAGATTATTTAGAATTAAATAATCACGTCTGAATTTCATGCAACATCGGGTTAACTATAGGTCATATAGGTCTTACTCTACTGTGTCAGGACCTTTTTGATTTGAGTGACCCTGAATGTGTTCAATGCGACGATGTTCTGTTGTGTTAAAACCAGAAGAATCAATGTTTGTATTTACTGTTACTGAAGTATTGTTTACTAGTTTTGTACAATAAATAGTTTTTAATGCAATTAAATTGTACTAAATTAATGTGCTAATCATTAAACTTTCCAATATCAGACTTTTTTTCATTTTAAAATTTTAGCAAAGGGACTATAGTAAATCCCTAGCTTATGTCATTTACCTATATGCATATGACCTGCATTACAATATGTATGAAAAATTGGTCCGTAATTTTAAATGTTAAAATATTTGTATGGGCTCGAACGATGTGGGTACACATTTCTCTCTTTTGTCTCGTATGGTAAAAATCAAGTCCGACAGTATTTTCAGTACTTTGATTTCTTCTTATCGATACAAAGGTATAAATACCAAAACCATGTTTATATATGTTTGAAAATGACTTCAGTTTGCAACAAAGACGATCTCACTAACAATAGGATCAGTTTTAAGATCAGGATTAAAATGTCAAAGAATTCATGAACGTGTAGATCTAATAATTATTCTTATGTTCTATTTACATTTAATTGACACAGTGTTATAGTTGGAGTGACAAATATGAAACAACAACTAATGTATGGATTTGTACATAATGATCATGTTGTGTTATTAGTTTTCATTCCAAGGTTTATAAAGATTTACTAAACGTGTACTTTCTTACGTTTTTTCCTTACGTAATCTTAAAGTAAAATTAGTACATACGAGTGCATTTTTGCATATTGAAGCCACTCCGTATTTCATAAACACTTTTATTGTCCAAAATCATAATTATTAAAATCAAACATCCGAAATGCGAAAACTTTCATTGTATACTTTCATGATACGATACCAAGTGCCATAAATCGCACACTATATGGCTGATTTAGACAAATTAAATTAAATATAGATGAAACAATACTAATTGAGAAAGTATACTTTCTTAGTATCTGAGTATGATTTTATTTGTCTTCGTATGGTAGTACACTACGTCATCAGTTGATCCCCCTGACCTTCTATCTGCAAACATCATCTCCCGACTCACAGGTTAATTGCCTTATTTTTACATGAAATCTTTGAAGTAATTGGGAATGATGTACGCACCAAGGATTTACAACTGTATGCGATGATGTTGTAAAGAAAGTTTGTTGTTAGAATAATGGATAAAGGCCAGAAAACGGGATAATGGTTTTTGCCTTGTTGTGGCAAATGTCCGGGTTGGACCATTAAGAAAATTTAAATACTTTATCCCGTTTTCACCCTCGATGTGTCATTAAAATCATAAACTGTTTTCACAATTCTTTTTGATACAAACCAGTTTTTAATCAAACCAGATGGCCCTAAAATCTATCACCCGAGAAAAGGCTGTGACTACTTTCATCTTAATCTTTAATTTGGAGAGACTGCCAAACCATAGAATTACTTTAGAAAATACACGAGATAATTTACCAACGTATTGCTTCCTCGGAAACGAACATTTTTCATTTTTGTTGAACAATCTTGGTAGACGTTTACTACTCAATACTCCATACCAAATACCTAAGCTCTCAGGGTAATAGTTTTGGGAAAATCTTATCTAAGCCTATCTAAGCACATGGCAAAACAACGAATATGACAACACAGATGGCAGGACACGCACATGGCAAGACAACAAAGATGGCAAAACAACGCAGGTGGCAAGACAACACAGGTGGTCAAACAACATGCATGTAGATAGCAAGACATTACAGATGGTAGATCAACACACATAGCTAGAGAACACCGAAGACAAGACAAACAACACTGATAAAAAATAAAGGTGACAAAACAACAAAGATCGAAAAACAACACTGATGGCTAAACAACACATAATACACAAGGAATGGACGTTGCATTAGAACATGGTTATAATAAGTTTCTTGGTATCAGAAATTTTAGTTCATTATCAATAATGCACTACATGCTCGAACATGTAAATAACATTAGAAGGACTTGGTACGTGAATTTACAACACTTTAATTCATTTTTAATCATCCCTGTAACCGCATTATACTGTAATAAATAGGGAAACGACTATCCAAATAACTGTTGATAACTTAGCGAATTTGCTGATCATGATAAATATTGGTGAAAATAACAAAGCTCTTGTTTATGTGATAGATGAAGTACTTTGGGCAGCCATATTACACATAATAAATCAATGTTCCTTGTCAATACGTAGGATTAAATTGTTTGCACTACCCCTTGCTTGAAATACTTACATATTTTTGGTATCATTTAATAACATTTTTCTCATCACTCAAATCCAAATAAGATTGGTATTTGTAATATCGTTATGACATTACTTAGCTTACAAGTCCTTGAATTTCCTACTGCGCTAAAGTATTCCTTATTTACACAGGTGTATGACAGAGTATGCAAATAAAATAAACCAGAGGAATGAATTAAGCAGAGTAATGATGATTTTCATAAAGGTTTGTGATAAGTAGCTGTACCAATCCGTTTCTTATTTAAAAAGCAAACGTTTCAGCTACTGTCGCACACAACGTACGTTCTTCCATAGTGCGCAACATAAATCGACTTAAACTCATTTACTTTCGGGAAAACTCTAGAAAGATGTTTTTGGACTTATACATTGGGGCTTTGTGTCTAGTATTGCTACATATTTATCCAACTGAAGCTGAACCTAAATGTTCCAGTTATCATTATGAAGAGAAATTATTGGAGAAGATGATAAGGATGGAGTTTGCTATGGAGAACTTGAGGAAGGAAATGACAGCATTGCAAAATAACGTGCAATCTGCCATAGCTGATATGAATGCAGAGACAAACAGATTTACGCCAGAGCAAAGTGAATTTAACACCATGTTAGAGGCGAGAGTCAATCAATCTATTGATGCATCAAAAACCAAGTTGCAGACTGAGATGGATAAATTAAATAAGATCCTGATAGATTTTGAGAAGAGAACTAAAGGTTTGATTTCATTATGTAACCAGCACGTGATTTCTATGGTACAATCATGAAGCGATAAAATGTTTCAGTTTGTTATAAGATACTTTTTATTCGAAATATTCATGATTTGGTTCACGAATATATCCGTAAAATACCAGTTTCTTCAGCTCGATTATCAAAATCGATGATAAAAATTATAACTTTAAATCTGGTATCTTATGAGAAAATATTATCGTTGTCAATGTGTGGAACTCGAACTTATAATTTCTACGTTGAATGACTGGTGTCTTACTTAGTACACTTTCGCTTTCTGTCAAATAGAAGACAAACACCACAGTCAACCTTTTACATAAAATCTCTAACAAGTTTCCTCTCATAACATTGGATAAAGTAATTCACCAAACACATTAAATTTATCAACAAAGTCCTCTTTCTATCATTCACTACTATGCCCATTTAATTTAATAGTTATCATACACTAGTACATAGTGATAACTTCTCTGATCCACTTCACATTACATATTTCAGATAAGATCAGGTTCTCAGTGAGAGGGGCCAAGAGCACTTCTTTAATAAATGGACAAACAATGATGTACAAGACGGTCATAGAAAATGAAGGGAATGGATATGATGTTAATACTGGCATATTTACAGCACCAGTGGATGGACTTTATCTATTCAATGTTCAATTTTGTATGAATGGTGGAAAGCACATAGATTTCGCATTAGTAGCCGGAGAGGAATCCTTCAAAATTGCACGAATACAAAGAAAAAATTGGGACTCGTGTTACGATTTTAATGCATTCAAGTATCTTAATGTTGGTAATAATGTTAGAATTAAGATGATTTATGTGCCTTCTGGTACAGTTTTAACTGAATCAGTCAGCAATTTTTGGAATATATTTTCCGGTACCTTAATGAACATGTAAACATTTGTGTCTAGAAGAATATGCTAACTTGATGTAGAGCCTTTCTTTATACATGTACTCTATATTGATTTAAAGAGCAAACGTTCGTGTCTTATTTTCCAATTTATCTTCTTCGATATATTTGTGATTTTGTTATTTTAGTTTTATCTCCGAATTCCGTTCAGGATTAATTTCCCAGGTAATAAAATACGATGCATTCTGTTTAAAAGACTTAACAGGTTAATTGACAAGCATTAGTAGGAGTTTAATCAATGCAATGCTAAGCAATGACATATTTAGACCCGTTATCCATATACACAGTATTACACAGCATTACAGTTCAAATTGAGACAAATCACTTAAAATTACAAAAGAATAAAGGAGAGTAAATAATCATTTTGTATACATGGGAAAATCTTTGAATCTTAAAATAATTTATCATTATTCATTGAACATTTATCTCTCGGAATTAGAAGAATTGACGGAAACATACATTTTGCCAATCTGATACGTTATTGTTAATCGACCCACCAATAACAACTATTGTATACAAAAACAGTTACTGTTTTATTTAAGAACATCTTCTATTTTGTTTATCATGCATAAAATGCATTACATGTATTACATAAAGGTAACACCATTTTTTCTACAGAAATGAAAATACTTTTTAACAAGAACATAGTTTGTAAATTCCATGAAGTGTAATCATTTGAGCTGGAATGGAAGGCTGGAAAAAAAGTCACGCAAAATGTAATGCAATTCAGTTTTAACCATATGAAATATGAAATGTGATATAAACCTTACTATAAGCATCAGAAAACTTTACAAAAATCAACAAAATCTAAACATTTTTTAAATGTACCAAACTATGGAAACAATTCAGTTTTAACCATATAAAATATGAATTATGATAATTATAAACCTTAACATAAGCATCAGAAAACTTTATAAAAATCAATGGTATTTATTTTAATGTACCAAGTGGAAACAAGCACCTATTTTAACTCTATGTCACGTAACATTATAATTATGTTCATAATAATCTACTTGAGCATAAATTTAGTTTAATGTACAACAGCTTGTGTTCTTCATCAGAAATAAACTGTACCTTTGTTCTGAAGGTGATGGTGATGTTATTCCAAAGTTTATACAACATCACATTCAATGACATCCACCGATTACTAGGTGGTTTCTACTTAAGAGGCAAACTTCCCGCTGCGATTACTTCCCTTGATCAGTGCAGAAACCACTGATTCGGCTGTCAGAGAGCCGAGTATTCTTTTTTTAACTTTTGATTTAAATTTTAAAACTTTCTATCACTTTACTTTTCTTTCATTTAACTAATAAACGTAAAACATGTTTTCATTGTAACACTGTATTGATGTAAACAATGACTGAACATAGTTGCTTTTCGACTGCAAGAAGTAATACGATCCATCAGTTGTTTAAACGAAGACACCAATAGAATGTTTTCAAGGTAAAATGTAATATTTAGTGAAACTACTGTTTTTTATGGGAAAGAATTACTCTAGTTCTGTATAGCCTATCAAGATGCTGTTGCTTGAATGTTTGATTAAACATTTTCGGCAGTTCAAAAAACGTTTATTATGAATAATTAAGTTTATTATGTTTAAGCAACATGATAAATAATACAGTGCATTGTGTTTATATAAGATATACGATATCCAAAAAGAATATATTTCTGCTTAGTTTAAATCTTCGGTGAATATGGCATTCTGACGGTGAAAATCAATTACTTTCAGGTCTTATTGTCAGCTGATACATGTAAAAGACTTAAAGTTATATCAATGAGATAGTTCGAAAAGTGCTTAGAAACGATACGACACTCAGTATTAACAAAAACAATTTAGACCAAGATCACGTGGTCCTGATTTATTTTCTTCTTATCATTACAAAGGTAATACTACCAAAACACCGAGACACATGAAGTATCAAAACCATGTTATATGTTTGAAAATGGTGTCTGTTAACATCAGAGAAGGTTTAACCAACAATAGGATCGGTTCTAAGATCAAGATCAAAATGCCAAAGAACACATGAACGAGGAAAGTCACATAATTGGTCTAAATGTACCATCCTACGTTACATCTACATTTTATCAACACAGTTTTTATATGTATGGGTCACTACTAAAACACGGAACGGAACGGAACGGAACACTGAAATGTGATAAGTACTAAAAGACGGAACATGCCATATACGAAAAATGCTAAAGTACGGAACACTACGGAACATGCAATATCTACAAATATACTAAAACACGGAACAACAAAATAACGGAACACTCTTTTTATTAGTTAAAATCACAACTTGTTATTGCACTTGTGGCATAAGAATTCTGTAGATTGATGAATTGAATTGTAAATATTCATGCATTCAGGATGATACTCGTCGTTACAATTGTCACACAGTACGTACGTTGTTCTTGTATCTGGCATGTTGCAAAGGCAAAAAAGCTTTACATCTAGACACTTCTTAATTAATTTCCTTCTGTTGTTTTTTGACGCAATCGGAAATGGTCTAGGGTTAAGAGTTACAAATATGAAAATAAAACTAATGTATGGATTTTTAATGATCAGGTTGTGTTATTAGTTTGCAGGCCAAGGTTGATAAAGATTTACTGAACGTGTACAAGAAAATGGCAGGTGCGCTATGACGTTGTGCACCACCATTGGTATCATCTTTTCATTTTTTACTCAAATATGCAACACAAACGACATTCCATTATGGCTATACTAAGTTAATTTAAACATGTATGACGGTAACTTCTTGTCCGTTTGGAGGTGGAAGAAGCCAAAGTGGCAACCAACACATGCGACAAAACAACACAGGTGACAAATCAACTCAGGTGGCAACCATAACATATGGCAAAACAACAAAGATGGCAAAGCCTCGCATGTGGCATAACAACACAGATGACGAAATAACAGACCAAATGACAAAACAACACAGGTAACAAAACATCACTGATGACAAAACAACACAGGTGACAAACAACAGATATGGCAAAAACATAACACATCGCAACACAAAGCAGATTTAAAGACAACAACGGTGACAAAATGACAAGGATGCCAAAACAACACACATAAAAAACAACACTGACGACAAGACAACACAGATAGCAGGAAACGCTGATTGCAAGGCATTATAGATAGCAAAACATCATACATGTAGATAGCAAGACATGACAGATGGCAGACCAAAACACACAGCAACGCAACACTGATGACAAATCAGATGCCAAGACAACACAGATTGCAAAACTACACCGATGACAAAACAACACAGATGGTAAAACAACACTTACTACAAAACAACACATGACCGTTGCATGGAACATGGTTGTAATACATTTCTTGGCATCAGACATGTTAGTTTATTATCTATCAATAATGCACTACATGTTTAAACATATACATATAACATAAGAAGGACTTGGTAGGGGAAGTTTACAACACTTTTCATTCATCCGAGTTCCCTGTAATTAACCGCGTTATACTGTAATAAATAGGGAAACGACTATCCAAGTAAGGAATGTCTACTTCTGTTTGCTGATCAGGATAAATCTTGGAGAAAACACTCATTTTAAAGCTCTTGTTCATGTGATAGATGAAGTACTTTGGCCAGCTATATTTCACATGATAAATCAATGTTCCTTGTCAATACATAGGGTCAAATTGTTTGCACTGCCCCTTGCATGAAATACTTTTATATTTTTGTCTCTCTTGGGGGTATCATCACAGGAGCCTGTTATTCAATCAAAAAAAAATTATACTCAATAAAAAATTACCTACGTATAGAAAAAAACAACAGGAGTGCAATGCCTCCCACTGCCCACCCACATCGCCGATACAAGAATCTCTATTTAACAGCGGCCATTGCGTGACGTCATAAGGCGGTTTAATAGAGATTCTTGTATCGGCGATGTGGGTGGGCAGTGGGAGGCATTGCACTCCTGTTGTTTTTTCTATACGTAGGTAATTTTTTATTGAGTATAATTCTTTTTTTGATTGAATAACAGGCTCCTGTGGTATCATTTAATGACAATTTTCTCATCACTCAATTCCAAATAAGATACTGTATTTCAGCAAAGGTATTTGTAATATCGTTATGACATTACTTAGCTTACAAGTGCTTGGATTTCCTACTGCACTGAAGTATTCCTTATTTACACAGGTGTATGACACAGTATGCAAATAAGATAAGCCGGAGGAATGAATTAACTGATGATTTTCAGTTTCAGTTTCTGAATAGTAGTTGTACCAATCCGTTTCCTATTTAAAAAACAAACGTTTTAGCTACTGTAGCACACAACGTTCTTTGATAGTGCGCCGCAAACATCGACCTAAACTTATTCACTTGGGTGAAAACTCTAAAAAGATGTTTTTGGACTTATACATTGGGGCTTTGTGTCTAGTATTGCTACATATTTATCCAACTGAAGCTGAACCTACATGTTCCAGTTATCATTATGAAGAGAAATTACTGGAGAAGATGATAAGGATGGAGTTTGCTATGGAGAATTTGAGGAAGGAAATGACGACATTGCAAACTAACGTGCAATCTGCCATTGCTGATATGAATACAGAGAAAAACAGATTTACGACAGAGCAAAGTGAATTCAATACAATGGTACAGACGAGAGTTAATCAATCGATTGATGCATCAAAAACCAAGTTACAGACTGGGATGGATAAATTAGATAAACTCTTGGCAGTATCGTCAAATGAAGGTATGATTTCAATTTGTATCAAAATCATTAATTTCATTTCTCATTTGTTGTCGGGATCTTGATAATAGAATTGGTGTTTTATGAGAAAATTTTATCAATATACAGAGCTCGAACCTCTATCATATGTATTGAGTGACTGCATGGTGCCCTACCAAACACGCTATCGCTTCCTATCGAGTATATGTACAGAACGCTGAATGCATGTAGTCATTCATAATAAATCTTTGTCAGGTTTCCTCTCATATAAATATTGCAAACTTACCATCAACTTAATTTGAATGATTTTTCTCAATATTTTCATGGAAGTGAAATATTTCTGTATTTATTTTCTGTGTTTACCTAGGCCATATGTTTTTTTTTGTAAATGGCAAAAGGTATATTATGCATGCCGATTAGCTATGAATAAATGAAAAATGTATTCATTCATCACTATATTCATTTTAAATAGTTATAATAATAATCATGAATTGTGATTAATTATCTGATCCACTTCACATTACATATTTCAGATAAGATCATGTTCTCAGTGAGAGAAGCCAAGAGCCTTTCCCTAGTTAGCGGACAAAGAATGCTGTACAAAAGAATTCTAGAAAATGAAGGTAATGGATATGATGTTCATACTGGTTTATTTACAGCACCAGTGGATGGACTTTATCTGTTCAATGTTCAATTTTGTATGAATGATGAAAAGTTCATAGACTTCGCATTTGTCGCCGGAGCGGAAACCTTCAAAATGACACGAATACATAGACGACATTTGGAATCGTGTAACGATTTTAATGCATTCAAGTATCTTAATGTTGGTACTCATGTAAGAATTAAGATAATTCAAGTGTCTTCTGGTTCAGTTTTAACTGAACATACCAGTTATTACTGGAATGCATTTTCCGGTACATTAATAAACATATAAACATTTGTGTCGACAAGAATAAGCTGACTGGGTGAAGAAACTTTTTACTAACTATTGATTTAAAGTGAAAATACATGCATGATTTATGTCAGAGTTTCGAAAGTAAATAATCAACAGTATCTAGTTCTCTTCGAAATTATTGACTTTGTGCTTTTGCTGTTTCAGTTTTATCTCCGAATTCTATTCTAGATACTTATCCCAGGTAATAAAAGATGATGCATGTTTGAAACATTAAAAAAGGTTAATTTACAAACATCAATAAGAGTATTATAAAAAGACAAATTAAATCGGTTATCTATATACACACCAATACAATCCATATTGTGGTAAATCACTTAAAATCATAAACAAATAAAATTAATGTGTGTAAATAATTATTTTAAAGGCATCAGCAAATCGTTGCATTATAAAGTAATTAAGTATCATTCATTGAACTTTTATCTCTCGGGATTAGAAAAATAGACAGAAACATACATTTTACCTATCTAATACGTTATGGTTAATCGGCCAACCAATAACAGATGTTTACAAAAAACACACATTTTATTAATGAACATCTATTCTGTTTATCATACAGAACATGCAGAATTACACAAAGATAACACCATTGTTTTTCACTGATATTGGAAAGACTTTTCAACAAGAACATCGTTAGTAAATTCCATGAATTGATTGTAATCTTATGATCTGGGAGGAAATGCTGGAAAAAAGGTCACGCAAAATTTAATGCAATTCAGTAACCCCGGCCAAGAAGTAAACGTTTTGCCATATCGGTGACAGGAATTAACTCTGAATTGCCTCAGTATCACTTGCTTATAGAGAGATGATGTGCTTGTTGTTCTGAGTATTGAGTCTGGTTCCGTTTATTTATAGCTGACAAAATGACAAACAGCTTTACTATTGCCACGTTAGCATACTATGAAATATTTCAATCCCCAAGATTTCAAAAATAAACTACGAGCCTCATAATAACCACCTGTTATTTATCACATAGTATAACGACTCACTATCTGTATTACTGTACTTTTTGTAAATTAATCTTTGTTCAACTCCACTAGGTCGTCACTTATACTAGTTCGTCGCATGAGTTTTAATGCAGACCAAAGTACTTCGTTTTCTACATCCGCAAGAAAAATGTTTACATATAACGAAATAAGTTTATGTAGTCATAAATAGAAACATCTGTGTTATATCAATATTTAAATTTCATGATTTTCTGGACCAGTTTCCATTACCATATTAAGCCAATAGAGCTTTTCAAATAACTAAACACAAGACAAGAATAAAGTCCGACTCACAAGCGTACGTTCAGAACTTTGATTTTACCAAGTTAATTCAGTAAGAATAAGGTCTAGCTATATAGGGGGGGGGGGGGATAAAGCAAAACTCGTAAACATGTAAATGCATTTATTTTGACAGATACAATTTTATAAACGTGTAATTGTAATTCCTTCATCTGGTTTGGTTTTCTTTGCACCAAGTCTTTGTACACTTAATGCCGAAATAAATAACAAAAAGCAAAGAACTGATTGACCTCCAGATATATATACAAACCACATGAGTGAAATATTGTCCATCAAATATCCCGTTAATAAAGGACTTAGCATAACTCCGATAGATCCCGACACCAGAAAAGCGGAAGCGATCTTTGTTGTAATAGGGGTTACATGACTTTGTGTCCACGTGAACAAGGTTGGTAAAACTGATGAAAAGGATAAGGCAAAAGCAGGTACTGCCACCCAAATAAGCGTTGTGTAGTCTGTAAAAACGCCGTATACAAAACAGGACAGTGAAACTATGCCAGATACGTACGAGATAATTATTAATTTGGTTGTGGATAGAAGTAGTAAAGTAAACACGTTGATAAAATTCCCAATGCCGTAAGCCGCAAAAAACGTAGCTGTTATTGTGGACGATGATTGCTGTGTCCAGTTCAGCTTCGACATCAAGAAAGTTGTTAATAGATTCGGGAACATATCTAGCAGTGGTGTGGCAATGAAAGATATTCCTAGGAAAATAATAACTAATGTCCTTTTGGTATTTGAGGATATATTAGTAATAGCGTCACCCTCAACTGCTTCAGGAGTCCTATCTGACTGACCATTGGAGCTGCGACACGTTTTTAAAAATATCACAAGGAACGGTATGGCTGCAAATAACACCATACATCCAGTGATGATGTAAGCATATTGTACGTTTGTAGTTGAATGCAGTGTGGGCGCATCTTGTGTGTACATTTCTGTAATAGTTCGGCCTGTTGTCTTCGGCATGCCGCTTGTTGTATTCAAAAGTGAATTGTTTACCGTGTTTTCATAGTTGTAATCTAAAATATAAACGGAAGTTTACTGAACAAATCATTCAGAATCTACAATAATATAGTGATGAACGCCTCCACTGACTTATTTTGTGCATTTTGAAATCCTAACGTTAGATACTTAGTTTATCATGTTCACAAGACAATTTGTCATGTACTTTAGTTATTTTGTTTAATGCAAACGCCGTTCGTCATGAATAAATATCAATGTGCTGTTTGCAGAAATCATTTCGTTACGTTGTAACATCATCGGTTTGTTTGTCTATAAATTTGCAGCTCGTTCTGTAAAAAAGTCAATTCGTCATGTACAATCTGTTTTGTGTCCATGTTCTATGGTAAAACTAATTCGTCGTGTGGAAAAGTCAATTCGTCACGTTGATCTGACCATATAACAAAATATCTTTTGTACATTACAACATAAGAAATTACCAAAGAATTTTTAAAAAAATGTTATTACCGCCTGGTGATTGATTTTACAATATAGCAAACTGATTTTTACACATGACGAATAGATATCTTCACTTGGCGTTTTAATTTTTTACACATGACGAATTGGTATTTCCACATGACGTATTGATTTTTAAACACGATATACATTGTATTGCGAATGACAAGTATGCATTACAATTTGCTTGTTGCACGTAACAAACTTTGTTCATACATGACGAATTCAAAATTCACGATAACTGAGTTGAAGCGATCCATATGATACAAACATACTGCCCTGTCCCACCTTGCCAAAAATCCACCCGCAGCAATTTAGGACGATCGGCCTCAGAAGCAATCAGTACGTCAAGCAAATCGTACAGTGAGCATGTATCGTGCCTAGGGTTCGAACTCTTCAAATTAGAGGTTCGTATACCTAACACTCTCCCTACAGACCTTGCAGATGGGCGTATTGAAAGACAATACTGAGTAACTAGACTGTTATTATATCAACTAGTCCGTCTATATCAGACAAGAATTATGAATTAGAAGTACTACACAAGCGTATAATTCGTTACTGAAACCCGCAATACTGTTACCCGGGAAAATAGATCTTCAGTTTCAAATGTTGAATAATGATACCAAATTATTCATTTAATAAACCATGGGTTTTTCATAATGGACATGTTACTTTATATTTATAATTTTACGTGTACATAAATACGAACTTAATTACATACTGAATTAGGTACAAGTGCATGTAATGATATTCTCTTACTTGACCCTTCAATAAGGAATGGTTTGGAAGCCAATTGTGACAATGTGCCACCAATTGCAAACACAACGTGACCCATTTGAAGAACTGGTCCTCCACCAGAGCCCCACATTTTAAACACAAGTGAATGAGTTCCTGAAAAAACAGTCTGTACATTGTTATCTTGTACTATGACAATCGGATCTCCTCGGCGTTTGTCTAAAGAAAGTGTCTCGGACAGTATAGGTTGGCCCGCCATTATGTTGTAGTAGTCACGGGCTACTTTCCGCCATGGCTGACCCTGTGAGTCCAACGATGGAAACAACCTGTTTCTCTTTCCATTGAAAGTCTGAAATTCTACGAAAACGAGTGCATATGTACCTAGTATTGTAAAAAGTGGTTACCGTATACCAAATAACCAAAATTTGTAATCCAGTTCATTTATGTACGAGTCGTATTTCTCAGTTACGGAAATACCCGAGTAGTTTACGGTTGATACTATGAATTTGTACTTACATGTAATAAGTTGCCCAATAATACAATCTAACTCGGTATTACAACCGCTTTTTTACGCACTAAAAATTTAACAAAATATTTTCAAACTGTATTAATTCCATCAATCAATCTATACCGTTATTTTCTCCTATGAACAGTCGACATTTGAGCATATATATAATGTACAGCACAAACCTCTTTACAACAGCCACAAACGGG